>JBAWJQ010002719.1:0-429948 GCA_037783105.1 Bactrocera zonata | reverse complement strand
CATTCTCACTTTAAAAATGAAAATTGGCTCGGAATAAAGAAGATCTTCGTCACTTTTTCTTTCAAAAAATAAATTTAGTAGCAATCTTCAATATGTTGATGAATCGATGACTTGAGTTAAAGAAAAATTCTTTATTAATTTTCATGAGACTTAGTCGAAAATTGTTGAAATTATATTCAACTATTTTACTCATTTTATAAAATTAGTTGTAGTGCTATCAAACATTTTTATCTTTACAAAACAGTTTGTATTATTCATCCCTAAGGAAAAAAAATGTTCTTACACTCGTATGTCAGAAAGATAGGTATTAGCCCATATTTTCATCAAAAACTGCTAGGAATATTTTTGAAACATGTGTATATCCCGTCCCATTTCCGAAATCCTATTTCCGCCCCTTGTACATAGAGTTAGATTTAAGTAATGAGTCTAGCTAACGATCCTTCATGTGACTATGGTAAATTCAACGCTAATATTTTTTAAATGAAACAACAAGTGCTCCGTGCACGTCTTTTTTAAACTTCAGCTTAAGACTAAATTAAATGTTACAAAGAAATCTTAACTGCATTGTTCGTTTTTAGTTACAGTGAAATTTTATTCTTACACAGTATGTGAAAAGATTACTTACATATGTGCTAATAGTCCAGTCATTATAGTAAGTTCACCTCGGAATTCGATATACCCATTTATACGTCTGTAAATAGGTATACCCTACCATATGTAGGTTTTGAGACAACTTAAGGGTGTCAATATACAAGTATTTACAGATATATAAATGGGTATATCGAATTCCGAGATTCTTACCTAATTTCAGCTTAAACGACTGGACTATATAGTCTATGTATTAGTGGCTGAGTTATAGTTGGAATTTGAGTGGATGCGTAATAAGAATATTTTTAAGATGAAATCGACTTAAGTGAACCACCGCGCTTGGTACTTTTGTGTAAATGGGTTATGCTGAAGTCGTAAAAATGTAAATCACTTCTACGTACTTTCACATTTATGATTTATGTTCATAATATACACATATACATATGTACTATATGTACTCATTTGCTTCAGTGAAAATATTCATAAAACAAAAGTCGATAGTACAAGTAATTCAATTCCAGTGCAGTGAAAATATTGCTGAAAAACTAATAATTAACAGGATTACGCAAGCAGACATGTCAACAACTTTAAATCAATTCCCTATTAAAACAATTTTACATCATACATATTTTTTTAGATATTACGTTTTTTAAAGTTTGAAATTTCATATAAGCACTAACAGTCCCAATGACTATGAAATTAACACTCAGACAATAAAGGAGAACTCCCTTTTAGACGAAAGGGGTTAAGGCGAGACCGCAAATGAAAGAGTGGTACAAATACTTCTTTATCTTGTTGCCCTAGATTTCTTAGCAAATTTTGATGTTTCCAATTGTCCAGATTACGAGTTTATTCATAATTTTTTAATGTGTCCTTCTTTTTACGATGCATTTCTTATATTTGAGCCAATTATCAGCTGTGAGTAATACAAATTAACTTTTCTTTTTAGATTAGAGTTCTCGCGCCTTTTTCCCTCTTACAATCGTAATGCGTTTCCCACTATCTGGCTCCTAATAAATAATATGTACATATTCTGCTTTATTTTACGTTTTCTGAGTTTTGATTTCTAAACCAACGAGAGGAAACCTTTCAAAATCATTGATTGTGAGCAGATATTGGCCAAGCCAAAGTGATAACTATAGTGATCGCATTGTTGGTTTGACCAGATATTCACTATGCGACAAATCTTGGAAACAACCCATGAAAAGAGAATCGACGCACACCACCTCTTCGTCGAATTTAAAGCTGTTTTCATAGCATAAAAAGGAGCTGCCTGTATACCGCTATGTCTGAATTTGGTATCCCCGAAAAACTAATACCGCTGCGTATTGTGCGTATCCGCGCCTTTCGATACCAAATGAGGTTTTAGACACCCTTTCGTGCGACTTCTTCAATCTACTCATGGAGAAAATAATTCCAGCTGCAGAACTAAATGGAGAAGGTACGCCGGCGTACGCCGACCATATTGATATCATTGGCCTCAACATCAGCGCCGTTAGTTCTGCTTTCTCCATAATGGATAAGGAAGCGAAACAAATGGATTTTGTAGTGAACAACGCCAAGACGAAATATCACCTGTTATCAAACAAACAGTCGTCGCACTCGCGACTAGACTCCCACGTCACTGTTAACAGTAATAACTTTGAAGTCGTAGATACTAATAAACCAGTATTAACGGCAACAACACTGTTCGCCCCGAAATCCAACTCAGGATAAATCTTGCTAACAGGTGCTACTTTGGACTGAGTAGGCAATTGCAAATTAAAGTCCTCTCTCGACGAATAGAAACCATACTCTTTAAGTCACACATTATCCTGTTACACATATGATGCAGAGACATGGACGATGACAACATCTGATGAGTAGACGTTACGAGTTTCCGAGAGAAAGGTTCTGCGAAAAGTTTATGGCCCTTTGCGCGTTGCCCACAGCAAATACCGCATTCGATGCATCCTAGGCAATTGGATACCTTGTCTACATGGACGAGCTCTCTCTGTTGGAGTGTATCGAGTGCTATGTTCCTCAAATTTTACAACATAATGTTTCTCATTTACTTGTGTAAATCGGAATTTGTTCTAAAAATACCACGAAAATAATATGACATACTCATAATATATATACTCAAATATAATAATAATAATGATGAGCAGACAAGTGGTTCATAGAAATCAAACATATGATAAAAAATAACGCTGTGGATAGTATTTTATCTTAGAAGATTATTCACTTCCTGTCCGAGATAAAGAACATTCGCCGTAATAAATAACATTGTGTACCATATGTCGTGGTTGTTTTTTGGCAAAATTCGATTTTTTATCCCAACGTAAATATTTGTAAACAAAGCTACAAAGATAAAAGTGACTTTCCCCCTTAGGTTGCGATCTCGCACGGCAACCATTTCACACCTCGCTTACTAAGTTCTTACATGACATGCCCGCCTACAACAAGAAGATTCAACGTTATTTCACGATCAACAAAATTTATTTCATCAATGCAGTCTTTTGCCGAACATGCATTTTTTACTCTCGCAATGATCAAAGCTGGGAAAATGCCTTCATATGTTGGCAGAACTTAAAATTAACGAATGTTGCGAAATAATTCAACATTAATTATTCTATAAAAGGGTTAAAGGAAAATTATGTTAGGTATATTATATATATTTTATATATGTAAATATACATATATTATATGATACGATTATAATAAATTTTAGATTTGGCGCAGCATATCATAAAAGTAACATTTATGCAAAGTTTTGCCCCAATATATTCGGTGGGGCTTGATTTGTATGCAGTAAGTAGAAGAATGATATGGAATATCGTGTGGCAAGTAAACGTGGTTGTGGGTTCGCACCGTAACATATCGTACTTTTAGTGGTTTTCAATAAAACCATTATATGGGGAGTTCGCATGGGTTTTATTTGATTTCAGACATATGTACATATTTACATTGTCAGAGAAAATAACAAAAATATTTATCCTGAGAAAATTTTGTCGCCCATATCTTACGCGTTTCTTTATACAAAGTAACAGTTTTTTATTATATTTTATATATTGTGGAGCTCAGTTATGGCATTTTATAAGCAATTTTTTTATTATTTATATAAAAATTTACATATGTATATATCGTACACAAGTAACTATTTTATATGTATAACTGAGCTACTTCGAACTATAAAAATATAGAGATAAACGAATATCGTACACATTTTTGTAAAACATATACGTATACAAATTTTATACAAAATTAAATAAAGAGTTTATACGCATTTTTTTAACATTTCATATATATATGTAGATCCAATTATACGTATATTGTGATAAAAAGGTACCCGAAAAATTAATATATAGCGCAAAATATTTAATTATTCATTAATAGTTATTTTGTCACCTTCAAAGTAACTCCCACCAACAATTCTTCCAGCCTTGAAGCACTTATAAGCACTTTTTGGGATAACCTATAGCTCCTTCGGTGGTTGATCGATTGGTCCATTATCATAGGGTTAAATCTATGAATTGTTCTTCTACAACTCAGACCGTTTTCGACGGATGTTCTCAAATAAATGCCGCAATTTGGTCAATTAGAACCTCTTATTGAACGCCCGTTTCTCCGGATCAAATTCATGATGCACCAAACCAGGAATAATGAGTATTACCATGATTTTTTGAGCGGCTTTGGCGTTTTTTTTTTTTTTTTTTTGTTGTTTGGTTTTGGCTAATTATTTCCTCGATTCTAATGATTGTTGAAATGTTTGCATGTCAAACTCGTACATCCATGTCTCATCGGCGTATATAACGCTCTCCTTCAATGTGGGATCTGAATTCGCTCGATCAAGCATGTGCAAAGGGAACCATTTACGGTACTCTTTAAAAAAAAAAATGCAGCTTTATCGGAATGAGTCAAGCAAGAACGGTTTTCATACCCAAAATATCCACCAAAATCATTCGAACGGACTCGCAAGAGATATCGAGCTCTCTTACCATTTCTCTAACACTTGCCGGACGATTTTGAAACACCATATATTTCACTTTTTTTAATATTTTCATCAGCCGAAGAGGTCAAAGGTCGACTAGGCTTGTATTTTTGATAAAACTGATTAACAGTAAGCCTTTTCCAACATTCGCAACGATTCCGCACACGAAATTCGGTTAGAAATACCAAATTTTAGATAAATTATGTTTGCGATAATTGTATCCATTGCAAAAACCGCAATGCACTACTGAAGTGTATCGACTGAGGCAGCTGCTGCAAACAAACTGGTTAACAGATCGCGGTCATAAAGTATTTGGCATAGTAAGTAAGGACACTCCTTTCAACTTAGCAAAATACATTTTTTTAAATATCATTTGCCCGGGGAATTTAATTACAATTTCCGGGTGCCTTTTTGTCCTAATGTATATTATAGGGCATGAGTCTATGTCGGCAAAAAATGCATGCTGCTGCTGTTGCTGGATGTGTCTGGTATATGACATTTTGACATGACATGACCGGGTGATATGACGATGTTATAAACGCTCGTTTTGCATTTCAGTTGATTGTCATATCAGCGAATTGTTACAGAACTTTTCTAATTAGTTACTGACGAACGTTTTTCCGCTTAACAGCGGCAACAAGCTGTTGCTAGTTACTGTTTTTTTTTTGCATGTGCTTCTCGGCCGTTGTGGCGACTGTCAGCAACGTTTTGAATGTCATCAGCTGTCAATTAACGATGAATATCGCATTGATTGTCAATTGAGGCGCTTATCAGCGCACCTACAAGCATATTTATTTATGTCCGATGTGTTTATGCATAAATGTTATGGATATACTAAATATGTATATGGCTGCAGTTACTTGATTATTTTATTTTTTATTGCATTCAAATTCATTGCGCATCTGTTTCAGTCAAAGTGTGAAGATCTAAAGGAGTCCATATATGTGTATATACATAGTAATTTATGTAGTGTAGTATCCAATTTATATATATATTTTTTATACTCGCAGAATTTTCATAAAATCCGTAAGTCTGTGCAAGCTGTAACTTGAGTAAAATTCAAGATATCTTAATGAAACTTGGCACACATGTCTTCCGGCATTGGCCCTGCTTTCATAAAGTACGTCTGAGAGACGCACGACCTCTTTACAGTTTGCTCTCCCTCCTTCAATTTTTTTCACAACGCATGCATATTTACATTTATCACAAATTTAGTACATACATACATATAAGTATAAATAAAAGCAAAATGGAAAAGATGGAATTTTAGCTGCTTATCTAATCAAGCTGAATGTAGTTCAACAGAAAATGAAAGTGAAATAGGAGATGCTGTATTGGAAGATGATATTCAAAATGAGACTTGCTCTGCGCCCCACCGATGCTTTTATATTTATCAGAAAGGTGTGGGATATCTTAATAAAACAGTGCAACGATAATTATACTCCAGGAAGCTACAATACAATCGACGAACAGCTGTTAGCTTTTCGTGGCCGTTGTCCTTTCAAAATGTATTTACCTAGTAAGCCGAATTCGTATGGCGAAAAATCGTTATGATTTGTGATAGCGCTACTAAATATATATTTAATGCTATCCCATATTTGGGCAAGACAACAAGAAGTGCAACGATGCCACTAGGTGAATGCTACGTGAAAGAGTTAACCAGACCAATACATGGTACCTGTCGCAACATTACTTGCGATAATTGGTTCACCTCCGTACAACTAGCAAACAGCTTGTTAAAAGAGCCTTATAAGGGGACCATTGTTGGAACAACAAGATCCAACAAGCGAGAAATACCTGAGCAAATGAAAAATTCGCGCTCAAGACAATGTTTTGCTTTAATGGTCCTTTAACTTTAGCGTCATATAAACCTAAGCCATCAAAAATGGTATATTTGCTATCTTCCTGCAATGAACCAGGCACAATAAACCAAACTTCTGGAAAGCCGGACATTATATTACACTACAACCAGACAAAGCGAGGTGTCGACACATTTGACCAGATGTGTTCACTCATGTCGTGTTCCAGAAAAACGAATAGGTGGCCCCGGCTGTATTTTATGGCAAGCTTAATATTTCGTTTACTGCCATAATATGATTTCCACGGGCAAAAAGCCGTTGAACAGAAAGAAGTTTATGAAGGTACTATCTATGTCATTATCAATGCCTTGGATGGAACAAAGATGGGAAGTACTAATATTGTCCAAAAGTTTGCGATGCAGTATTGCAGCTACTATGCCTGCGGAAGCACCCAACCAAGATGGCAATAGTAACGAATAACAAATTCCTTATGCTCACTTTCAACAACATAAAAAAGCACATGAGTTTGTAATGGCAAAATTTGCGAATAATAGTTTTGGATTTGCTTGCTCGATATGTGATCGCCTGTGGTTCAAGCAAGATTTAACCGCACTTCCTGAGAATATTGATCTGGAAGTACTTGACAGAATTCTACCGGATGTTCCAAGCGAAAATATTAAACCATGTCCAGCGTGTCTGCAATCACTGCGGCAAAAAACAAAAAAAAAAAAAAATACCAACTTACGCAGTTTACAATGGCTTCAAATATCCACCAATGCCTTATGATTTGCTACCGTTGGATATTAAAACGGAACGATTAAATTCCCCCAGAATTCTTTTCATGGAAATAAAACGTTTGAGACACGTGCATGGGCAAATCTTCTTCCAAGAAAAGAAAATACTGCGCGTTTTGTCCATCGAAAATTCGTCGTATGTCCAAAATGAAATGTTTTAAGTGTGAAAAATCCGTATGTAACGAGCACAAAATTTTACTTTGTAACTCATGTACATAAATATTTAAAATGTCCAAATATGCTACAAAACATGAAACAAAAGAAATAAAATTTATTTTAATATTTAAACAAACACTTAGTCCCAATCGGAGAAGACTGTCTTTTTATGTAGGCGTTGTGAAACAAACGAAACTCGTCAAAAAAGCAAAAGAAATAAATAAAGCAATTGAAAATATATTGAACTTTATTTAGTAAGTAAGAAACAAATAAATTATCTAAGTATAAAGTTTCGTGGTGTCCAATAAAAGCCGAAAGACGACGGATACGTCTGCCAGGCGTATCATTATTATTTAAAGGGTTAAAAATAATGTTATGAAGGCAGGGTTAAACGAAAACCTATAAAGTGCCATATCTAAGCACCAAATTAAGATAAAGAACAGTTTGGCAAAGAAAATCGCAGTAACAAGGAGGACCTGTGAGCAAACATTTTTAAAAAGCCCTCTTATTGGTTTAGCAAAAGTATCTCCTAAACGTGCGATAAATTAATGACTAAAAACGACCAAGACATCAAATTTTACCTCCGAGATGGTATGAGAAGGCTATTAGGAGGTAGAGTGAAATCTAGACGATGAACGCGACACCGCCCATCATTTAGGTAAAGCCACATATGTATGTATATCGGGACCCGAACGGCCGATTTCACCCAAATTTGGTAATTTCTATTCTTCGTACGACGAAAGCGGACTGCCACGACGCCTTCTTCCCATATAACAATTTTAAATTCTATCTGATTCTTTCCTCTCCAGTGTACAAATCAAATGGAAATTAATATAACGGGATAAAACTTTGAACGAATAATGTCTTTAGAGTATAGGAGTATAGGTACCGAATATTTGGAGCCCAGTACTTTTAGTTGACTTTTTACCGCAAATATCTTTCAATGTGTGAAAATAAAATTGATATTCATGGACTACCCATTCTCTTAATAATATGTCTGTGTGTCAAAAATGGGTTGAATCGGGTCAATACTTCTTTTAGCTCCCATATACCCAATACAATGATTTTCGAACTTCCAGGTGACTTTATACCGCCAACATGTGATTTAGAGAGTATTTTACAACTACAATGTATCGGTAAAAATCGGTCGAAAACTTGAGCAAGACTCAGATAACAAACATCAGGATTTTCGAATATCTGGCCGACTTTATTAGACATGATTGGAACCTGGCCGACAGGGTTAATGCTCGAAAAGATGCGGCGACTAACAGAAGGTCCGGGGGTCTATTAAGCGAGGGATGCTGTAATGAATTCAGATGCATTATTTACATTCCAGTTAATATTAAAGGCTATTTCTTCTTTCTGGTCAATAAAAATTTAACTTCGTTATCGAGAATAATTTTTCCTCAAGAGGCTTGCTTCCTGTTAGTGCTACTGATGGTGTCGTTGTTGTCGATGCTAATTGCTTGCACAAATGTCGCACGTTAGCACTTGACACCTGACTGCCAACGGGCACACAACGCACCGCATGACATACGCAAAGTGTGGGCAAATAAAGGGGGGCCATCACAACACCCACTCAAATACTCAAAAGCTGTTGAGCACACGATTAGCAGAGCTCTCTTGAAGGCAGCGCCAAAACTAACAGTGGTTGTGTCACACCAGCAATACTGTTTTGTGACAGAGCAATAAGAAAGCTAAAACTACCGTTGAGCTGACTGCAGCAAAAACCGACTGGCAAAGTAGGCATAACGGCGCGTAACACACGATGCGAGAGTCATTAATTAAAATCGTCAGAAGGACTGTGACAGCTGGAAGGATGAATTCGAGTAACCATCTCAAAAACGGAAAGTTTATAAAAAAATAAAAAAAAGCTATCGTATGCTGGTGATATATGTTATTTGATTTAGCACGAGTGTATGTGTGCACCCGCATGTGTCCGATCAAATGACAAAATGTGGCAAGCTGAGTGCGTGATTTTTTCAGGGTTAAAATGTGACATAGACACCCCTTTATAAAGGTCATGCAAATATCTGAATAATTTTTGCAATTTAATCTCTACCCAAATACAATATTTACTCCTTTGGATCAACCCAGCCAGTGTTTAGTATGCACTGTGTAGCTCTAATCCCAATAAAAACGTCGTCTATTTTCTCCGAAATCGATTTTCAGCGATTTTATTGTTATCCAGCTAAGGATAATACCGCATCAGCAAATTTTTAACACATTCAATGTACCTTTTAAAAAGAGAAAACACTGCCAAAGGTAAATTGCTAGTCAATTTGAGTTTGCATTCGAATACATTTGCCTATTTTTATTGCAAATTAGTTTCAATGCCATCAAACCCCTTTCTTCCTAACTACGAAAACCTTATTTGTAAATACCCTATGTATGTATATACAAATGATAGCGCACACACAGCAATTCACATTGGCACATATTCAACGCAAACCCTCTTATTATGTGGCGGTACATAAATCCTGCTATTGTAAGTCAAGTCGTCGCACCAAGCTGATTCGATATGTAGATTTCATCAGAACTTGTGTTAGACGTCAGCAATATGGAGCCTAGTACATCATAGAGACACCTAAAATTAAACAAGTTATAGAGTTATTTTTGTCAAAATTCTGGAAATAAGGTGACTTTCGCGATAGCCGCCTGCATCATACCTACATACATATGTATTATATATGTAAATATATCTTTGAAAAAGTGTACAGAAAACGCAAACATGTCTATTTCCATTAAAACACCACCTCCGGCTTCACTTTGTGCTGTATGGATCTATAAATGTGTAGATATCTTAACGGATAAATATTTCAATGTCTTTCATTAGTTCCGTTGTAATGATTTTACAATTTCAATCAATTCGGAGACTAAACCAAATACTATAGTGAAACGAAACGTAATATGATAAAAAGAGTTTGCAAATAACTCGAGATGTGTGTCTAGACTGTAAGGACTTAGAAATCGCGAATTTGTCTAATCATTTGCTGCGCTCGATCTTAATAATACCTTATTTTAAAATAAAGTTGTACGTGCAAGTTTTTCCGCAAGGATAGAAAACTTTCGCAGTATCATCGAACCTCAACATCGGATCTGGGCATGCAGAACCAACTCACTACGTTGACCAAGAACTGCCAACGATTGACAATCCAAGTTGCGGCTTGCTATCAGGTCAATGTTCCATTACATTGGGTAGTCGAAAAAGTTTTTCGTATTTTGTCAATAGATGTCATTGCAGTCGTATTTCTGTGGCAACCTTATTTAAATATACTTTTTGTAATTAGTATCGAAAAAGCCGTCTGGCAACCTTTTTTTATGTAAAAAGTCGAACTGAACTAATTTAACGATAGAAGAGAAAATATTATAAAAGAAAAGAGGTAAAAAAAGAAGTAAAATATTGTGTTGAGCGTTTTTCTGATAAAATTGAGATAAAAATGCAAAATACAGAAGTGTGGAAATAAGCACCACATCTTCAGTGCTACCAATCACATTGTGTCATACCATATGGTAATAAAAATTTGGAGAAGTTAACAAAAAATTACAGATGATCAAAAATTAATGAAAATATTGAAGAAATTCGCTATATTTTGAAATTTTTGTATAAAAAGGGAAGACTGAGGAAACAGTACTGTATCAGTTCGTGTAGCACAGCAATGGTTCGCTTGCTTCAGTTCTGGAAATTTCGATTTACATTGAAGAAAGTTTTACACTAATGGAATAATGTCTCTACCGAAAAAATGACAAAGCGTTATCGATCAAAATGGTAAATATTTGTTTATTTATTTACTAGTATAAAAATAAAAAAAAAAAGTTGAACTTTGATTAAAAATACGAAAATATTTTTTTGACTACCCAATATTTTAACAGACACCCGTTCGTTCCATGATGTATAGTACATAAGTTACCCTGTACTATTTATACTAAGTAGAAGATCAGTTGGAAGAACTCTTAAAAATTATGAATGCGAGCAAGCTCTGTACATTAATTTTTCCAAGAAATTATGAGTAAATTGCAATAAAATTTGAAATATTCGTCACTTTTTTAATTGCACTCGCAACTTAGTTTTATTGCTATATTTTAGTTCACCTCAGCTAAAATTTTATTAAAAACATCTTCAAATCAAGTATGTTTGATATGTGATTTTAACTAGGTCGAAGAAACTAAATTTACTATACATAAACCACATAATCAAACAAATTTTAATTTAGTTTCACCAAAATTTCACATATTTTGACAATCTGAATGGATCTGGTATATTGGGAGACAAAAAAAGAGACGGGCTGATTGGCATTGCTCAGGTATAACATACAATATACAATATTTTCAAGCAGTTTTATGTTCATATACAATAAATAATACTCACTGACCGATATATTCTTGGAAGCTTGGAATAGTGAAAATTACTTTAAGTAGTATATGGGAGTTGGGGATATTCTTGACTCGATTCTATCTACTTTTGCCAATACAGGGTTTATTCGGAAAGTAAAAGGACTGACTGGGTTCGGTAGAGAGCGTTCCTAGTTTACGATTGAACGGCTGGAGAGTCAGAACAAACATTTTCTCGCGACTTGTTTCTGTGAGTGGTACAAGCCGAAAATGCATCGTTCGTTAGAGCAAAGTTACGCGATTAAGTTCTGTGTGAAACTCGATAAATCTGCGACAGAAATGTTTGATCTGATCAAGCAAAAAGTGGTGTATTTCGGTAGCACTAGGCCGGTTTGTAGGGCCGGGAGAAAGTCGCAGATGAAGACCGGGCAGGCAGTCCAGCGACTTCTACAAACACCGACAATGTGACTCGTGTGCGCAAAGTTTTCAACTCAGACCGTCGACTATGTATTCGTTTAATTGCTCAGATGTTAAACTTATCAACATCTGTGGTTCATGACATTGTGACGGAGCACTTGAACATGCGTTAGGTGTGCGCGAAGGTGGTCCCGAAAGTGCTCACTGACGACCAGTAATTACAGCGAGAGGAAGTGTACCAAGAAAATTTGAATATATGTGAAAGTTACCTCCAAATTTTGAATAACGTAGTCACAGGGGACGTATCTTTGAGTGTGATTTCGAGATAAAGAGGCAATCTAATTTTTATTTTGAGACGATTAGAGGAGATCCAAGCAGCATTCACCTTTTCTCTCAAGACTATTCCAGAGAATGCTTTCCGTGACACCTTCAATGCTTGGAAATCGCTTTGGCAGCGCTACTTCGACGGAGTTGGAGCCTACTTTGAAATTAAGAAAAAAAAATAATGATTGGTTCAATCAATTTTTATAAGTCGACACAGTTCTATTACTTTCCTGACAAACCCTGTACTACATACAGTTAACATGCCAGATACTAATCCAATGCTCACAGAGTTTCATTAACGTACCTCACATACATCCCCAATCACATGGAATAAGGTCAGCCGGATATTCGAAAATACCGATACAAGTTATATGAGGGTGTAACCCTCAAACTTTACCCTATTTTAGGCACAAAGATATACTGATATGAGTTAAATACGCTCTGTCTTTATCATTGGCTGCTGCATCCGGTATAAAGTCACCCGGAAGTTCGAAAATATTTATATATATAAGGTATAAGGAGTTAAGGGAAGTACTAATTCTATTCAGTTATCTCAATTTTTACTCAAGTTACAGGTTGCACGGATGAACAGGCAAATAGGGAATTGACCGGCAATACCAGGTTAATTCAAAAGTATGTATATTGTCATCAGCTGGACAAATTGATCGATGCACTCAAAGGAAAGTAGCCAGAATTGATGAATAGAAAAGGTTTAGTGAATATAATGAAAATTTTAAGTATCATTTAGATGCGTAAGATAATCTCCGAGTAACGAAAGATTGGAAGACTAGATTGGAAAAATGCAGTTTGAAGAAAAGCTTGTTTAAGGTTCTACATGAAGCTAACAGACTCGATCGCTTTCACACTACAGCGGATTAAACATGCGAAAGTTTTCCACTATTCTGCTAATTTAATAGTCTTTTTATGTCTCTAAAGTGTACTTAAAGCTTCACAGAAATATTTTCAATTTTAAAAATCTTAGTCTCGTATAATTCCTTAATTACTTTCAGCGACTGGTCGAGTGTTTTTCGACTGATTCATGTAAATTTGTATGTGCACATGTACAAGTGTATCGCATGTATCGTGTGTGAGCTTCTCAGTATGCCAACAAAAGCACACACATACGAGCATACTAAAATATTTCCCAGTGCTAAGATTTTCTCCACAACTTGCTTAGAAATGCATTGAAATTTTAGTTTTTAATCAGACAAACGAGACGGAAGAACATGGTCATAAACAAAACTGTAATAGAAGTGCAGTAAATTATAATGAAACCTTGGCCGTTAATATTGGAGATATAAAATATGGACATAAAAAGCCAAACAAATAAAAAGAAACCTGAATAAAAATAGAAAATAATTTCGTTGGCGGTCAATGGAAAATTGTGCAAAGTTTATAAGAAGAAGCAAAATAAATTGTGTAAACAAATTACGGAAGATGGTCGGCGGTTTCTGTTTCTATTTTTGTTTTTGTTTGTGGATAGCGGAGCGAAATGTGTATGTGTATTTGTATAGTTAACAAGGTTTATTGCTAACTTGCTAAGTTATGTTCTTCGTTTTGTTTATTTTCTGCTTTGCTGCCTTATTAGTTGTTGTTGTTATTGTGATTTAAAAATCTGCTTGGCCAAACTTTAGCAATTGAGTTTGAGTGCGAAAATTAACTTTATTTCGGTGCCAAAGTTTGACAGCATAAAAGACAACAACCACAGCGAAGAACAACAATTGGGCGAACAACAACTGCAACAACAGAACATTACAAGCTATGCTAGTATGCTCGACCTACAAACAAGTCCAACGCGACTTTATACGAAGAACGGGCGAGCAGCGAGTAAATCAAAAGTTAAACATAATAAAATGAAGTGCTCACAAAGCAGACATATGAAATGAGCAGCAACGCAGCACACAAACGCACACACACACTCAGGCGCACTGTAATGTGCCGCATTCAAATATTTGCGTATTTTGTACGAAGCGTTGCCTGCTTTCGGGCGCAAGTGGGAGCTTCGTATGCAAAATTGTGTGCCTGTGCTGAAGGTGTGGCACTTCACACAGTCCAAATACAGATTAACTGCGAAGTGTGTCTTTTTTATTGCTGGCAGCCAGTTGCAAAAGCCAGCAGACAGTAACAGTGAGAGTAGCAGTAGCAGCAGTGGCAGCGGCAGCGGTAACAAAGCCAACAAAACAATATCATTAGCAGTGAAATGGCAGGCGGCAGCGAAGTCATTCGCTTGGTGCAACAACAGGCAGCCGAAAACTTTTCCACTTCAGCAAACATTCTCGTATTAAATCACTTTCATTGCCAGCGTGGCCATTCATTCGGCTGCCGCTGTTGTTATTGTTGCTATTTTATTTTTATAGATGTTGTGACTGTTGTGTTTTAACTTTTTCATCTTTTTCTCGTTTTGCCCGTGCATACACCAGCTCACTCTGCCACGGCCGCTCTTTCCAACGCCCTCCAATGCACTAGAATTATGGCACAGGACTTTTGTTTGTGGGTCTTTGATGTTTGCATATTTTCAAATTAAGTTAAAGTGTGGCAAGATAAGTTACAATTGTCGAAAAAGTTTTTAATGGCATGAATAGGTCATCAATATGGGCAACTTTGCACGAACAAGACGGAATAAATGTGGCATGTCCGCTCGTTTTATTTTGGATGAAAACTTTTCGTACTACATAGCAGGAGATGTACATACACACATATGTACATACGACCAGTTGTTTTAATTTGCAAAGGGCTGATAAATCTATGTGCTATCGCAACATTTTACTTAGCGTTCAACCTCAGATAGTTAGGATCGTACTAAAGCCACACCAACTAATAGGTGTTGTTCAAAATTCTTAAGATCCTACGCCAATTTATACGTTTGTATCAGGGGTCCCTGATATTTCAAATGATAATCTCCAAGTATCATCGTCGTCCTATTTCCAAGAAGGTGCTTTTAACGTTTTACATATTGAAGCATAACATTCCTAGAACTTTAGAATGTGTTTTATGATAATAATAATAACTCGAAATTACCCTCCCTACAAAGTTTTAACAGTAAGGGTACAAACTGCCTCGAAACACGAACCGGGATAACAGTCTTAATTAACATCAGAAGCAGAAATCTTGATTGAAAGCCCAGAAGATCAAGTTTATAAGTAAGAGTCGAGAAATTTTATTTTATTGTGAGTCAGTGTATATAATATCCGTATGCTTGTGTTCCCTAAAACCCAATGATTCATGGCATATACTCGTAATACAAATTCAAGTAAATTTGTTAGAGTAGATTTCCCTTTACAAAATTCATGCTGAGAAGCAGAAATTAAGGGAGACATCGAAAAAGCTCTATGGTCCACAATGATAGTTTCAAAAAGCTTAAGTATAACTGATAGTTTTGCAAACCCTATAGTAGTAGTTTAGTGACCTAAATCCACTTTTATGCAAAGGTGATGTAAAAGATGGTTTTAACTTACTTGTATATAAATTAAGTAAGACTAAAAAATACGTCTTGGAGTGTTAGTTGAAGTATTTGGACAAAGTACGTGCTAATAAGGAAACACTTTAGGGGAATTATTATAGTACAATAGTTTAATTTAAAAAACTCTGCAAGCATATTGCAAATAATGTGATTGTCACTTGACATGATAGATATGGATTTCATCGCGTACGAAAATTTGGAAATCCTGCGTTTGGAGTTAAAAAGTCATAAAACGTGCAACATTCTTTTTACTTTGTTTAAGTAAATTTTATAAAATTTGTTGTTTAGGACCGAATACTGCGTCGACAATAGAATAGTCGACAAGTGAACCAGTTCTTTTAAAATGTTAAAAAATCGAAATCGGACAACAGGCACGCCTACTTCCCATATACCACAATTTTAAATTCCGTTTGACTCTTTCACTTTTCAGTACACAAATAAAGAAGCAATTAATACCACGGGATAAAACTTTGCGCGAATTTTGTAGACCCCAGTAACTATAGTTGACTTTTGATCGAAAATCCTCTTTAATCTATGTCAGGGATGGGCACATTAGCCCTCAGTGGCATTTTGCCCGTGCGGGCACGAGTGCACATTTTGAGGGCTAGGTGAGGGGATCATCGCGGGCAAACATGAAGAGGGAAGTGAGAGCAACGTTTTACCACTCCACATTTACAAATGAGAGCAACGTATTTTCCACCACCATTGACTGATCTATCACATGTACAGTGGTGTGAACAAAATAGAAACAACCATAAGGTGTTGTGAAGTTTTAAAATATGCTGTTTTCTTATTAAATAAAATTGTTTTTAGATACAAGTATAACTTATATATTTTTTCCTAACAGTGATTAAAATTTCCCACCATGCAAAGGTAAATAAAAACAAATTTTAATGCGAAACTCTAAACTCTGCAAATTATGTTTACCCCTTTTTTGTTCACACAACTGTACAATTCCGATATGAAGTAAACTTCCACCCTTAAATTTGTGTACAATGTCAGTATTGCCGCAACCACTCTGCGATGAACATCAAGTTACGGAGGAATGTAATTCATTTTTTTCGCAATTTTCCTCAACTTGTTATGCCCTTCTCTCCGTAAACTGATATTCCCCTCATCTAGCCCCCGTGCGCACTTTGCTAACTTTGCGGGCTAAAAATGTGCCCATCCCTGATCTATGTAATTGTTTTTTTTAGTTTGTAGCATGTTAATAGTATATGGTGTTAGGAAAAATAGCTAAAATCGGGCGATACTACCCCAACTCCCATAAATTATGTATGTCTAATTATTTGCGTTTTTCTAACAAATCTTATGTGTCTGTCAGTATTAGTTATAAGAGA
The DNA here is from genome assembly GCA_037783105.1 of Bactrocera zonata. Taxonomy (NCBI): domain Eukaryota; kingdom Metazoa; phylum Arthropoda; class Insecta; order Diptera; family Tephritidae; genus Bactrocera; species Bactrocera zonata. The sequence continues at coordinate 412,765 of JBAWJQ010002719.1, read as the reverse complement.
ACTTAGCTCTTCCTTACTTGTTAAAGTTGGCTTTTGCAAAGTTAAACCGTGCACAAAAGCTCATAGCTTTGATGACTACTCTCCAGTACATTGCTTATGATTTCAGCAGTTATTTCCAAACCAACACGATGAAAAAGTATCAACGTATACTAAAATAATAATACTATACATCATAATACTAGAAAATCGCTGTTTAAGATGTCATTATCAAAAATATGAGGCTTCAACAATGTTTCTGTGAATCCAAATATATGAAAATTGCAATTATTACTGTTTAAGTACAAATCAGCTTATTTGGTATTTAGACCTCTAACAGTCTGGTAATAAATACTCAGGTAATGTCGAGTACTCAGTTTTTTTTTTTGTTTTTTTTTTTTTGATTCCCCTTTCGGATTTTGATCAACTTTTTCCTCAAGCGGATTTGTAACTTTCGGCATAAAATTCAAATCTAAAAGCTCCGGGTGATCAGAATGGGATATCTGAAATCTTTTTAAGGGTTCTAGAGAAACGTTTATTTTAAGCGATCGTACGATCCTGTCGTAATTGAAGTTAAACTTACGGATATGAATATAGCCAATTTATGTAAGTCCGGGAAATTTCTTGGGGTTATAATTGATCTGATTTTATCTATTTTTGCCAGTAACACATACAATGAATATTTCACATACTAAAAAAATGCCTTAGTCTCATTATACCCGAGACAGACATGTAGTAACAATACCATAGTAAAGGTATCATGGTATTATGTTTACTACGTTGCTGACACACACGGCAATATAGTAAACTCAAATACCATCTTTGTTTCATAGGCATTAAATATTTCAAAAAAATGTAAACAATAAATATGCAGATGTGTGTTATGGAGAAAATAAGTACAATTATTTCAAATAAAGTTAATCTATTTTTATCGCAAAAAAGTTATTTAGTTAAAGTCTCTTTAAAATCCTCACATAAAATGAGGCATTTGCTGTTTTTCCGGAAGAAAAAATGAGAAAAATATTTTGTTTTCCATTTCAATAATTAATTTTTTAAGTCATTTTGACAGAATATTTCGAAGAACTTTTGTGTATAAGCTTTTAGCAAAGTTTGTTACCTGTTTTTTAGCTGTGTTTATACAAATACCACAATGAAACATCATAGTATTATACCAACAAAATACTAGATTGCTCATATGGTATTTTGCTAGTATTTGGTGACACACATATGTCTGTCTCAGGTATTAAGGTACCTAACATACCACCAATTACATGGAGTAAAGTTAGCCAGATGTTCGAAAATTCAAATATTAGTTATATAGTGGCTAGGTCAAGTTGTGTTATATGGGAGGTAGGCGTGGTTATAACCCGGTTTCGCTCCTTTTTTTAATTAAACGATGATCCAAACTTTTGAATATACAAATTCGCAAGCCAAAATATGTATTCAGCTTCCCTAAAGTTTCGCTGTATTGGAAATATTTTTTTCGCAGGAATAAAATAATTGACACGCATATACATAAGTATAGTATAGACATAACATGCATACGAAACTTAAATATAATAAAGTAATCGGATTTCCACGCTAATCATATTTTCCAATAAAAACGACAATGCAAACATGCCAGATGTTAATGCGTTTAATGCCATAATTTTCATTAACTTTAAATGCACGGAGAGGAATGTGAATCGTGGCTTTTCTGGCCTTTCGGATTATCAGCCAATCGCACTTCAGGAATTTGTTTGCCGTTACTCATTTGCTTTTATTTATTTATATGCCAATTGAAAGTCATTATCCGTTCGTATTGAAAATGCTTCCTGGTGCGCAAAACGCATTAATGAACTTTAGACAGTCGGCGTAGTGAAGCATGCAACAGCATGCACTACTTGCAGCAGCAGCACCGACAGCAGAAACAGCAGCAATATTTACGACAAGCATCATTATGTTCGAGAGTATTTCATAAATTTCTCAGCTGTTAAGTATCGAGTTTTCGCGATCAGATGAAGCGAATGGCAATAAAAATTGTGGCTAGCGTTTTTTGTCTTTGTTTCATTTGCCCTTTATCCTGCACTACAATTAATCAGGATACTTAAATGGCTACAAGCCGGTTTTAAACGCTGCCAGCCTCATCAATAACACAGCAAACCGAGCGGAAGTTGGCCTTATATATGTATATATATTTATGTAAATGTGTTTCTACCTTCATATATGCAAATAGTTATATAAAGGCAGATACATTTTGTATTTATATGCGAAGTCCCAGAGGAGAAATCGACTGATAACAAACTAGTTTGCAACTACTATAAATCATAAGCACAACTGTGTACAACGCACTGCAGATCAAAAATGAATCAAATCGACATTCCCCACTACATAACCATTATAAAAACTTTCGACTCACTGGTTGAATTTATAAAATATCTATCAGTTAACATGTGAGCTAAATGATTGATGTAGACACTTATATTTCAGCACAATTTAATTTACTTCCAGCAAAAATACTTCCCGTACAAAATTTCCTCTAGACCCCTTATACCGCATCTAGGCCCATACATTATTATAATAAATATATGTGATATATAATAATATTAAATGCCAAGAATACATGAAATCCTTTGTATTGTGAATACTATGAAATCGTAGAAGTCACGTCTCTCTATTAAATTTTGATAACTAGGGCTAGTCGGAGTTTTCGAACACTATTTATTTTTTAATTTTTTTATTTTGAAATTAATTATTTTTAATTATTTTTATAATATGAACTAGTTGCATTAAATTTAGTTTCTAGCGAGTGGTAATTCGACTAATTCAATTTGAGTTAGTCTTTATAGTAGTCTTTTTCATACCTAATACAACCCTATTTCTCGGCAGGGAATGTTTTTGTGCGTGTGTGTATCGTTTGCGATAAATGTAGTCGGCGAGCCAATACGCGTACAAAATGAAGGCGAAACCAAAGTTGCAAATATCCTGATTTTGCACAACAACATCATGTGCAATAACAACAAATACGCGAACTGAAATAAAAGTATTACGTACACAAAAAATAAAACAACAAAAAACATTGGTCCATTCATGCGACCTGTGGTTAAAGTTAAATTATTCAACCGTACGAAAATCTGTGCTGCAGAGTTGAGGTGGTAATTGCAGCGAGCTGCGGCTTCGTTGCGCGAAAATTCAGATGCCAACTGCCAGTTGCAACATGCGTCGTGCGTTGCCTTGTGTATGCATTTAAATGTGCGACATAGTTTTGTTTGTATATCTCAAGGTATATACGAACTTTTAAACAAATGCGGCCGATTAATGGCGTCTGTATTTCCGTTGCCCGTTGCAAAGCCATGTGGTTGGTCAGTAAGCGAGATTACAGTGTTTAAAGATTGAGAAAAAGTTCTTATATTGACAAGTTTCGCTAAATTATACCCAGCTATTATTTCGAACGATCTTGCCCTCCTGTTCGTGGTAAAAATTTATTTTGACAAATCGAGAGACCAAAAAAACTTAGACCCGTTGGAATCTGGAAAATGTTTTATGAAAATTAGACACGTGAAAACGTTTATTTTTAACAAAAAATAATGTGTACATAAATCTCCCATTCGAGTTCTGTACTTGTTTAAAGTAATGAAGTTGGGGTGTTGGAGTTTTGATTATAGTAATATTATATTGAATCTGGGTACAAACTATTAAAAAGCTGGGCTGGACGATCTAGGGAGAACCACTATTTATCAAAATATGTTCCATTTTCTTTTATACATAATTTGGCAAACATTTAAAACCACAACTATAGAAGGAAATAAACAATTTTAGTCAGACAACTCGACATTTTTAATTCAGACCATCGAAATTTTTGCGACAATGGAAGAGTTGATGAGTCAGTGCCCAAAAAGGGATAACTAGGGGGATTTTGGACTACTTTGGACAACTATACGTATCGTACATAAAACCGAACAAAATAGATCAAAATTATTAAAGTGTAAATAAATTTCGCATTCGAAAATATTAAAGGATCGATAGATCGGAAATGAGAATTAATATACATAATAATAGAGATAAATTAAAGCGAATCCAAAACTATATTCAAAAATTTCCATATGCCTACAGTGGCCATTTAAAAAAAGAAGGAATACTATATTGGCTGGTGATGCCGTACGTCTTTGTCCAATATACATTAAAATGTAAAACAACGTATCATAGAAAAATTCAAAATTGAGCTCACGTTTCACTACATCATATTACACATACAAATGCATCACAAACTTTTAATCTTCCCCTGTCTAATACATATATCCAATACATAACCGTTTTATAATCAAAATACACATTTTCTCTCAATGTGAGTCGTTTCTATTATATCATTTTTCTTCACTTGTAAATTTATGAATTTGGGATTTTAGATGACGATTCATATATCCAAATTAATTAAAAAAACTATATTATACATTTTTTATCGCATTTTCAAATGTTCTTCAATGTACTAATTGTATCAACATATACACACAAATTATGTAAATATGTATGTATAGCTGTTGATATTTCCCTTTATAGTTACAAATGCATTTTATTTATGAGAAAAAATTCCAAATTTTGATAAGTTGCATTTTAAAATCATACCCTGTTCCCTGCTGCGGGACAACAACGTCATATTTCGCCTACAAGTACAGATATACATATGAACATGGAAGCATGTGTGCGTGTGTTGGTGCGAATGCACATTTGAGTGTAAAAACGCATTCATCACCGTATCCTTATGGCAGCAATTATGGTGACACTTATATGCGTGTTGTTACAAGCATCAGCAGCGGCAGCAGCAACAACAACAGCAATAATGTTGCAACGTTTGTCATTGTCAACGTACAACCGTGTGGTATGTACAGCAATGTTGCATTATTTATGCCAACCTATGACATACAAACATACAACTTCACACTAACATATACCTATACAATCGTATACATGTATACAAAATATGCTAACTTATACACACATTTACACATATAAATATATCACTTTATACTCCATATGCAAATATGCAGCCTTTGTGTATTTCTTTATTGCACTTTTGCATTTGCTCGTTGCAATTTTCGCAATCACATGTGAAACCCGAAAGAAAACGGTGAAAAAAGAGCATCATCAGCAACGGTAAATCAACCAAATTAAATCTGTCCTGTGCCAGCGAGTGAGCAGCAGAGACTCGTTTGTGTAAATTGCTTTAAAAATATGATTTTCCGCCGGAATTTATGCCATTTGGCACATATTACCCACCATTTTAGATTACGCAACTTCAGGAAATGATATAAAACCCGCTTATATACCAAGTAAACAAATTTATTATTTTACAAGAGCTTACCAAAGCTTTACTCGAGATGCTGTCCAAGTTATAATAGGCCACTTTCACTTACTTTTTGTGGGATCGCACAGCAATCAAGTCAGCGTAATTGTAAAGGTTGTAGACTTATCCGACCAAAGACTGTCAACTTGGCAGCATTACTCAATAATATTTTGAATGCAACGAAGGCACAACCAATTGCTAGCTACCGTTACAACAACTGCATTACTCTCGGCGTGTAAAGACTTATTTTCATTGTTAGACCAAAGAACTAAGTAGAAGTTTATAACACCCACAAGGAAATGACGTGACCCTATAAAGTATAAGTCGAGCATTTCACGCAAAAAGCAACGTAAGAAAGTATTATGCTGATTTTTTTTACAATTATGTTGATAACTATCAAACTCGTCTACACCAAGAATAATTAGGGGCTTGCAGAGTTGGGCCTTTGTTTGTAAAGAGAGGATTTTCCTTTCAATTACCTACTCAAACTAGCACCTGTTGGCGGGAGTTATTGTGCGTTGGATTTCCAGGCTGATACTTTTGTTGGTGTGGATGCTGGTTTCAAGATATACGAAATTATTTACACCTTTAAAGATAATTTGTCTTGCCCTCGTTCCAAACCAGACCCATACGCTTTTCCTTCTTATTCAAACTAGAAGAAGCAAAACTATCGGCGCGGTTGTTGAGACCAATGCTGTCAGTATCAGCAGCTGTACGCTCTTATAAAAGATTTTACTTTCTCTATTTAGCTCTGCAGCTCATATTATTTTCTCCATCAAAAGGTTTGAGAAGTCACCCGATAAGGAGTCCCCTTGTTATGGTGTCCAACGGCTCAGAGAGGTCCTTTCCGATCCTGACGGGGCTTTTAGTGTTGCTCTACGTCAGCTTACACAGCCGTTTTAGCTTTGAGTGAACACCAAGTTCAGACATAGCGGTATAAAGGTGGACGGGTAATTGCTATTCAAACTTCTTCATGGTCGAGCAGTAGAACGTCTGGTACGGGTCGATGTTAGGACCTCGGACTAAAGCACTGGAGACATGTCTTCCGGCTATCACAACACGATCGATCTGGTTTAACGCTTTTCGATTCGGAGACAGCCAGGTAGCTTTTTGAATTTTCCTATGCCTGAATCTAGTACTACAGATAACCTTATTTCGGGCCTTGGTGATATCGATCAGCCTCAAGCCATTTGGAGAGGTTTGCTCATGAAGGCTGAATTTCCTGACCGTTGTGCCAAAGATACTTTCCTTGCCCACACTGGCGTAAAAGTGATTGTGGCTAGAGGTTCTTTCAATGGGGTGAATGCTAGGACTCGGCGACGGAATCTCTCTCCCACTACGAATCTCACACCGAATTTGCGCACCTTTATATGGCCACTGTAGTAAATGTCACAAGAAGTAGTGAGCTGCTTGAGCCGTATGTAAAATAATCGTTTTAGGCCACTCCCAAGTGAATGGCAATCAGAAAACTCTCCTCACTTCGCAGAACTTCTACACGTACACGTAACTCCATCCTCCTATTAAAATGACTGTGGGCAAATAATAGTAAGACTTTTAAATTTAAATTTCGCGCAAAAACTCCATATTGAAGACATTTAACATTTTTGCTACGCGTTACGTTGTAGGCTATTCCGGAAATAGGCGATTGGGAACCGAGTCACATGCCTTTGTCTGAAGCAGGTATCCATTTTAAACTTGTTGGTTGTGTACCACTCAGAATTTACTGTTGTGCGTTTTATTTTTATTTTTCCACTTTGTCACATTAAGACAGTATTCTCAATGGATGTTGTTATTGTTAGCAGCCCTTATGTCACATTGCCTGCAAATCCAATTGTAATTAGATTGCTTATTCACAAGATGACGCACAACGTTTCTTCACCTCATGGCAACAATATTTAAGATTTTCAATTATTAAACTTTCCGTTTCTTTACTCTTGCAACATGCTGTTACATAGTATAATTGTTTTGTTCACCTGTCGATGCTTTGTATCTCCCAAACATAATCGAGTTAGGTATAAGGTTATATTGATATAAATGATCTGGATGAGGAGACTAGTTGAATTCCGAGAGACTGTCTGTATGTTCGTCTGTCCGTCATTCCGTCCGTGAGAGCTGTAACTTGAGTAAAGAGTGTGATGTTGTAAAGAAACTCGGTATACGCTGTGAGTCCATAAAACGCTATTGAACGAAAACGTATAAAGTGCCATAACTAAGCACCAAAGAATTAAATATTAAGCTGTAATTTGACTCAGGGGATGTATTAGCCAGAACACTTATTAAAAAATATGTGTACTCTGATCTCTTTTCGACTTAATGCACATAACTCTTAAACTCAATACTTAGGATATGATAACCAAATTTGCCTTTAAGTACTGCTGTTGATCCTGTAAACATCGATGAAATCGGATGATAACCCCGTGCACTCATATACCCACATCACCCATATTACGGTTCTTTTAAAAACTACCAACAGCGCGATTAATCAATAAATAAATACGCCGGAGATATTAAACTTTAAAATTCAATCGACCATTTTATATTCGAGTGCAAAAATGAATACCATCGGATTATAATCCTATTACCATGTAAAATTATGTGATAAATATGTGGATAGCTGTTCCTACATTAAAAATTTTATCAAAAATATCCGTCAATCTGTGAGATATTTTACCGAAATTTTGAGCAAAACATTAACACTATGCCTGTATGACAAGAATGGGTTGAATTAAGTCAATACTTCTCTTAGCTGCCATAGGTAGGTTGCCTTTTTTATTTAGGAATTTGGCAACCCTAGTGTTGCAATCTATCAACTCACAATTTTGTCGTAAAATTGACATTTCGTTCTTAAAAATACTCAGAACGTCTTAACATACCAGCTCTATTTGTTCTGCTTATAGTAACATAAATTATTCATCCCGGCCAAGAGAATGAAATTAAATCGCGAACATTTTAGCGCTATTACAAGGAACATTCCAAAGTAAACAGGACTTAAAAAAACAGAACAACTGGAAAATCAATTTATCTTATTCAAAATAGTCTCCTTCTGTTTCAATACAGCTTTTTGCATGGTCCAAAAGCATGTCGAACGAGTCTTTTAGCTCGGTGGCCGGTATGGCCGCCAGTGTGCCGGTGCAAGCCTTTTTTATACGCCTGCATAACGCTTTCCTTTCATGGGCAAATGCATTTTTCTGAAAAGGAAGAAGTCGCACGGTGCCATATCAGTTGTTAATGGCTTAAATGTGATTTTTGGTCAAATAATCGGTCACAAGCGTCGATGGGGCATTATCGTGTAAACGATATCCTCCATTTTCGCGATATACGTGCCGAACACGTCGAATACGGCGCACCAAGCGCTTCAAAACACCAAGGTAGATTACCTCATTAACGTTTTGGCCGGGTGGATCAAATTCTTTGTGGACAATACTCTTGGAATCATAGATCGAGCTATTTTTTGGGTTTCGGCTCGTCCGGTGCCTTCCATTCAGCACTCTGGCGTTTCGTTTGGGAATCTTATTGAAAACATCACGTTTCGTCACCAGTCGCAATATTGTAAAGGAAGTTATTGTCCTTTTTGACCTCTTTAATGATGTCCTTCGAATGTTGAATTCTGAGCAAGCTTCGGTCGTCAGTCAATTTGTGCGGAACAACGAGTTAGGCAATAATCGCCATAAGCTTGTTTCATCAATTGAAATGATTTACCAATTTTAAAACAAAATTTAATGTTATCTCTTTATTCGAAGCTCATTTTCGCACCGATAACACAAACATACTGACACTTAAAACGCAATAACTTCACTTCCAATCTATGAAATGTCATTAAATTCTCACTGGATAATCGACAAAGATAGCAGATTCTAATGTACCAGTCGGCATATGAATGGCGCCTCCGGGGTCCTGTTTACTTTGGAAAGCCCCTTGTATTTCGGTTCCGGAAACTATTGATGCTGTGAGCAAACTGACATTGCAAAGTCGTCATGTCGTGAGATGCATCCAACTATAGGTTAGTGGAACCAGCGGGCATTCAATATTGTATGTAAATTGGTTCAAACGCTTGCAAAAATGTATAGATCTTAACTGAGAATATTTTGGAAAACATTAAAGCGATTTTCGATGATTAATTTTTGCTTTTGTTTTGTAATCCCGAAATATGAAATCCACCAACGTATAACTAATAGAAAGATTTTCCAAACTTTCGGTTTACTTCATACTGCATTTTGTCAATATGTGAGTTATCTTAGTTGAAACGAAAGATCGTCTTTCTCTAGTAACAGTGCCTAAAATGAATAAGTTAAGTTAAGATATCGATCTTAACAGAGCTCATTTGGGCAGCTAGAAAAGCCAGTGTGCCCACATACCTATGGGATCAAATTTCTGGTTAGTCTAAAATTTTCGTTTGCGCCTGAACTTAGCCCTTCCTTACATGTTCAGTTTGCAATTAGAAGCACAAAAGTAATTCGGAATAAAATCGCGGTAATCAAAAAGAAATTGTATTAAATTCTTATTTTGAATTTTATGAATTGTCGATATAAAATTGAAACATTTGATTGTGTCAAGGTTCTAAAATTTATACAAAACTGTTCACAAAAAGAGGAAAATATTTTAAGGCTTAAGGGACCTAACAATCATAAATGGTTGTAATTTATATTTCGTTGTACTCTTTGCAATTCCTTGAGGTGAGTGGCTATTTTAAATTTTTTTCAAATATTTTTCCAACTACTAAATATGTGCAACTCGATAAGTATTTTTATTATGCATTTTCGAGCTGGTTTTAGCAGAGAAATGAGCCTGCATAATCAGCCAACTAAGAATTCTATTGTTTATTTGAAGTGATTCTCACTCAAAAGAAATCCTTCTCAAATGCGATTTACTTGTGTAACATTTGCACGCACAACGCATAAATAAACACGCCCAAACAGTGAAATGAACCACCAAATGTATCTGCAAATACCGACCCGAAATATATTAAAAATCGCTATCAAACAAAGCATGCTACAGATAAAAATATAAAATATTAAGATACAATGGCGAAAGCAAATTGCAGATACCCACATTCGGGCAGGTGGGGGGTGAAAAATGAAACGAGCCAAACGCGCGGCATACAAATAACGACAAATTGGACTGAGGGCAATTGAATGTTGGTGGACGGCTGCGCGGGCCTAGATGCGGCCAGGCCAACAGAGCAATACACAAAACAGCAAATAATGATGGCGATAAAGAAGAAAATCCATTTTCGAATATTCTTCGAGGCGAAAAAGTGTAAATTGTAGAGATGAAGCGAGGCCAATTGTCCAGAAGACCCGCCGTGAATGTATGCCTATAATTCTACGAGTTACGGCGTTGCGTATGGCCATTTTATACGTATTTATTTAGGTTGGCAAAACATGCGTCAAGTGCGGAATGAGCTCGCGATTAGTCGCAAAGCAACATGTGACTAAAGCACTTTGGATCATTTTATATAGATGGAACTTTTGTTCGAGAATATAGACAACCAGTTACAAAATCAGTTCAAGCTCTAAGGACTTTTATATAGGATACTAATTAATAGGTAAACCTATCCTAAAGCTATGTAATGGAATCTAGCACAACCTCCATTTCTCATTTTAAAGAGTGATCCAAATGATGGACGAACTGCTTCCTTCTTTCGGGCAGTCCTATCCCTAAAAGAATAATTTTACACGAAAGACTACTAAAAATACCAATCGCTTTCAGCCTTTGCAAACTATTCACATTTCCCTCACTAATTTTTCACTACTGGTATAGATAAAATAATGATATTTTAATAATAATTAAAAAATACAAGAATTATACTTAAATTAGTTTCAAAATACCTCAGATAATATCCGAGTACACCCCAACAATATTAGTTTGAAACAAATGAAATTTGTCCCACAGTTAAGTGTTGGAAACTGACTCATCCTAATTGCACCCCGAAAAGAGTAGTTCGATTGTACATTCGGTAAAAGGTTCCTCGCACACATACTAGTGGGGTCAGTGAGCGGACGTTGTGGTATTGTGCGTGCGTGTCGGAGGGCATGGGTGCTACTGGACATAGGTGGAGTGTCGCGTTGTAGGCCTTTGGGAAACAAGGCGTCTCCCAGTGTCCGCAATTCATATGCAAACAATGGTAAACAAATTCAGGGCATGTGCCGTATTGCGTAAGGGCAAAGTTGTAAACCCGCATGTATATGTATGCATGCCACCTTCCAGGAGTTCGGGCAATTTCGTTGTATGAGAATTGTTATTGCTTTTGAATTGTTTTCGATGCACTTGCGGGCATTTGTTTACGAGCATATTTGTTCTCCTCGCACTAACATTTTTTTATCATGTTTACTGAACTTATCGATAGACGCCAGTGTGTAAGAAGAAGTGCAAGAAAAATAGCAGTAAGTCTGGGGGTTGAGCTTACATTTGTTTGACGAAGTAATGAAATGAATATCTCTGAGTTGCGGGACGGCTGCCCGTCGGCCTTGTTGCATACGAAGTGATTGCTAAGTAGATATGTGGAGTGCATAAAGTGCTAAAGTGGTTTTATCTCGTGGGAATGACGCTAATAACGAGAGTCAGTATTTTAGGCAAATCTGCATGTAAATAAATATCCTCATAGTATGCAGAAAGCAAGAGGATTTTCTATAATATTTTTTTTGGCCGGGTAATAATTTTTGTGCGAACCTTAAATGATACATTTATCTAAACTTTCAATGTAAATATTTATTTTGTATATTCGCTACTTGAAATCCATAAATTTGGTTAACTACCCAGCTGCGGCACACACAAATCCAGTCATCCAAAAAACAGAAATAATTTTTTAGACATTTGTAAGCTGGTGTTTGCTACATCACACTCACACTTGGTTTGCTCAGTACTTTTATGCGTTCTAGCATAAAAATTATTGGTAACAAATAATTCCAATCACGTCCGTTTGATTACATTAATGTCGCTGATAATGGCCAAAATAGATGGCGCACTCCAAGTCATTGTGTGTGAGTCGAGTGTTGTGCATACACAAATTCTCGGAGAGAGTACTTAAAAGCTCCTCGCACAAAATGAAATTTTTAAATTGAAATTGCGAGCCATTCTAAGTAAATAAAAGCATATAAACGGTAAATACTGCATTTCATTTCACGTTGGTAGGTGTGAAATGTTCAAATTGAAAATACATTCAAGTATATACCATAAGTTATTATTAATTGTACATTGAAGTATTACAACCTAGCAATTCAGCGTGCGTTAGATAGCAGAATTCAGCAAGGTGCCTTGTTTGCTCATTCTGAACAACAATCGTCGTCCGTCGTCGAAACGGGAATATACTAGAGACCAAGGCACATTCGAAGTACTGGACTGCAGCGGCATAACTGCTTCAAAGAATGCAATAACTATCCTATCGGCCGGAACCGGTAATGATCACCACTTTCTGGGACTCACTTAACGTTATCACATGGCTCCACGCAGCCGAATTATTATACTGATTCTACGCCGAAATTCATGAAGAACTATTTATTCGACTTAGAAAAAAATGGTTCTCCGCATGACAACCTGCCCTCACCATTCAAATTCAAATTGGTTCTACTAACTGCAAGTTCATCTACCTTAGTTCCTCTACAATAACGCGAAACCGCTAATATACGTATGTGCCTATATAAGTAACGGGTTTTTCAATAGCAACCGATTGGGACAGCAAATGACGCTTTATTTTTTCCCGCTCTTTTGACATTTCTCTTCAGTAAGGTTTGATTTTCAATAAGGGCGCTACAACAGCTTTTTTAAATAAAAAAAAAACGGTTTGGTATATCAATGAAATTATTTATTCCTGTGAAAGTATATTCGATACTACTGTTTATGGAACTCGCTCTTATTGAGAACCCGCTACATGCAATATCCTTATGAAACCGTAATAGCAAATCGCATCGTAATAGTCAAATCGATATACGCGATAATACATACATATTTCTTGAAGTATTCAACAAGGTAACAAATAAAAAATACAAAAAAAAATTAATTACCGCAAATAAATCTTGCTTTGGAGATGCTCCAGGAGAGGTGCTCATAAAAACTTGCTATACAAATTACATGATGAAGATTTGGCAAAAACGCACCTGCGACGTTCTGCAGATTTCGTAGAGAAAAATTGTGGCAATATACAAGTACCCATTAGTGAAACGAAACCGAATTCAAGCTACTTTACAACTAGTAACTGTCGGCCAGCTCGGCGCAGCTCACTTCAAAGTCGCCAAACTTAATTCAATACAAAAGGGTATGTTGAGACAATACGTATTATATTGGTATAACCGAACAGTATTTTATATTCATTTAACTACAACAGTCTGTTTTATTAATACAAGTTGTTGTTCATTATATATATTATAAATAAACCAGTCTTAAATATCAAAATAGATTAAAAAATTGCACTCAGTTCTATTTTTTATGGATCAATTTAATCACGGTTTTATTATGTTCAGCGTGGATTTTAATCGACTTACTAACTATATGCTCTTGCCAAACCTATTTTTCTCAAAAATTGGTATAACTTGCATGGTTTTCTGCCATATCAGATGTACACTAGTATTTTCCTGACTAGACCGATGTTTCCTTGTGGGCTTCGTATGGAATGTGTGAGTGCAAGAGATAAGCTGATGAGTGAATACTGGATTGACGAGTGCGATACAATGAATGACTTCTTACTACAGACGAAGAACATAGCTGCTGAGCGACTTTGCACAGTATTCAGTTCCATAATTCTGTTTCTTGCACAAACTGAGATTCTGCTGATAGCTACACGCAAACATCTGCAAGTATATATACAAACCAGGTGTATGATAGTGGCGTCAAAATTATAAATAATCCAACTACATATTTGCTTTATCAACAAACTGTGTAAATTACACATTCTCAGCTTGTTTGCCAATAGACTAACATGTGCCGTTGGAAGCTGGCATTTCTGATTCATCACCTACTTAAGACAACTATGGTACAGAGCCAGATTCGTATCATTGGTTTGGTCTTTGAGTGGCTTTAATTCTCATATATCCTTGACAAATGACCACCAACAAATCCGGCTGCAGAATCAAGATTTATGTTAAGTCATTATTTAGATTTTTTGTATTTTCGCGTTGCCAATGTGAAGTAAAACAAAAGTATAACAAATTTTATATTGTAAAGCATAAGCTCAATATTGTGGATGAATTGCTGCTTTAAATGAAAAATCTGCAAAACATAACCATAAATGATAAGTGTAAACAATATGTTAGAAGCCCATAAAAGAATTCAGGCGGATTTTTTACTTTTTATCTTTGATTATTCACATTCAGCCATTGGCACATGGCTGAGAAATGCTTTTACGTTAATAGCAATAAAACTTATAATCCTCATTTTCGTGCAATAGAAATATTGAGCATTTACGTGCCGCTAATAAAAATGCTGCACTGATTGAATATCTGATTTTATAGCTTTGCGAGAAGTTGCAGCTGCGATGAAGCCTTTGCCTAGCAATTAAATTTATCGATAAAACTGTTGGCACGTTGAGTAGAAATACCACATCAATACACTTTGGCCAATGTTTAAACAACACTTTGCCATTTTTTATGAAGTGGTCCTTAAAAGAGGCCTAAGTAACTAAGATTCCGAAAGACATTAGCCGTCCTCATTTCTCAGTAATACTCAAATACTCATTGAGTATACATATACTTATATACTATACTTACATAATGATTGTCTTTCCAGGGTCCAACATTTCATACACCAGAACAAAAGCCAGGAAACTAGCTTAAGATGCAAAACGTCAATGAAAGGACGAGATCCAAGCAATTTTATATTTAGTATATCTGAGTTTAACATATACGCATATTTGACGTAAGGTATTTACCGATATATGCGGTGTAAATGAAGTCGAAAGTTCGAAAATTTTTCTATTAGGTATATTTGGACTGAAGGAGTTATTAGTTTTATTCATTCCAAATCACAAGTTCAGCTTGCCCTGAAAATTCCCTGCCGATCTATTAAGAGGAGTTAATTATGAAATGAGGAAGGTTCACTTTAGTCTTTAGTCTAAACGCCTTGATACCCTACTGCACTTGTCACGAGTTGCTGGCTTATACAAAGAACTTACTTTTCAACTGTTTAATAAGCAGAAAGTTCAAAAAAATAGAAACTGTATTTAAATGAACGTGCGAAGAGTTGAATTTGCAATAATTCAGTTTAATGATCTGCAGCCGATATTAAATTTTTAAAGCGCTCGTATAATACATTTAAACTCTATCTGAAACTTCTTTCGAAATTTTAAAGCTATTAAATCACTGACGGGCAACAATAATTACTGGAATAAAACCGCATAAAAGGGCAACTAGATGCTTTTGATAGAAGTGTTCTCCTACCCCGACACCACTGCCATTGTGTACAGCAGACATTAACAAATTTCAAAACTGAGAAAGTATAAAGCCAAGTTCCTTCATAAAACGTAAGCTTTTAATGCTTTGTAAAAGTTTACTGTGAATAAATGTTAGCATGTTTCGTATAGATAAGCAGGAGCTAGCACTAGATGAATGCAGCTGGAATTATCTAAATGCTAACAATTGCATTATTATTTTAATTGTTTAATGCAGTTGTGTGCACAAACAAAAAAGTAAACGGACCGAAAAAATGTTGGATTATTATAATGCACTCAAATATTGGCTTCCGGAAGGTTAAGGCACTGATAACGCGTAACAAAGTTAAAATTATGAAAAAGTTTATTAATGGGTATGAGGGATGTGACAATTTTTAGTTTCAGAGATTGTAAGTCATCTATCAGCTGCTGTAGAAAGTGAAAAGGATACCGAATCAAATGACAGTTTGACGCTGGTTCTCTTGCAATCGTGTTTGATCTATACTTGAAGGCAGTCCGTTAAGTATTTAACTCAAAAATAAAAAGTCCATATTGTTAAACCATCTGAAAACTGTGTTTCTTTAAAATATGAAAGCTAAGCCTTCCCAACGACGATAAACCCTCTTTCACAGTCCTACACACACGCCACACCTGGAGTATTCGTTGGATGGCCGTAGTTTGTAGCCTAATTCAATCAACCTTTTGTTGTGTCAACTATTTTTCTTAGCCAACTGTGGTTGTTTTTCCGGGATTTTTTTTTCGAATCCATCTCAAAATTAAGCTTTAATCGTTTTGCATTGCTCCTCGTGGATTATGCTGAGAAATAGTAGAATAGACAATGTTTTTTCAGCACGGTATTCTTCGTGGTAGCCATTTTCGGAGCAGATGGGAATGGCTCATCAAAACCCAAACACGACCATCTTAGCAGTTGTTCGACCGTCCCGGTTAATAATAATCATAAAAGAGTATAAAAGTAGATGTATTTTACCTGTTTAATATATTGCTTTAACAAAAACATTGGTGAGAAATAATGCAAAAGAATTAAATAAACTAATGAAATAAAATCCATTTAAGTTTTTCAATGATTCATTAATTTTCACATGCATCACTCAGTTATACATAAGTAGGCGTATTGCGTGTCAGCATTTTTTTATTGCCTGTCATGGTGACATAGCGTTAATATATCAATTGTCCGGCGAATTCCCACTCACTTATATACTTATATATATGTGTATGTACATGAAGAGATCACGATTATAATCACTAATGCATAGTATGTTTGTAAGTTTGTATCTTTTATCCACTTAATTTGCGTAATTACATACAAATTGCACATTTAATTTTGTTGATTTTTTTCGCATAAAAACCAGCGGACATGTGAAATTATAATGAATACATTTATCACTTGAATTTTCAGGTAACACAATTAATTTGTTATCAGTTCCTAATCCACGAAATACCATCGTTAATTATGTCAAATCAATTAATTAGTGTTGAGTCATCTTGTCATTAAAATCGAATTATTGGCGAGCAAAAACAACGCATTTAAACAGCAAACCCACACACACATTTATTTATATGCGGGCCTCTGAGAATTCGAATCCCAACGAAAGTAAGGGAGTAACAAGGTTTGATGAAGCCAAGTATATAAGTATGTAAATCTATGAGTAGTATTGAATCCGCATTATCTAGCGCTAGCACTCTCGTAATCCGAATTTCCTTTTATGAAAATATATATAGATATAGGGTTATATATGTATGTACATATAAATAATCAGGATAACGAGAAAAGTTGATATCTGGTTGACTGCCTGTCTGTAAAGCTGTTATTTTTTGCAGAGGATAGGCAGTGTGAAAATGGATGAAATCGGATAATAACCCCGCTCACTCTTTATATAACGGTACTATTAAAAACTACTAAAAGCGCGATAAATCAAAAAATAAATACGCCAGAAGCATTTAATTTTACCACCGAGATGGGATAAGAGAGCTTTATGACAGCCGGTGTGAAAATTAGACAATGGGCGTGGCATTGTCCCATATCTCGGAATCCGAGTAACTGACTTCGACAAAATCAAGACGAAATCGGACTACAACCACGATTATAGCACAATTTTAAATTCCACTTGATTCGTTTAGTTTCCAGTAGGCAAATCAAGAAGCAATTATTATAAGGGGATAAAACTTTGCGCGAATAATGTATTTAGTGTTTCCACCTTATGCCAAAAAAAAGTTGTTTAAATCCAATAAAAACTGTTCAAGCCAGTACGTACCGATTATTTAGACCCCGGTATCTATAATTGACTTCTTATCAAAAATGTCGGTCAATGTGTGATACACATATATAACTGAAATTAAGGGATAATCCTGCTCTTATAATGGTATGTATAGTATGTATGTCAAAAATGGGTTCAGTCTGATCAATACTTTCCTTAGCTGCCATATACTTAATATGAAGATTTTCGACTTTGTACCGCATATATCGGCCAATACATGAGTTATAACAATGAAAATAAGAGAGCATGTTCTATTCATAACAGTGTATCTTTGTCACTAATATGTATCAAGGTTCTGGAACATCCTGACTTTACTCTATATGATTGGTTTTACACCTTAAAGTATTTCCTTGGCTTTGATTCTTGCAAGTTGCAAGAGTATAAAATGTTCGCTTGCACCCGAACTTAGCCCTTCCTTACATGTTTTAAGTATTAAATTTTTAAAATCCACAGAAACCCTGTAATTTTTTATTATTATTTTCCATTTGAGTCATTCATAGTCGTGAAACTGGTTGAGCATTGGAGATAGTTGTTATACAATTCAAGCGAGATATCGACTTGTACTCTTTAGCCTTGTTGTTGCTTTTACATATACATTTTTAGAAAAAAAAGCAGTGCCCAAAACTGTGACCGTACTACTATTGTGTATTATAACTTGGTGAGGCTTTAGTTAGTTTAGCAAAAGCGTTTTATTACGAATATGACGCCGCTTTTACTAGATGTGGAAACACAAAATTTAGCTTTGAATGCGGCACTTAGCAAAGCGATTTTTTAAGAAATCAGAAAATTATTCAGTTATAACTCTGTTCTCAAAAATGTATTATACTCTGTGCAAAGTGGGGCGAGAGTACGAAACCAGAGTTTGCTCTATATACATAACTCAAATGCATAATAAGAAATAAATGAATATGAACTTAAAGTTCAAGTTTCGATTAGCCAATTTTAAAAACCAGCAGTCACTCACACATATTTTATTACTTATATAAATGAATGTTGTTTTATTATAAATAAATTATCTTATTTTGTCTAGGGTTTTCGATTAAATCTATTTTTTAAAACAGATGTCTTCAATTGGACTTAAGTTCACTAACCTACCTCTAAGGTCATTAATTATTTCGTATTATAAAAAAGTTAACCTAAATTTAACGTAAGTATGAAGTGGATTTTGAAATACGCAAGATTAAAATATAAAAAGCGCCAGATTTTATAATTATTTGCTTTGGCCATTTAAACACATATATTTACATATGTATGCATACATGCGTTTAGGTATAAAACATTTACATATGTATAATCGCGCACCCTTATTTTCTAACTTCACCACAATTTCGATGCGCTGTAGTGCCTCTCTGATTGATTTCATGCGGTTTTGATAGTTGTTAAAACAATTTCGTAAATCAATGAAGTCAACACTCGAGTGCGTATGCATCAAATCTGTACACGTAGCAATTATTTAGGGTAAATATTATCTACATCAAAATAAGTAAAAGTCTAATAAAATGGTTTTCATTTTCATTGATGAAGACGAGAGGCAGATTTTCAGGAGTCGGCTAAACTATTCTACGAAACTGTGATTCTTCTTCTTCTTAACTGGCGTAGACACCGCTTACGCGATTATAGCCGAGTTAACAACCGCGCGCCAGTCGAACCTGTGATTGGATTATAATATTTGGTATTCGATTAATTCATACTACCAAAAATCATATTATGCTTCCTGTCTAAAATATTTATATTAAAATCAACCAAATTAACTCAATTTTATATATCCGGTCTATGAGAGAAAAAGTATCGCGAATTTTGAATTTTCGCGGGTTACGTATATTTTTTTTGTGGCGTTATGTTAGTACTCATGTCTCTCACTTATGCCGACAAGCTCGGCCATTTTGAATGTTCATTTAATTGTTGACAGCTGCTTTGCTTGCACGTGGTTTGGATCGTCTTCGATTTTTACCTATTCAAAAAAATGGATCAAAGAGCCTGTATCAAATTTTGTGTGAAAAACGAAATTAAGTGCGAGGATGCATTCCGAATGTTTTCTGTGGCATACGGAAAAGCTAACTTGGACCGAAGCAACGTTTATCGGTGGTACAAAATGTTCTCAGAAGGCCGGGAAGATGTGAACGACGAAGAGCGTGCCGGACGCCCGAGCACTTCAACAACAGACGAAAAAATTAATGAAGTGGAGAAAATTGTATTTGCCAATCGTCGAATCACCATTAGAGAAGTTGCTGAGGACCTAAACATATCGATTGGCTCGTGCCATTCGATTTTTATCAATGATTTGGACATGAGACGGGTCGCCGCGAAATTCGTACCAAAATTGCTCAATTGTGACCAAAAATAGCATCGCATGAACATTGCTAATGAGATGTTAAATTCTGTCCGCGACGACCCAAATTTGCTCCAGAGGGTCATAACTGGTGACGAATATTAGGTTTATGGTTATGACGTGGAAACCAAAGCTCAGTCATCTCAATGGAAGCTGCCGCACGAACCAAGACCGAAAAAAGCGCGCCAAGTTCGGTCGAATGTGAAAGTTTTGCTGACAGTTTTCTTCTATTGCAGGGGCGTGGTGCATCATGAGTTCTTGCCACAGGGAAGAACGGTCAATAAGGAATATTACCTGCTAGTTATGCGCAATTTGCGCGAAGCAATCGTCAGAAACGCCCGGATTTGTGGAAGAACAAAAATTGGCTTTTGCACCACGATAACGCCCCTGCTCACACATCGTTGCTTGTGCGCGACTTTTTGGCCAAAAACAATACACTAATGATGCCGCAGCCACCGTATTCCCCAGATCTGACCCCCTGTGACTTTTTCTTGTTCCCTAAACTGAAGAGGCCCATGAAAGGACGACGTTACGCTTCTCTTGACGAGATAAAGACGGCATCGAAGGAGGGGCTGAAGAAAATTTAAAAAAAATGATTTTTTGAAGTGCTTCGAAGATTGGAAAAACCGTTGGCACAAGTGTATAATATCTCATGGGGATTACTTTGAAGGGGACAAAATAGATATTCATGAATAAATAAATAATTTTTGAAAAAACACACCTCGTATAGCGTGACAGCCGGGCAGTATTACTTACTTACTACTTGTAATTTCGCAGGTTTGGAGAATTAAATCGCCACTTTCCTTATTATATTGATATAGATGCCCTTGAAGCGCGATACAATTTTCAGCTGTATTTAGGGGTTATATCCACTTACTTCGAAAAATGTGTTTTTTTTTTGTTAATTTTTTCTGGAGAGGCTTTATTTTCCAGTAAATTTACACTTTAAAGTGACTAAAAAAATCGACAAATGTATCTAAGAAGATCATGCGAAAACTTCAAGTCAAAGCGGTTTCGGAGAAATATTCCTCACCGATTTTAAAAACATCGTTTCGAGAAAAACGTATTTAGAGTTCAGCTGCTACCCCGGTTTACGGTTCCCCCTACTTTCAAACGCTCGGAGACGTCTTTACAAATGCGCTCATTACGCCGAAATTATTTGCCGGATTACTTTGAAATTTAAAGACAATATTCTCGAATATACATATGTATATACACTCAGAATATGCAAAAAATTCGTTTTTTTTTTTAATTACAAGTGGATATAACTCCTTTATTGCTTACTGTTTCTGTAGCTGAGGTTAGGCGCGTTTTCTTTATACTTGGTCATGTTCGTTTGCTAAAAGCTCACACTTGTTGATTGTTTGTGAATAAATGGAATAAAACAATACAGAAACGATGCCCAGACATGGTACGGTGCGCATCACAGAAAGAGCTAAAAGTTATCCCAAAAATCAAGTTTGAGAAGTGTATTGACGATTGGAAAAGCAACGTCTTTTAGCGACCAAGTACCCACGGACCTTAATATTGTAATATTGTTTGTTTTTGCTAAACATAGGCACCTTCGTCCCATTTTCGTAAACAATTAATAAAATAATAATAGTGATTCTGTAGAATTGTAAGACGCACTTAATTCTACTGGTTTTCTTAGTATAGTTTGAATTTTGTCAAGAGTTAATGCGTTTTATTTGTGCTGTTCTCTATGAAATAAAAAATAAAATTTTATAACATCCATCAGGAACTAAATTTGCTTTTAAATAAAAATTTTTACAATAATAATGTTAAAAAATGATGTAATATAATAATTAATTCTCTAGGATGGACGCGATCGAAATAAATATTTATTTGAAACAGCTTTTTGGCGAAAGTTACAGTGATTCATTCCAGCTACCTGACAGTGATGATGGAAACTGGGTTCAGGGAATATTTTTGGGCAAGTCAATTCAACATACTTATAACAAACGAGATCGCGTTGAATGAACGAAGATGAGATTGTTAAGGCGAGTTCAGGAAAGATAAGCAGCATTGAATCTGACATCTGACCGTAGCTCGTCAGCAAAATAGACTTCAACAAAAAGTGAAACGTTCAAAATAATTTTTACTTATGACATGGTAGACATAATAGTTCGTCACACAGAAGTCGCATATAAAAATTACAATTAAATCAATGAACAGTTGTTTCCTTATCGTGCTGGATTTACTCAATACATACCGTAGCAGCTACATACCAGATTTAATACAGCCCTCTCATACCATCTCGGAAGTAAAATTTAATGTCTTTGGCGTAATTAGTTCTTGATTTAGTAGTTCTGACAGTGGCGTAGTGTGCGTTGTCGGGGCCCTGTATAAAAATTATTTGGAGGCCCTTATATGGAGGTAAAGATTTTTCACAAAAGAAAAAAAATATTGTGAAATGAAATATTTATTTACCACATAATTTACACATTTTACAAATAAAAATCGAATTTTAAATATTCACTCTCCCTGCCTTTTTTCGGCAAACTGATTTATTAAATCATTTATGGCTGATTAATATTTTAGTTTTTCTAAAGTTTCTGCCTCTATGGACAATAGTGAGATGTCTGACAGCCGTTCCTGTCCCATCGAAGTTCTTAAGTAATTTTTATTAGTTTTAATTTTGAAAACTTCTTTCTGGCGTTGAGGTTGTAACTGGAAGGGTCAAGAATAAAAAGCATGCTGTGATTACCTCGGGAAAACTGGATGCAAGACTATTGAATTTTACTAGCAATAATTCAATGAGTTCTTTAATGGAACAAATTTTTTTTAATTTCAGAATTTAAGCATGTTTTTAGAGCCTTTAATTGGTCACAAAGATTAAGTGAGATGTCTTCACTGTAATTAGCAGACAGTTTTCCGGAAACGTTTAATATCTCTTCGCTTGAAGATGATAGGAGTTTCTCCGGTTGTAATATTTCGAATATACTACTCAGGTTGCAAAGGCTCTGAAATCTTTCTTTAGTTTGAGAAATTAATATATCTAAACAAAACAGCAATAGTATACATTGACTTTGAAATAGGATTCCGGGTCGGAAAATCTCTCATCTTGTTATAACTCATCAAAAAAACGCTTCGTTATCTTTCGCCTACTGTTTTTAAAAACTTTAGCTAAATCTTTGGATTCATTTAGCAAACTATTAAATGAATTCTGATTTCTTAATTGGCACAGTTTATTTAAAAGATTACCTAATAAAATACCAGATTTCTGTAAGTCATTATTTTCATGCTGTAGAGCTTTAGAAACAGGATTAATAATTTCAAATAGTGAAGAAAAAAAATGTAACGAGAACTAAGAAATCAAAACTCTCTACAATATTAATTATACTTTTACATTCTTCACGTTCATCTTTTTTGTTTGAAATTAAATTTAGTTGGTACAAAGTTTTCATGATTAGTAAAAAATTTTTCTTTACTGCTAATAAAGCGTCGTTCCGAGAAGACCATCTGGTAGGACATAACTTTTTAAAGGTAATCAAATATCTTTCAGATGAATCGTCACATAGCATAGCCCAGCGTTTTATACTATTGCCAAAAAAAGTATATATTTTTTCTAAATTATTGAAAAAAGTCGATACTTCACGAACATGTCTCGCAGCATCGTTCAAAACCAAGTTTAAAGCGTGCGCAGCACAATGAACATAATCAGCATTTGGAGCATGCTCTTTTATTAGGGTTTGTAATCCTCCATACACACCCGACATAACATTTGCTCCATCGTATCCCTGTCCTCTACATTTAGTCAAATCAATTCCATATTCGTCAAATTTAAAATGACAGTTTTCAGACCTGCTGCACTGCAATCGGTTACTGGTATAAATCCCAAAAAGGACTCACAGATTTTTATTTCCTTAGGCACATTATCATCATTTTCTGTAACCGAGATATATCGAAAAACTACAGATAGTTGGTCAATTTTTGACAAGTCTTGTGTTGTATCCAGAATTATTGTCAGAAATGAAGCTTTTTTAATTTCGAAGCACTTCAAAAAATCATTTTTTTTTTTATATTCTTCAGCTCCTCCTTCAATGCCGTCTTTATCTCGTCAAGAGAAGCGCAACGTCGTCCTTTCATGGGCCTCTTCAGTTTAGGGAACAAGAAAAAGTCACAGGGGGCCAGATCTGGGGAATACGGTGGCTGCGGCTTCATAAGTGTGTTGTTTTTGGCCAAAAAGTCGCGCACAAGCAACGATGTGTGAGCAGGGGCGTTATCGTGGTGCAAAAGCCAATTTTTGTTCTTCCACAAATCCGGGCGTTTCTGACGATTGCTTCGCGCAAATTGCGCATAACTTGCAGGTAATATTCCTTTTTGACCGTTCTTCCCTGTGGCAAGAACTCATGATACACCACGCCCCTGCAATCGAAGAAAACTGTCAGCAGAACTTTCGCGATACTTTTTGAACACACCTCGTATGCACATTAAACATACTAAAGCGCGGGGCAATCCCCAGTTTTTAAAAAATTTTTATCCACATGTATCCTTTGCGATCCCCTGTGCAAAATTGAATTAGGTGCTTAGTTATGGCTCATTATAAGTTTGGGGTTAATCGCTATTTGTGGGCGTGGCAGTGGTCCGATGGCGCCTACTTCGAACTCGTAATGTTTTTTGTACTACGGAACCACGGAGGTATGAACGTACGAACAGACAGACAGTCACCTGGATTTCAAATTTTCTCGTCATCCTGATCATTTAATTATATGTATAGAACCCTATATCTATTTTGATTAGTTCTAGGTGATACGTAAAACCGTTAGGTGAACAAAACTATAATACTCTGTAGCAACTGGTTGCAAGAGTATAAAAATAAGCCTGTTTTAAAGTTGAATAATGAGGATCCGAGAGCTTAAGTTGAAATATTATATTGTTTTTATCTTATTCAACTAATAAATCATATTGAATGGCATCAACATTAATGTACGATAGACAAAAGAAAATTTGTCGAGCATGTGGGTACTAGGAGAACTAATCAATTGATTTTTTCCTTTTTGGCGCTAGTCCACTTTAATGTTAGAACAAATTCTCTACTTAATTTCAAAAAAAATCTTGTCATTATCTTGCACTATGATTTGCGCTTTTCCATATTATTCACATACGTGAAGTACGCCAGAGTCCACTGATCCGAAGTTCGAACCAGAAGCTTGATAACTCGTCTTTTCGTGATCCCCCATAGCGGGTGTTGTTTTTACAGTATGGTTTTCACACTTTTACTCTTTTTTCGGAGTTGGTCTTTTCGGCAGCTGTTACTTTATTTATACTCAATACAATTTGCCATTTTATAATAAACAGACTTTCTCAATAATATAATTTGCATATATGGAAATTTACTACCAAAATAATGTTTCGGTTCGCTCGACGTATCGTATCGCTTGAATGAGTAAATGAAATTTCGCATTCGGAGTGATGATTATAAACAATTTACTATGGAGACGCCGTTAAATCTTCAATAAGTCACCGTTTGGTTTGCTCTAGGGACAGAGAGAATCATTGGTCTACATTTCTTCAAAGATGAAGACGGGCCTGATGTTACATTCAACGGTAAAATGCATAGAGCCATGATCTATGACATCCAACGGCCTGGGTTTGTGGCGTTTATTGTGCAGATAAGCCCGAGTCGATTATCGCCTTCATTTCAGGGAGTTATTACTGACATCACGGCTCGAATTTATTTGTGCTAGCAGCAGTCACTTGCCCGACCATTAAAATGACATGCCCATATATTTTCAATAAAACGAAATTCTTGGTCATAACATTAAATTATATGAGTTTGTTTCTTTTTGAACGCCATGTTTGAAATTCCCCCTTTGTATCTCTTATCTGGCATATGAAATTTATGATAATAAAAAATTAAAAACTGTGTTTTCTATTTAACTACATATGTTTCTAGAAACTGCTCGTTCGATTTCAATGAAATTTTAGGACGATCTTCAGGGTAGCCCACGAAGTTTTTCCGTAAAGTTTGGAGGCGATCGGTATTTTTGTTTTTATGTAAATGAATAACCGATGCGCATACCTATTTAAATTTTTAAATACACGTACGCTGAAGCTTACTTCTCTTTCTTCTTCTTAATTGGCGTAGACACCGTTTACGCGATTATAGCCGAGTTAACAACCGCGCGCCACTCGTTTGTTCTTTTCGCTACGTGGCGCCAACTGGATATTCCAAGCGAAGCTAGGTCCTTCTCCACTTGGTCCTTCCAACGGAGTGGAGGTCTTCCTCTTCCTCTGCTTCCCCCGGCGGGTACTGCGTCGAATACTTTCAGAGCTGGAGTGTTTTCATCCATCCGGACAACATGACCTAGCCAGCGTAGCCGCTGTCTTTTAATTCGCTGAACTATGTCAATGTCGTCGTTCCATCGAATGCGATATTCGCCGTGGCCAATGCGCAAAGGACCGTAAATCTTTCCCAGAACCTTTCTCTCGAAAACTCGCAACGTCGACTCTTCCGTTGTTGACATCGTCCAAGCCTCTGCACCATATAGCAGGACGGGAATAATGAGTGACTTATAGAGTTTGGTTTTTATTTGTCGAGGGAGGACTTTGCTTCTCAATTGCGTACTCAGTCCGAAGTAGCACCTGTTGGCAAGAGTTAACCTGCGTTGGATTTCTAGGCTGACATTGTTGGTGATGTTAATGCTGGTTCCAAGATAGACGAAATTATCTACAACTTCAAAGTTATGACTGTCAACAGTGACGCGAGTGCGACGACTGTTTGTTTGATGACAGGAGATATTTCGGCTTGCCCTCGTTCACTGCCAGACCCATTCGTTTTGCTTCCTTGTCCAGTCTGGGGAAAGCAGAACTAACGGCGCGGGTGTTGAGGCCGATGATATCAATATCATCGGCTTACGCCAGCAGCTGTACACTCTTATAAAGATTGTACCTGCTTTATTGATTTCTGCAGCTCGAACTATTTTCTCCAACAGTAGATTGAAGAAGTCGCACGATAGGGAGTCGCCTTGTCTGAAACCTCGTTTGGTATCGAACGGCTCGGAGAGGTTCTTCCCGATCCTGACGGAGCTTTGGATGCTGCTCAACGTAAGTTTACACAGCGGTATTAGTTTTGGGGGATACCAAATTC
Organism: Bactrocera zonata; assembly: GCA_037783105.1. NCBI lineage: Eukaryota > Metazoa > Arthropoda > Insecta > Diptera > Tephritidae > Bactrocera > Bactrocera zonata. The sequence continues at coordinate 385,414 of JBAWJQ010002719.1, read as the reverse complement.
AGACATCGCGACATAAAGGCAGCTCCTTTTCGTGCTGTCGAAAGCAGCTTTGAAATCGACAAAAATGTGGTGTGTGTCGATTCTCTTCTCAGGGGGCTTTTCCAAGACTTGGCTAAAGCCATACTGATCCTCCTGATTTGTTTGTTTGTTTGCTTACTTCTCTCGGCACAAGTAATATTTCCGACTCTCCTGCCTCGCCTTCAACAGTCAGAACGAGGCAGTTAAACGATCGTAGTCTTGGAACGAAATGCCACATAATTATTTAAGGGGGAGGCTGGTTTAGAGCTTCAAAAATCGATTTTTTAGGTAATTAAAACGAAGTTTCTAAGGTTTATAGTTATACAGGGTAGGCCATTTAAAGTTGACCCATCTGGCAACGCTGTAACTTTTAACAGCGCTGACAAATCGGCTAATGTCATACCGCGTTAGAAGCGTCATTCGAAGACAATTTATACCATGGAACAGTACACTCCAAAAGAACGCGCTGAAATTGTTCAGCTTTATATTCAAAATAACTTTTCAATTGTGTTAACTCAACGTGCGTTTCGCAAAAAAAATAAAGTGAAAAGTGCTCCAGTTAAGAACACAATTAAGTCTTTATACGCAAAATTTGTGAACACCGGTAATCTTAGTAATGCCAGTCATGCATCCAGACAACGCACAAGACGTTCTGATGAAAATATCGAAGCTGTACGAGCCAGTATTGAGGAGACTCCATCGACATCGAGTTATCGCCGCTCTCAGGAATTAGACATCTCTCGCACCACTCTCCGACGCATAATTCATTAAGATTTGAAGATGTTTCCATATAAAATTCAAATGGCACAAAAACTAAACCCAGCTGATTATCCGCGACGCCTTAATTTTGGCAAATGGGCCATCGAAATGGCTGAAAACGAACTTGACTTTTGGCGAAAACTCATCATGTCAGACGAGGCACATTTCTCGTTGAATGGAGGCGTAAACAAGCAAAATTGCCGATTTTATGCCACCGAAAATCCTCAATTAATTGAAGAACAGCCTCTTTACGACCAAAAAGTAACAGTTTGGTGCGGTGTTTGCGCGAATATGATCATCGGACCGTATTTTTTCGAAGACGATGATGGAGCCACGACAACAGTCAATGGTGAGCGTTATCGAGCCATGATAACGGATTTTGTGATACCCATTATTCGCGAAAATGACATGGATAACTTCTGGTTTCAACAGGACGGGGCTACATGCCATACAGCTCGACCAACAATCAATTTATTGCGACCATTTTTCCCCGGGCGATTGATATCGAAAAATGGTGATGTTAACTGGCCACCAAGATCACCAGATTTGACGCCACCAGACTTTTATTTGTGGGGTTATTTGAAATCCAAGGTATACGCTAATAAGCCAAAGACCTTAGCTCAACTGAAAGCCAACATTCGACGTGAAACAGCCGCCATATCATCCGAAACATTGGCCAAAGTCATGGAAAATGTCGAAAAAAGAGTGCATTTAGCTGTCAAAGCTAAAGGTGCCCATTTACGCGATCTAATTTTTAAATATTAGCTGAAACAAATCCCCTTGGACCAAAATAAATTATTTTTGAAATGAACAAAAAACATTGTTTTCTTTTGTTCTTTTTTTTTAGAAACAAATGGGTCAACTTTAAATGGCCTACCCTGTATATTTAAGCATCATTCAGAAATTTTTTTGGATACGAATTCTTTGACATTCCGCCATTGGGAAGCAATTGCAGGTTGCAATTTCTATCGGAAACAAAAAATTCAAAAAGATTCATATTTTTTTTAAATCTATATTCTAGTTAAACTAAAAAAATTCCAAAAAAAAGTGTAATATTTTAAAAAAATTTTAAAAGTTGAAAACAAAGTGGTTTTTGATCAAAAAAATTTTACTTTATATTGTTTAAAAATTTGTTCAAACTTGACATTTCTGAGTTTTTTTTAGTTTAACCCTAGAAAGATAATCATATTGTGACGTACGTTAAAGATAATCATGCGTAAAATTGACGCATGTGTTTTATCGGTCTGTATATCGAGGTTTATTTATTAATTTGAATAGATATTACGTTTTATTATATTTACACTTACATACTAATAATAAATTCAACAAATAATTTATTTATGTTTATTTATTCATTAAAAAAAAACAAAAACTTAAAACTTCTTCTATAAAGTAACAAAACTTTTAAACATTCTCTCTTTTACAAAATAAACTTATTTTGTACTATGAAATCAGTCATGTTGTATTATAAAATAAATAATTAGCATATCATATACATATTAGAAACAAATTTTACTTAGTAGTCAGTCAGAAACAACTTTGGCAAATATCAATATTATGCCCTCGACAAATATAACTTTTTTGCATTTTTTGCACGATGCATTTGCCTTTCGCCTTATTTTAGAGGGGCAGTAAGTACGTTTTTTCGTTACTGGCTCTTCAGTACTGTCTTCTGATGTACCAGGCACTTCATTTGGCAAAATATTAGAGATATTATCGCGCAAATATCTCTTCAAAGTAGGAGCTTCTAAACGCTTACGCGTAAACGATGACGTCAGGCTCATGTTAAGGTTTTTCATAAAATTTTTGCGACTTTGAACCTTTTATCCCTTGCTACTAACATTATGGCTGTATATAATAAAAAAATTTATGCAGGCAATGTTTATCATTCCGTACAATAATGCCATAGGTCACCTATTCGTCTTCCTACTGCAGGACATCACAGAACACATTTGGTCTAGCGTGTCCACTCCGCCTTTAGTCTGGTTATAATACATAATCATTTGCGGTTTACCGGTACTTTCGTTGATGGAAGCATCCTCATCACAAGATGATAATAAGTATACCATCTTAGCTGGCTTCGGTTTATAGGAGACGAGAGTAAGGGGTCCGTCAAAACAAAACATCGATGCCCCCACTGGCCTGGAGCGACTGTTTTTCAGTACTTCCGGTATCTCGCGTTTGTTTGATCGCACGGTTCCCACAATGGTTAACTTGTACGGTTCTTGTAGTAAGTTTTTTGCCAAAGGGATTGAGGTGAACCAATTGTCACACGTAATATTACGACAACTACCGTGCACAGGCTTTGATAACTCCTTCACGTAGTATTCACCGAGTGGTACTCCGTTGGTCTGAGTTCCTCTTCCCAAATAAGGCATTCCATTTATCATGTACTTTGTACCACTGTCACACATCATGAGGATTTTTATTCCATACTTACTTGGCTTGTTGGGAATATACATTCTAAACGGACACCGTCCTCTAAACCCAAGTAACTGTTCATCTATGGTCAAATGAGCCCCTGGAGTGTAATTATGTATGCACTGATGGATAAAGAGATCCCATATTTTTCTAACAGGAGTAAATACATCGTTTCCTCGAAGTGTGGGCCGTATACTTTTGTCATCCATTCTAAGACATCGTATCAAAAAATCAAAACGATCACGACTCATTACAGAGACGTACACCATTGACAAAGATCGATCATAGAGGTCATGTGTGGACATGTGGTTATCTTTTCTCACTGCTGTCATTACCAGAATACCAAACAAAGCATGGATTTCATCTTCATTTGTGTCACGAAATGTAGCACCTGTCATAGATTCCCGACGTTTCAATGATATCTCAGCATTTGTCCATTTTACGATTTCCGAAATTATCTCATCAGTAAAAAATAGTTTGAAGCATAAAAGTGGGTCATATATATTGCGGCACATACGCGTCGGACCTCTTTGAGATCTGACAATGTTCAGTGCAGAGACTCGGCTACGCCTCGTGGACTTTGAAGTTGACCAACAATGTTTATTCTTACCTCTAATAGTCCTCTGTGGCAAGGTCAAGATTCTGTTAGAAGCCAATGAAGAACCTGGTTGTTCAATAATATTTTGTTCTAATATTTCACTACCGCTTGACGTTGGCTGCACTTCATGCACCTCATCTATAAACGCTTCTTCTGTATCGCTCTGGACGTCATCTTCACTTACGTGATCTGATATTTCACTGTCAGAATCCTCACCAACGAGCTCGTCATCGCTTTGCAGAAGAGCAGAGAGGATACGCTCATTGTCTAAAGGACTACCCATTTTATTATATTTTAGTCAGTTAGTTATCACGTAAGTAGAACATGAAATAACAATATAATTATCGTATAAGTTAAAATCTTAAAAGATACGTAAAAGATAGTCATGCGTCATTTTGACTCACGCGGTCGTTATATTTCAAAATCAGTGACACTTACCGCATTGACAAGCACGCCTCACGGGAGCTCCAAGCGGCGACTGAGATGTCCTAAACGCACAGCGACGGATTCGCGCTATTTAGAAAGAGAGAGCAATATTTCGAAAATGCATGCGTCAATTTTACGCAGACTATCTTTCTAGGGTTAACTAGAAAATAATTTAATGCCAAAGATAATAAATTCTGCCCCAATTCCATACGACGTTTAGTTTTTTTCTATCCTGCCCGCCAATTAAGAAAAATCTTAAAAATGAAAAACCGAGAAATCGCCCTTCACAGTTTTCGCTTTCTGCCCCATTGCTCATATATCTGCTAAACGCTCGGCCACTATTATCCTTCGAGCTTCAAAAATATTTCAAATTCGCATCTAAAACTTTGAGAACATATTCTCAGTTTATTTTAAAGAGATTTAAGCAAAAACAAATCGATTTTTTGAAGCTTCTAAATCAGGCTCCCCGTTTAAGACTAGCTGACCCCGCAAGTTTTATTTATATTGTGTTAAAAATTATTTATTTGCGATTTTCAACATTTTTTTTAATACGCTTTCATTAGCTTCACTTGTATGTATGTATGTTTGTTTGTAACTATTTTTAAGTGGTACTGAAACTTAGAATATTTGAGCGACACTGTAGGAAGGCGATAGTAAGTTTAAGCAGCTCACAAAAAGATGCGCTTAAAAGTATGCCACATCTATATATAACTAGTTTTGGTGACATTTGAATAGCATATGTATATCTTTAAGGAAAGTATACTTTATATAGATATATGTATATATAATATAACCGCGCACCAGAAGAAATAATATCAAATAATGCAAAACGTGTGACTTTTAGGTAATAAAAAATCTAATACTTATAAGAGAGTTTTTGTAGTAAAAAAAGTCAGATACTAGTTTTCAAAACGCTTCCGAAAAGCAACTGCAATGGAAAACTCCTTTTTTTAAACTTTGGGTCACGCCGTTGTGAGCTTTTCAAAAATTGTCACCGAATATAATGGCGGAGAATACGATTGAAGTTATATTCGTTTATATTTCACAATATTGGTAAATCTCATAAAAGAAAAAATAGATTATTTCAATATAAAATAAGAATTCGTAAAAATTTAGAACACAAAAAGAAATACTCTACCTATCTAATAATCGAAAAAATGGAAAATGAGACAGCCCACCTACATATCTAGTCTATCTACTTTCCGGGTCGACCACTTGAATTATAAGTGCTAATCAAGAACAATAGAATTGAATTAAGCCAAGTTTGTACCGTTACTTTTTTGGTTCCCGAGGGTCATCAAAAATATCATTATCATTTATTTATCGATTTACTTAACCAATACTACATGTCATAGTTCATATTTTAACAAATTTGAGGTTTCCCACATCAAACTAAAAAATTAAAAATAAATAAAGTTAAAAAAAAACTAAAAACATGCTTTTGAAGCATATCAAACTAAAAAGTGAAAAATAATTCTTTGTATAAACTAACAATAATAATGAAGGCAAAATTCCTGCATTTGTATTTGCTGTTAAAGTTGTTGCCAAAAAAATGACCAAATTTTTTAAGTATTTAACCCTTTCGACCACGATTTTTTTCCTGTAATCTTAAAATTTTTTTTTAGTTTTAATCTCATTATATTTATTCTAGAAAGGTATAGTCAAATTTTCAACTCGCCACTCCCACCCGTTTGAGCGCTACAGAATGTTGCCTGTGAGCAATGGTGGTATAAAATGTATTAATATTTTTTTTTTCTAATCGCATTTTATTTTATTTATTGGGAAAAAATAGTTATGAAAAGACAAAAAACAGTTTTTATTGTTATTGCAGCAAAGATGGACCTTACATTTAAGACATTTGGACATTGGAGTTCCAGCCTTGCACAACCTGCAGCGCCCTTTTTCACCGAATACTACCCAATGTTCCGTCTTCGTTCGTTTCTGGAGGGTTCGGCTGGAATCTGTACTTTTTCGTGTTATGCGATGACACACTGCTTGATGGAGAGTTTGTATCGTTGTAGATTGCAAAAGGGCATCAGCAATTTCCAGTTGAAATTTTATTAGGGGAATGTGTTTCTGTTTCGGATGAAGCAAATTTAAATGTTTTCTATAAAGCAGCCACGCATTTGTAACAGACGTTCCCAGACACCAATAAAAAATTCGTATGTACCACTTCCTTGAGCAGTGGTTAACTTTGTAAAGGTCCATCAACATGGCCGCTAGATCCACACCTCCCATGCCTTTGTTGTAGTTAGCAACTACCGCAGGTCTTTGGACATCTACGTGTGTTTTTTCTTTTGGGTTCCAACGTTTGCAAATGCCAACTGGTTGATGATTTATATGCGATGATATAAGTTGGACCGTCTTATTGTCAAACCACCTTACACATACAATATTATGATTGGTTTCACATTTCATGTCATAAGATCCTCTTCCACGTTTTTTGAGTTCCGCTTCTGAAAGTAACTGGCAGTTGCTTATTCGATTTTTACTTATAGTACCAGTGGCGAATATGCCCTTTCTTCAATGCAATCAGAAGGCTTACTGATGTAAACCAGTTATCAAAATAAAATTTAAAGTTCTTGTAATTGGGAATAGTTTTCGCTAAATAGAGAACTATATCCGAGGAAAATCCCAGTTCATATAATTGACAGGTGCCTTCACCAACATACAGCGTGAAATCATATACAAGTCCAGACGTTCCAGCACGCGTAAACATTTTCAACCCCCATTTGTGAGGCTTAGCTGGGGTCGAATCGTTACATCCGTGCACGGATCGGCAAACGTACGAAAGAAAATTACGTGATACGTCAATCGTATGTGGCGATTGGCATTATGACATACGAAAGCGAACGGATCGTAATGTGTTTTCAATTCGCGATAGTTTTTAAATTCCACATTGCTTTGGATCATATTTTTAGGTCTCAATAGATGTGGAACTGTCAAAACTGTCGCAAAATATTTAATAAATTTGTTAGTTTAAACATCAAACGGTTGAATATCAAGATGAATCCGACTTTGTTTTTTTATTTGAGCTCTAGTGAGAGTGATGGTGATGAAAAAATAGTGCGGAGGCAACTAAGAGATCGGAGCAATCCTTTGGCACTGTCGAACACAGCGTAGGTATATAAAAATTAAATCATGAAACCTCATTAATGAAGTTTTCTTTGCAGATTTTTAAAACGATTTCGTCTAAATAAAGAGGCTTTTGAATATGTCCTAAATAATATATGTTTAACGCAATCTGACGTCAGAGCAGTGCCTCCAGTGCTACAATTAGCAACCACGCTCTCACATTTGGCTAGCGGTGGATACCAGCACAGTGTAGGCAGTGACTATTTAATCGGGATTTGTTAAAGCACTGTTTCGAAGCTGACATCCCATGTACTTAAAGAAATGGAAACGAAGTTGTGCCCACAGTTTATACGGTTTACACCAGAGGATTCCCTTACGTGTAAAGAGTGGTTTGTGCAGCAATATAAAATTCCTGGAGGTGAATATGCACTTTACTAAAATAGTAATATTACTAATTATAAATAATTTTTAGTTATAGGGTGCGTTGATGGGATCCACATTGGCTTACAAAAACCCACAGTGAACGAGCACATGTACTTCAATAGAAAAGGCTACCATAGTATCAACGCTATGATAGTAAGTTGCTTTTATAATATATTTCTTGAATATACATATATGCATATTTGTTAAATTTTGTATTGTCAGATATGTGATCACACTTACAAAATTTTGGCTATTAACTGTCAATACGGTGGTGCAGCCCACGACTCATTTGTTTGGAAACACTCGGACCAGCGAAGAGTTTTGGAAGAAAGATTTCAGCACAACAGGAATGAAAATTCATGGCTTTTAGGTATACTTTCATTTTGTTCTTTTTACCATATTGAATTTATTTATATTTTAACAGGGGATTCTGGCTACCCATTGGAACCATGGTGCATAACTCCTTACAGAAACGCTTCGGAGGGTGCAAGTGAAGCTATGTTCAATGAAATACATTCCAAGGCAAGATGTATCGTCGAGCGAACTATCGGAATTTTAAAAGGACGCTGGAGAATTTTAGGATATGGCAACAGAGGAAGGTACCATCCGACAAAAGTGGCAAGATTTGCTAACGTTTGTGCAGCATTACACAACATCTGCACAAAATTTAAAATAAATTATGATCCTCAGAATTGCGAATCTGATCAAACAACGGATATCGACACTGGGGTAGCGAACCGCCTCACCGCAATCGGCCAAACAATAAGGGATCAATTAATGCACTCTTTAATAAATTGAAGATGAAAATGTCTATGTATTTACCCTTGTACATTTTTTTCCCTTCTAAACTGAAATACAAAAATTTTGTTCATATTAACTCATTATTTTTATTAGTCGTTTCATCACGTTTGTTGCTTTATCACATTTCTTAAATATTAAATAAATAAAATTCAAAAAAAAAAATAAAGCTCTATTAAATTAAAAAATTCATTAAATGCTTAAAACTAAAAATTCATTAAATGCTTAAAACTAAAAATATTTACATCCATGTACCAAGTTTTATAATAAATTCCTTCGTAAGGTTTCGAGCTCCAATTTTTTTTATCTCGTGGTCTAATTCCCGTGTTGATTGTTGGATGCGGTGTTTTTCCAACTAAATGGCAACCAGCTTTTCCTGTTGTGCCAGCATTTTTTCTTGTGCTGCTACTAACCTATCAAGCTTCTGGTCTATGCCTTTTTGAAAAGCCGGTAGGGACTTTATGTTTTGTTGAAGTAACTCCAACTTCTCGTCACTTGTTGTTGTCTGTGGCAATTGTTGTAGCGAGTAGCGACTGTGTGGAAGTTGTTGGGCCTGGTAAGGAGCTGGGGAAAGGGCTTGCCTCCTCATCACTGCTATCACAGTTAACGATAAACGTCGAAGCTTGCGTAGTTGGGTTATTTTCAAATGCAGAAACATTTGTTATGCCTTCTACGCAAGCTTCGAGTCCAGCTGCTTCAATTAGCAGTTCGTCCGTCGCAGTGATCAACTTTTCATTATAGGGCCCTCCACCAATTCGCTGCTTTGATTCCTTATTAAAGGAAAGTTTTTTTTTGTGCTTGATATTTTTGATCAGCAAAAACCTAAAAAAACCATAAAAAATTAATATTTTATCAAAATATATTGCATATAAATTATATACATACCTTCCTCCACAACTTAGCATCTTTAACTGGTGGCCTCACGGCATTAAGCTGCTTCGCCAGTTCCTCCCATAATTTGTTGGATGCAATTCTTCCTTGCACAGAGTTTGGAAGGTTATTTTTTGCCAAGCATGGATGGCTTGACATGAATTCCGCCATTACGTCTTTTTGTTTAGGATTTAGTTTATTATAATTTGTCAAAAATAGATTTATTATTAAAAATTTTAAATTTAAAATTTACCAAATACTCACATTTTTAAATAATTCGTCTGTTACGATCGGTAGTTGGCGTTCGAGCGACGGTTCGAACGAACGGATACGTTTATGTACTCGCTCACGTATGTCATCACGCCAGATTACGATAGAAGCGTTACGATCACGTATGTCATAATACGAAATACAGACTTTTACGTGACGAGTGATACATTCACGGATGTAACGATTCGACTCCTGGATTATATTGTTTGTACGTTGATCGTCCTGTAAGCAAAAGTAACAACAAAAACACAACACATGCGTAAGTACATACTCGTACCTTTGAACGCAATTATTTGCTCATCAACGCTTTGATCTTCTTCTTAAAGGAGTTTATTGAAATTTTCTCTGATGATATCGAGCAGTGGACGCATCTTGTATAGCTTGTCATATTTTAAATCTTCTTTTTTAGGTTGCTTGCTGTTATCATTAAAATGTAAACACTGTTTAATTTTGTCAAATCTATTACGAGGTATTGAATCTATTATAGCGGTAAGCTTAATATTTTGAGACCATGCCATTTTAAATTGGGGTAGTTTTAAAACTCCTAAATACAGTATAGTACCAATATATCGTCTTATTTCTACACTGGTACATTTAAGTTCAAGGCCCAGTTCTTGAAGTCCATACAAATTAGTTTGCTGCGTGATCAAATCAATAGCACGACAGTCAAAAAATTGTGAAAAATATTCCACGGGCTTCATGACGTCGTGAATTTCCAAGTCGACATCTGCCTTCCAAACACTTTCAGGAGCTTCAATGGCTTTTGATCTCCATTTCAATGCTCTTCACTAGAACAAGATTCATGTTCGTTGTCTTCCGTAATTATATTGTCAAGAAGTCCGATTTCTATACTTTCCCCTCTTTCCATAATCCCTTCCAAATTCTGCTCCAGCACTGCATACACATCCTCTATCTCATCACCACTTTCTTCATCAGTTGAAACATCTCAATCGAAAACCTTTATCTTTATCCCAATTTGACAAACCTTTATCTTGAGGCCTCATAACTAAAGTCATAGAAATTTTATACCACAATTGCCCAAAGTTGCTCACAAGCTACTTCGCATATGTAAAAATTACTCACCTGATGTTGGTTTAAAACTAAAGAAATTTTCTTGCAAAAATATTTCACTTAGCAATCGCTGAAAAGTAGTTCATTTACAGATTGATAATTTTTGTTACAATTATTTCAAAAATTCTCACATTAAAAATGTCCTCCTTCACGCAGAAATAAATTTTCGCCGACACTGCTGCAGCCTTTATCAAATTGCTTTGCTAAATGATTTACAAGTGATTTTTTTTTTGATCACACTACATGCTGACTCATAAGACTACCGTTATCATATTGGTTCAATAAACAAAAATAAAAATAACGCTGGTGGTAGGCCTATGAACTAGCGAAATTGCCCTCAGGCAACATTGGGGTCGAAAGGGTTAAAAAGTAAAACTTTTCCATAGAAATATAAAAAAAAATAAAAAGAAGTAAAACTCTTTCATACAGATCTATTAAAATAAAAAAAATTCTCACAAAGCATTAAAAATATAATATAATGTATATATACATAATACTAGTTACAGAATGTAAAGCTTCTTTTAAGAGACAATCTGGAATGAACAACCGGATCAGAGTCTCTTTGCAAATTCCAACAGTAGTCTGTCATCATATATGTATCCCACCTTCCCTGGTACCGATTCTCCTTAATTTTGATATCTTGGTGAAACCTTTCCCCTTGTTCTTCGCTTAAATTACCCAAATTTTTGGGAAATCGGTCCAAGTGGCTGTGCAAATAATGGGTTTAATACTCATATTGCAGCCAAGGTCTCTGAACTTATCCAGCATATTCTCCACTAATTAAACATAATTTGGAGCTTTATTATTTCCCAAGAAATTTTTTATAACTTGCACGAATGATGCCCACGCATTTCGTTCAGTTCCGGTCATTGACTTATCAAAATTGTTGTCATTCATAAACTGCCTTATTTGCGGACCGTCAAAAAATCCTGCTCTAATCTTAACTCCACTTAGATTAGACATTTTGCTGAAAATATATGCAAAACATTCCCCATCGCGATTCAGAGCCTTAACAAACTGCTTTATGAGTCCTAATTTGATGTTCAACGGTGGCAGGACGATCTTTTCACGTGGAACTAAAGCTTCATTTACAATATTTTTATCGCCAACAATAATTTTTTCTCTCGTAGGCCAATATTTTTGCGGCCAATGTTGTTGCTTGGATCTGCTATCCCAGAAACACAAAAAGCAAGGGTACTTAGTATAACCACTCTGTTGTCCAAGAAGAAAATTGACCATTTCATGATCTTATGTTTTCTTTAAAGGTGTATTCTCCACAAATGTAACAACATTTCTATTTAGATCAACACTTTTTAATAAACTTTGCCAACTGCAATAAACCACTTCTTACAAGCAACTAACTTCCGATATGCAATTGGAGCGCAATAAGAAAAAATAACGTTCTCAATAATATCATACAAATAAAATTCCCGTTAATCAGCTAGCAACTACACAAAAAAAAATATTTTCGGAAACTGCTTGCACCGAATTTTACATACCATCCAGTAAATGAGTTACTAAGGTAAATTAACCGAATTCATCAAAAAAGCATACCTTAAGCGAACCGGTTTGATACCTATAAGTTGACTGGAAGGTATATATACATATTTATGAAACGAAAAAAAAATTGAATTAATAAAAAAAAATTTAAGCTAATTTTTAAGGTAAAATTTTTTTTTCAGGTCATAAGTTAAGTGGAAGGTATAAAAAAGCTATATCATGAAAACTAGAACTGATAACTGATAGAGACAAACTGATTACAAATTTGAATTCAGCACGCCCAAATTAACTAGAATCAGTTGATAAATTCAAGAAACAAAATTTTTTTTAATTTTGTCGGTCTGTGTAATGTATAGTATTATTAGTGTTAATGGTAAAAAGAACGCCGAGCGATATTAGTGCGACCTCTTCGTGGCATCGTAACAAATGTCATTCTGTATTTGATCACTTTCTACGAAAGACACATAAAGTTTTCACTAAATAATTTTCAATAATTTACCTTTTGAATAGCCGAAATAAAGAAAGCAAACGACAGAAATTGAACGATTCAAATAATTTACAACTAAATTAGTTGAAAACAAAACAAAAAAGTTAAAAAAAAGTGTGACATGCAAAATTCCCTTTTTTGAAATTTGCGCTCGTAAGTCCGTTAAAAATTAACTTTTTCATATCATGTAACGGTTTAGTCAGCTATAGTCCAACTTATTTTTATACATTATATATATGTATTTATGTATATGAGGGAGAATGGAGTCATGTGTAGAAGTTCACGCAAGTGAAGAACGGTCTCTGATCGCCATTCATTTGGGAGTGGCCAGAAACGCTTCTTTTACATATGACTCAAGCAGCTCACGACTTCCGGTCTTTGCCCAAGTATCCTCTGGGTAGCCTAAGAAAATCCGTTTGAAAACAAGCTAAAGTAAATATCCCCTTCAAAGGGTTGTGCGCTGAGTTTGGGACCCACCACGTAAAACACCCACCCAATGAGAAAGAACAACAAGCCTCGGCTGAGAGACCTCCCTTTTGATGACGACCATGGCAAACGAAATAAGGTCTACGAATTAAGGGCATGCACCTGGAATGTCCGGTCCCTTAATTGGGAAGGTGCCGCTGCCCAGCTGGGTGATGTCCTCGTAAAAATAAAGGCAGACATCACCGCCATCCAAGAAATGCGATGGACGGGACAAGGACAGAGACGAGTAGGCCCTTAATAAAGGAGCGCAAGTTTGGTTTGAGATTCGTGGTGGGAGAGAGACTCCGTCGCCGAGTATTATCATTCACTCCGGTGAATGAACGTCTTGCCACAATCCGCATCAAAGCGAGGTTCTTCAACATATCGCTGTTTTGCGCCCACGCCCCGACGGAAGAGAAGGACGATGTGACCAAAGATGCCTTTTATGAGTGCTTGGCGACTTTAACGACAGGGTGGTAAATTCAGCCTCCACGAGGAAACATCCGCAAATGGGTTGAGGCTGATCGACTTCGCCGGGGCCCGAAATATGGTTATTTGTGGTACAAGATTCCAGCATAAGAAGATTCATCAAGCTACCTGGCTGTCTCCGGATGGAAAAACTAGCAACCAGATCTATCATGTTGTGATAGACGGAAGACACTATCCTGTTGCAGCCAAGATTCCCACCCGCCTCTGCGCAGCAAAAAACGCACGCCAACAAACACAAGGAAGGTTCGACGTCGAGAAGCTGCAATCATAACAGACAGCCAAACGATGTTCTACTCGGCTTGCACTCCTGCTCTCTGAGAGCACTCGTCAACAACTCGGTATAAGGGAACTGTGGGACGGCGTTTCGAACTCCTTACGTACAGCTGCAACCGAAACCATTGGTTTTCGGAAAGTGCAACAGAACAGGTGGTACGAGGGGGAGTGCCGTGTCGCAGCGGAGAGAAAACAGGCTGCCTACCTCGCAACGTTAAGATCGACCACAACACGTGGCGGGATGGGATAGATACCGAGAGTTGAAGAGGGAAGCGAAACGCATTTGCAAACAGAAAAAGAAAGAGGCCGAAATGCGTGAGTACGAAGAGCTTGATAAGCTGGCCGATAGTGATGATGCTCGAATATTCTACGAAAAAATGCGGCGGCTTACAGAAGGTTTCAAAGACCGGACCGATGCCCAGAGCTTACTTAAATTATGGAAGGAACACTTTTCCAATCCGCTGAATGGTAGTGAACGCACAACGCCAAGAGAAGGCGAAACCGATTCCCCAATCGATGACGACAGACCATGAAGAAGTTCGAATAGCAATTTCCCGCCTGAAAAACAACAAAGCGGCAGGGGTCGATGGACTGATAAGGAGCATGCATACGCTTCTTTGTAAAGCATGGTCGCCCAACGATTGGAATTTAAGTGTGCTATGCCCAATTCATAAAAAAGGAGACCAACAATCTGCGCCAACTACCATGGGATTAGCCTCCTCAACATTGCATATAAAGTTCTATCAAGGGTATTGTGTGAAAGATTAAAGCTCTCCGTCAACAAACTGATTGGTCCTTATCAGTGTGGCTTAAGACCTGGCAAATCAACAACCGACCAGATATTCACCATGCGCCAAATCCTGGAAAGGACACGTGAAAGGAGAATCGACACACACCACCTCTTCGTTGATTTCAAAGCTGCTTTCGACAGCACGAAAAGGAGCTGCCTTTATACCGCGAAGTCTGAATTTGGTATCCCCGCAAAACTAATACGACTGTGTAAGCTGACGTTGAGCAACACCAAAAGTTCCGCCAGAATCGGGAAGGACCTCTCCGAGCCATTCGATACCAAACGAGGTTTCAGACAAGGCGATTCCCTATCGGAAGACTTCTTCAACCTGCTTTTGGAGAAAATAGTTCGAGCTGCAGAACTAAATATAGAAGGCACCATCTTCTTCAACACCCGCGCCGTTAGTTCTGCTTTCCCCAGACTGGACAAGGAAGCAAAAAAAATGGGTCTGGTAGTGAACGATGGCAAGACGAAATATCTCCTGTCATCAAACAAACAGTTGTCGCAGTCGCGACTTGGCACTCACGTCACTGTTGACAGTCATAACTTTGAAGTTGTAGATAATTTCGTCTATCTTGGAACCAGCGTAAACACCACCAACAATGTCAGCCTAGAAATCCAACGCAGGATAACTCTTGCCAACAGGTGCTACTTCGGACTAAGTAGGCAATTGAGAAGCAAAGTCCTCTCTCGACAAACAAAAACCAAACTCTATAAGTCACTCATTATTCCCGTCCTGCTATATGGTGCAGAGGCTTAGACGATGTCAACAACGGATGAGTCAACGTTGCGAGTTTTCAAGAGGAAATTACTGCGAAAGATTTATGGTCCTTTGCGCGTTGGCCACGGTGAATATCACATTCGATGGAACGATGAGCTGTAGGAGATATACGACGAAATTGACATAGTTCAGCGAATTAAAAGACAGCGGCTACGCTGGCTAGGTCATGTTGTCCGGATGGACGAAAACCGCCGAGGGAAGCAGAGGAGGAAGAAGACCTCCACTCCGTTGGAAGGACGAAGTGGAGCAGGACCTGGCTTCACTTGGAGTATCCAATTGGCGCCACGTAGCGAAAAGAAGAAACGACTGGCTCGCGGTTGTTAACTCGGCTATAATCGCGTAAGCGGTGCCTACGCCAATTAAGAAGAAGATACATACAACCGTTAGGTGGACAAAACTATAAAACCCTTTAGCGACAAATATCTTCAAATGAGATAGGTATACTCGATAGTATATTTTGAAGGAGTTTTATATACAAAAAATACTCACAGAAATGATGAAAATCATTAAAAGTTATATTATAGATAATAAAATGTTATCAGGGTTTCATTAAGGTATTTCACATACAATCGTTATATGAGGGTTATTTCAAATTTTAATTTTATCTATTTCACTCGCAAATATACATTCTTATTTGTAAACCACCTATATTTTCATTGGGATAACTCACATATTCGCTGATGTACATATGCGGTATAAAGTTACCCAGAAGTTCGAAAATCTTCGGTTCAGATAGTTATATGAGGGCTAAGGGTAGTACCGACCCGATTGAACTCATTTCTGATACACTGATATATCTATCAACAGGAAAGGATTTTTTGATGTTTTTTAAACCTATTAGGATCTAATAGGATAAACCTATTAGAGGGCGGGGTCTGCCCACTTTTTTAAATTTATAGGCCACAGCTGACCCTGGATACTGCGATCGCCTGTGCAATATTATAGTCCCATATCCTATTTAGTGCTTTGTTAAGGTACTTCGTAGGTTTTCGTTTAATGGCGTTTTGGGGGCGTGGTGTCCATCTACGAACTCTGCCAAGTAAAATGTGTTCCAAGTTTCATCAGGATATCTTCATTTTTACTCAAGTAACAGTTTGCTCGGACGGACGAGTAGAGAGATGGTTAGCAAATTTATACATTTAAAGTAGTCGGCACGGATTTTATATTTCTCGCTCTGCTGCAGAGCGATATAGATCTGCTAGCCTACCATTGTGCATACATATTAATGTAATTCATGTGTTCGTTTAGTGTGCAAATTAAAAACTCCGTCGAGTTCTCGTGGGCAACTACGGGCAACTGCCCGTGGTCAACTGTGAGCAACTGCGTCGTTTTCTTTATAACTCTTTCTTAAATACAATATTTTTCTTAAGCCTAGATACAAATATTTCTATTACATTGTAGGAAGTATATCCACAATCCACTTGAGATAGGACATATGTTACAAGTGGAGAGATTCATCTTACAATCTATGAATTATATTTTGGGACCACCTAAGGCGGACAGTATTAGCAAAGTACATATAATGTTTCAATACGGACCATATGGGTCGTAAGTGTCATGTTACATATTTATGACAGATAAAGAATATGTTCATGTAATATGAACTAGTGGTATTAACTTCCCCACCTCTAAATTGAAGCGTCCCGATTCAAAGAGGAATAGCGCTTGATCCTTTCCATCATTTGATCTATATGTTGGGCTTGATGTTTCATTGGAATTTGTTCAATGTTAAATTTAACCTGTGTGCTTTTATTCTTTTTGTATTTACAGATAATTAGTATTACTATAAGGCTGACAATTGTTATCTGACTGTAATTTATCATTTTACTTTTTTTGCTTCATATCAGAGTTCTGTTATTTCCTGAATATTTTTAATATTTTGAAAATGTGTTTCCTCCATACTTAAATTCTTTGTGATTGTAATATTAATAACCTTAACTGGATTTGGTAATAATTTCATTGTGAGAGGCTTACGATGTCTACAGACTAAGTTATCAATTACGATTTTTCAAATCGTATTAAATAATTACCGTTAATAGTAAAGTTGTTAGAATTACAGTTGTGGTAAATGATTTTATTTATTTATTTTTATGAACTATAATTATAAATAATTACATTACATTTAGCAAGGCAACTAGTAACTAAGACTATCGGCCTGACTTATTACAAAAAGGTTTTATATTTTATTATAAAATGCTCTAGAATAAGATAATATTAAAAATAAGTATCGAAGTAAATAAATGATTACACAAGGTGAAAAAGGTTACTTTGGTAAATTAAGTTAAAGATTTTTTTATGTTCTCAATATCTAAGGTCTTTAGCATATTTGTGGGCAATTCATTTCCAAATATATTGACTCGCGCATTATTATATTTTATACACTCATCGAGGATATGTTTTATGGACAGTGCGCAGTTGCACGCTGGACAATAACAAATATTCGTGCGTTAACTTTGTGTGACCCAGTCGTAATCTGGTGATAATACGAAGTTGATCTGCCGTCGCGACGCGTCGCTGAGACCGGGAGTGTTGGCTTGATGCGATTTTGATTGTAAACTTTGTATCCATGTTGATACGTTTGCCAGTTAGTCGCAGTTAATTTCCTAACGTGGTTGTTTATTTGTCGAATGATGTCTGTTTTTACCAAAGGCTCGAAGTATATACAGGGTGTCTGGTAGACTTATTTAGCTGCGATGTCTGCATATTCGTTTCCGATGATGCCACAATGGCCGGGTACCCACATGATTTTTATTTTTGAAAAATGTTGTATCAACAGATCTCTTGAACTTTCAATAAGAGGCTCTTTATTGTGTGGGTTTTGCAGCGCAGCGACGGACGACTTGTTGTCGGAGCAGATTATGTAGTTTCCCTTAGCTGATGTAGAGTGCATAATAGCATGGTATATGGCGATTAATTCAGCCCCGAAAACCGAGCTGTGCGGGAAAAGCAGTCCCGTCTTGATAACCTTCCCTTTCTCAGATACTACTGCAAAAGACGTCGTTTGAGTTGTTTTGGAGCCATCTGTAAATAAGAACTTCCAGCCTTTTCTCTCTGAGTTGCTTTTCAATTCCAAAAAAGATTTTTTGATATATTGTGGGGCTCGTTGATTGTTTAGGGTAGTCTATAAGTTTCGAGATAAAAACGGATGAAGGGAGCATCCACTGAGGAAATTTTGTTGATTTAGTAAGCGTAGGATTGTAAAGGTTGGAAGGTTGGCTTCCTTCGCGTTCTGTAATGCATTTTATATAGCTGAAGGTGTCTTCATCCGACGTCTTCTTTTGGCTATATTTGCTACGTCTTTGTGCAGAATTGCGTTGTTTGTGAAGTACATATAGTTTACTTGTTAAGCTGAGAAGGGAGACCAGACTTTGCCAGCAGGTTTTTTATTGGTGTTGTGAGAAAGGTACGAAGACTCCTACGAATCGCGTTGTGATAGGGTGCAGATAAAATCGATCTTGTACTTTTAGCGCACTGTCCATAAATAGGTAGACCGTAGTCAATCACTGACAATAGCAAGGATTTTGTTATATTTATAAGAGTATCCGGGTGTATTTTATTGTGCTTAGAGGTTAAGTACTTTATGATGTTTAATCTAGCGTTAAGCTTTTTTCTTATATATTTACAATGCTCATTATAGTTAAGAGACTTATCAAAAATAATACCTAAAATTTTGAGGTATTTAACGTTAGTAATATTGTAATTTCTGTATACAAAATTAAAGTTTTGACAATTTTTCTTTCTACACATATGTAGAAAATTTGATTTTTCGTAAGATAGACTAGCTCCTGACCTTTTTAACCAGATATAGATTTCATCCATCACATTCGATAGCCTATTCAGAGTTTGGGATACGCAGTTGGTTTTTGAAAAAATCAAGACATCATCTGCGTAAAGAGAATGTTCTAGTCCCTGTTTGATTAGTATTTTGCTAATTTCATTGAAGGCAATGATAAAAAGAATTACGGAGATAGGCGAACCTTGAGGTATGCCGTTATCTATCAGAGTACTTGTTGTTTATTTTGGCCCTAAACGTGCGATAATTTAACAGACTTTTCACTATGTTGTAGATTTTTCTGCCCGTTTGCCAACTTTTGAGTTGCCTAAGGACTACGTGAGCACCGATTCTATCAAACGCTTTCTCGAAATCTAAACTTAAAACTGATACATGATTTCGATTCGAGAGGGCGGTTGACAAATAATGTTCAAAGTGGAGAAGTGCGTCAGATGTACCTTGCCCTTTTTTAAAGGCTACCTGGTTGTGACTGATATGTTTATCTCTTAAAGCGAGCCACATGATTCTCTTTGCTACTATCTTTTCTAACGTTTTGCTGAGACATGACAACAATGAAATTGGTCGATAACTGCTAATTTGGTCTAAGGGTTTGCTAGGTTTTAAAATGGGAATGATGTCTGCATTTTTCCAGCTCTGTGGGTAGACGCCTGTTTCAAAAATAGTATTGAAAAGTTTAAGTACCCTATTTTTGTGCTGATTGGTAGATTTTTAAGCATTGGGTAGGATACTCTGTCGTAACCGGGGGTTTTCGCCTTAGCCGATTGAACAACTTCATCGAACTCTGTCATTGTGATATCCTTTTCAATCATTTTAGCGGAAGCTGAGATTTTAGATGGGTTATATTCCGATACAAAATCTAATTTTTCTGCAATGAAATCTGCTGATAAGTTCTGGTCTTTGGAATATTCAGACCAAGTAGAAGAAAAATATTTCGCTATCTCTTCCGTAGAGGATATAATGCCTTTTTCTGTGTACATCACAGAGATTTTGCTTTGTCGTAAGTCGCCTGTCAGCGTCCTAACGTCACGCCAAAATTTGCTTAGGGTAAGAATTGGGGTTGATTGCAGATGTAAATTCTTCTAACCTAGTTCTTTTGTTTGCCTTTACTTGGTATCTGAAAGCCGCGTTGGCTTTCTTGTAATTAATAAAGTTGGCTTCAGTTCTTTTCTTCTTATATATTGCCCACAATTCTTGTTTCTTGGCTCTAATTATAGCTAGATTTCGGTTAAACCACGGAACGGCGGGTCTGTGAAAAGTTGTCTTCGTTTGTGGAATGAACAGATGAGCGGAAGATCTAATAATAGTTTTTATATTTGCTGCTTTTTTATGTACGTTATTTGATACTGGTATTTTGGATGACTCTGTAACGCAGCTTTCTTGGAACATCGACCAGTCGGCTAGTTCGGTGATAAATCTTGGTCTTTTGGTTGTTTTCTTGACATATATGCTAGAATTTACCGTCGTGAAAATTGGAAAGTGATCACTCCCATGTAAGTTGTATGTATTTAAAATTGTCCATTTGCACTTGGGTACAAGACTCGCTGAATAAAGTGTTATATCTATGTTTGAAAAGCTTTGGTGGGTTGAAAAATGTGTAGACGAGTCATCGTTAAAAACCGTCAGGTTTGAAGCTAGTATAACATCCTCAAATGCTTTAACTCTTGAGTTTGCTACAGATGAACCCCAGAGTGGACTCCAGGAATTTAGATCTGCTAATACTAACATAGGGCTTGGAATATTATCAATTATTGAGAACAGATCTTTCGAATTAAAGTTCTGGTCTGGAGGGATGTACATTGATATTAGTGCAAATTTAAACCCTATGTTTATTTCCAGCACAATTGTAGAGATATTTGACACTATGGTAATTTGTTTGTGGGGTATGTCTTTTTTAATGAGCACGCAAATTCCTTGCTTTCCTGTCGTGTTTTGCGCTAAGTTGTGGAGACAGCCTGTATATGCTTTAGGTGGGTGAGGTGCTACATTCGAGGGTATGTGGGTTTCCTGTAAGCATATAATGGACGGATTGTATTGCTTCAGTATAAGTTGAAGTTCTTCATAATTATTAGAGTATCCTTTTATATTCCATTGCATTATGGAAGTCATTGTGAACGAAAAAGTAAGAGTTTTGTTGTAAAGTTATATAAAGGTATATAAGAGTTAGTATAAATGTTTCTTTTGTTGAGGTAAATTTAAGAGTCTTCGTCAGATGCCATTGCGTCGTCTGGAGAGTTACGGAAATTCGTTTTTAATTGTCGAAGTTAATATGGAAATTGTCATTAATGTTTGTTATGTCAAGAGAAGAGTTAGCGAGAGAATTTTATACCGAAGTAAGAGACGATATATCGAGTTCTTGTGGGAGAATATTTTGTGGCTGATCGTTGGACTGTGGTGAATATTGGTTTTGCGAGTAGCTATTTAGTGATTCTTTGTTTTGAGTTATAAGGCGTGGTGGATCATTGTTAGTCGTGCTATTGATGGTGTGCGGGTGAGAGTGTGAAGCAATGATATTATTGTTGGGTACAATTGTGTTGGACTGAGGTAATTGCGATGAGTTGAGAGAGAAAGAAGGTTGTGTGTTTTGTTGCTTGGGGTTATTATTGGGATATTGTTGGAGGTTGGATGGGTTATAGCAGGAACAGTCAAAAACGCAGAATCGTGGCCCGAGTCAGCTGGCACGACCTATCTTATGGGCGCGCAATGTAACTGCACAGTGAAAAACGCTACTCCCATCTCTCTTTGACGTGGGGTGACGTGAGAATCTACGACATTTGGATTTTGCCGTAGATAACGTCGCAGCTGATTGCTCTCTCACAACGCAGGGTTGCCAATATCGATATACTGCAGTAATTATCAACTTTTATAATTCAATCTGTTCAATATGTTTGAAATTTTCTTGAAATTACTCAAAGTCAGAGTCGAATGCTATTATTTATAAGTATATAAACTATTTTTAATAGTTTGTTTTCAGTTTTAATATTTTATATTGAAAAAAATTGTAATTGAAAACATAGATGTGCTCAAAATTATATATGCGTATTGGGCAATGGCAACATTGTTCAAATGAAAACAAACAAAGATGGCTGATTTCTGCATTTTTACTACGTTTTTCACTCTGCACACATTTTGCCGATAAGGAAGGAAAAGGGAGGAAGAGCGTAGCGTTTTTGACTGTTCCTGCTATTAGTTATTGTATGATTTTGCATGTGCTGCGTGTTTGATTCAGGTTGTGTAACGACAGAAGAGAATGAAGGAGATGATTCCGAAAATAAAAGCGAAGAGTTTTTATGAATGTTGATGGCTTCTCTCACGGTGCATTTTTTTGTTACTTTTATCTTTAATATTTCTTTGGCTTGAATGTATTTTTCGCATTTGTTGGACGAAGACGGGTGGTCGGAAGAGCAGTTGGCGCAAAATGTGCGCTTGCATATTTCAGGGGAGTGAGGGGGTAGACTGACTGAGACAATATTCAAAGGTAGTCAGTGAAAGTAGACGTGTTTTTAGTGGTCTAAAATATCAGCAAGAATTTGTAGTTTTTAAAGTGGTAGAAGGCTTGTTTTTATTTGAGACTCACCGGGAGACTGGAACTGGATCTTTGCTTGATTGGATGCTAATACCAAAAATTAGATAAGTACTCTGATTTGGTTTCAATAGAATTTATTTGGCACTTACCTGCCCCTTTTTTGGTAATTAAATATATATAAAGTAGAAATTAAATAGGAATTTCTCCACGTAACAGCGAATCAAAACGTGCACTTAATTCTTTTTTGCCGTTTTGATTTAGTCTATCAGCTGTTTTTTGTTTTGTTTCTCCTTTTTCTCCTTCTTCGTTTTGCTTTGTTTACGGCATTGCCAACCATCAAAATATAAGTAAGGTTTGTTAGGGCAAAGACTGAACGTACCCACTGACAGGTGTTCCCAACTATTCTCTGCCGGAGTTATGGCCTCTGAGAACAGTTTGGGATATACACCAGAGAATCCTTTTCGGAGGAACTCAAAAATCTTGAGAACGCCTCCAAAAGGCAAACCTGAAGAAGCCACCGCTGCTGGATCAGCAAAAATATGTGAAAATGCCGACCAAGCAGGCAAAGGTGGAAAATCTGAGCAGTTTCAAAATAATGAAAATCCCAATATTTTCTGCAAACTAGGTAAAAAATTAAAGAGCTCGAAAGCATGATGTCTGGTCAGAGACATATTAACCAAGCTATGCGTGATCTGTTAAGCTGTATAACAAGCTTGTATGACAAGGCTGAAAAGCAAGAAAACCCGTCAAAAAAAGTTATGGTAGGAAAGGCGTCGCAGGTATCCCCTATCAAAAGTGATAATAGTGCCCCAAAGAGACCTCGCGAGATATTGGGATATTTGCCACCAACGAAGAAGCCGAAAAACATGATTCATAAAGTGCAAGCAACATATAGTGAAGTCACTGAATGCATGCACAAAGACAGTTTGGGAGACAAACCCGCAGGCGAAAAATGGGTAGACATTGTCAGAAAGAAGAAACCGATTGAGAAGAGAATCAGATCGAAACCAGACGCTATTATCTTAACAAAAAAAGAGGGAGCATCGTATGCAGATATACTGAAAAAAATAAAATGCGACAGCGGCCTTGAAGAACTGGGTTCAAACGTGAGGTATATTAGAAAAACCCTCAAAGGAAACCTACTAATCGAATTAAAAAGTCAAACAGAAAAGAGAGCCGATACGTTCGAAAGCGCCCTAGAGGGAGTTATTGGTGATACGGCCGTAATACAGCCAAAAACTCATAATATTACCATTATGTGCAAAGACTTGGATGAGATAACCACCCCTGAAGAAATCTGCGAGCCATTACAAAAGGAGTGGGGGATCCAAAACCTGGGGAAGCAAAATATAAAAAATTTCCGGAAAACTCGAAGTGGCACTCAAATTGCGCTTGTATGCCTACGGGCTGAGGATGCCAAAACTTTGCCTAAGTGCGGTAAAGTAAAGATCGGGTGGTCTATTTGTCGTCTCCGGGAGCTTTCACCTATTACTCGTTGCTTTAGGTGCTTCCAACTAGGACATATAGCACACAAATGTAGGAGCCCCATTGATAGGTCATCCCTTTGTACTCGTTGCGGAACCGCAGGTCACATGACAAAGACATGCACGAATTCCCCGAGTTGTATGCTCTGCAAAAGGGAATACTCTGTTCTGAGTACGGCCTGTCTTAAATACGCAGATATGTTGAAGTCAACGGAAAAATTAAGATGCTGCAACTCAATCTCAATCATTGCGCTGCAGCACAAGACCTTCTAAAATAGACGGTGCTAGAAGAAAACATAGATGTCGCCATATTAAGCGAACAATATTCTCAACGTTCGGAAAGCACTTGGTGTATAGATTTAAGTGGCAAAGCAGCAATATGGGCCTGCAAAGGACAAGCCTTCACATCTCGCTCCAAAGAAAACCATAATGGCTTTACATGGGTGAATATACAAGGAATATTTTTTGTAAGCTGCTATGCTCGACCCAGCGCAACAATTAGCGAATTTGAAGATTTTCTCCTGGAGTTGTCTCTAGAAATCAGAAGCAAATCGCCAATAATAATATGATTTTAACGCATGGTCTACTGCTTGGGGTAGTAGAATTACAAACCATCGTGGTCGCCTCATTTTAGAATTCTTGAGTCTAACAAACCTTGTGATTATAAATAGTGGGACACAAAATACCTTTCAAAAGGGAAATAAAGGATCAGTAATAGACCTAATGTTTGCTAACGACGCGCTTAGCAGGCATATAAAGTGGAAGGTGTCAGACATGTATACAAATAGCGACCACATGGCTATAATTGCCGAAGTTTCGCTCTCCCAGGAAACGGAACTCTGTCGTAGAAATACTTGTCGAAAACGAAGCTGGCGGCAAAAAGACTTTGATACTGGCGTTTTTGAGAGTGTTTGGAGTGTGGCAAAGGCATCAGGCGAAGATGCCGCCCACTTAGTATCCGCTGTGCAGAAGGAGCTAGTTGCAGCATGCGATGCAACTATGCGCAGGACGAGATACAATATAAATAGGAAGCCGGTATACTGGTGGAACGACGAAATCGCCAAGCTGAGAAGCTCTGTCACTCAGCTAGACGCCGCCACCAGCGTAACCAGGGAGGTAATAACGAAATCAGCCTCAGAGAATCATTTAACAATCAGAAAAAGCTCCTGAAGTCAGCCATTATCCGTAGTAAGAGATCCTGTTTCGAAAAGCTCTGTGAAGAAGCGAACATAAACCCCTGGGGAACGGCATACAAAATTTGTATGTCAAAGTTTAAACATAAGTCTCAGCAACCTAAGAACGCATCCTTTATGAAAAATGTTGTCGAAGCGTTATTCCCGACACATGCCTCCATTTCCTATACTAAACGAAACGAAGCTACGGAGCCACCCCTATTAGTCACAGAAGACGAACTTTTGGCTGATGCGAAAAGATCAAAAACTCTAAAGCGCCCGGAATAGATGGTATACCAAATAGAGCCCTTAAGGAAGCCATAACTCTAAGACCCAACTTATTTGTTAACATGTACAATGCGTGTATATTAGAAGAGGTGTTCCCTGATCCGTGGAAGATACAGCGTCTGGTTCTACTCCCAAAGCCAAAAAAGGCACCAGAAGAACCTTCATCTTATCGACCTCTTTGCATGCTCGACACAATTGGGAAAGTGTACGAAAGCATTGTAAGAAACCGCTTGGAGTTAGCAATCCAAAAAGCCGGCGGATTATCAGAGAGACAATACGGCTTTATTAAAAAGAGGTCCACTATTGACGCACTAAGAGAAATAGTTGATACTGCAAAATATGCAATAAGCGGAAAAAGATGGAAAGGTGGTAGGAAAAAATACTGCGCGCTAATAACCCTGGATGTGAAGAATGCGTTCAACTCCGCAAAGTGGGCAAATATAAAAGAAAAAATATTATAATGAGTTATTTTCAAAATAGGAAATTGCTATACGAGACGGACGAGGGAACTCAGAGCTACACTATCTCCAGTGGAGTACCGCAAGGCTCGGTTTTAGGCCCGCTGCTATGGAACCTGATGTACGACGGAGTGTTAAGAATACCGCAATCAAAAAATGTGAAAACAATCTCTTATGCGGATGACCTCATAGTGGTAGCTGTAG
This sequence comes from Bactrocera zonata, assembly GCA_037783105.1. NCBI lineage: Eukaryota > Metazoa > Arthropoda > Insecta > Diptera > Tephritidae > Bactrocera > Bactrocera zonata. The sequence goes on along the minus strand of JBAWJQ010002719.1, from coordinate 358,978 downwards.
CTAAACATCTGGATGACCTCCGGATCAAATGCAATGACAGCATAAATGGTCTGTGCCGATGGTTTACTACCGTGAGTCTAGAGCTAGCTGAGCAGAAAACAGAAGTCCTGCTCATAAGCTCAAGGAAAATTGAGGAGAAAATATCGCTGACCATCGGAGAATGTGAGATTACTTCACAGCCGCAGTTGAAGTATCTTGGGGTAGTAGTGGACTCAAGACTCAAGTTCAAAGAACACTTGAAAAATGCGACAAGTAAAGCAAATAGAATATATAATGCGTTGTCTAGAATGATGGCAAATAAAGGCTGTGTGCGTTCCAGCCGACGATGTTTAATAGCTAGGGCGATAAGTTCAGTGATCCTGTATGCGGCTCCAATATGGATACATTCGCTAGAAACAAAATCATATGCTAGACCTATTAACGCTGTGCATAGGCTTTCAGCAATACGAGTGATAAGTGCTTTCCGAACCATTTCAAATGACGCTGCTGAGGTATTAGCCAGTATGGCACCGATTGACATCCACGGTGACGAATTCGCGCGAATATATAACTTAGCAGAGACGTCTACCACAGCAAAAAGAGAAGAGAGAATAAAAAGCATTGCAATGTGGCAGCAGCGGTGGCAAACTTCATGCAAAGGACGGTGGACCTACCGACTGATTTCGGACATACACTCGTGGATAGGTAGGAAACATGGAGACCAAATACTCAGTGGACATGGTTGCTTCGGAAGCTATCTATTCAAATATCGTCATGACTTTAATCAATACTGTCCGACGTGTACAGAGTGTATAGAAGACTCTGAACACGTGTTCTTTTATTGCCCACGGTTTTCAAGTATAAGGGAAATGTTGAAAACCACCCTGGGAGGTAGTATCACGGTGGAAAATTTGACTGCACATATGTGTGAGTCCTTTATAAAGTGGAAAGCTGTCAGCAGAGCGGCAAATCTAATTATGACAAAGTTGAGACATTTAGAACAGATTAGGCGTCAGTCAGTCCGTGCATTAGAGGAGACTTCTTCTCTCCCATGAAGTTATACTTTGTCCAGTGGTCTCGTGGGAGAGACATGAGGTGAGAGTAGGTTAGGTTTAGCGAATTAAAGTCCCGCACTCCGGCTTTCGATGCTTCCTCCTACTATAAAAAAAAGGGGTAGACTGCAGTTTTCACATGCTGGGGCTCGCTTGCAGTATTTGGTGGTATGTCCGAGAATTTGACAATCTTTGCAGCGCATTGGAGAAGGAACGTATTATCTCACTCGCACGTTGCCCCAGGCAACGTCTAATTTTTCAGCAATATGAAAACGATCGAATGTAAGAAGTACCACACCGGACGGTTGCATTCGTTCATTAATTTTCTTTTGAAATTTGTACACGGCCACCACACCTTGGGCTGCCAATTCATTTACTATTTCATTTTCGGTTACGTTTTTAAGGAATGGCGCGTAAACAGTTCCCTTGTTGTAATTCAAGTGCTCGTGATATTTTGCCTTGACTGGGCAGACGCCGTATAATTCTTTTAAGGCTAGAAATTTCTCTGCAACACTTACATTATTAACCAGCAAGAGTAGATTGCCATCGCGAAGTTCGGAGATTGAATGAATTTCTTTACTAATTATATTGATAGACCGGTGGACGGCGAAACACGAATGTTGAGATAGAGGTTTGTTCGTATCAAGGGATTCTAGCACCACAAACTTAGGGTTACTTTTTTGCACCGTGGGGAGTTCAGGGAAAAGATCTATATTTTTGCAAATTGAAGCTTTCTCTTTTTTTCTTTTTAACTTTGGAGTTTTCGGCTAGCAAGGCGAACCGATTAACCCCAATGATGGGGGGCCCAGAAGGCATTTTAGCTTTAATTACCAGATATCAAGAAATTTAACACAAAATCCAAATCAAGTAGGAGTTTTAAAGAAGTAAAAGATAATGTAAGCTGAAAACTGAAAACACGTGTATACGAACACTATGAGAGAGAGCGCTGCGGGAAAAAGAGAACCGCTCAGCACAAGTGTCAGTCGGAGACTGTAAATGGTTTTATTTTTTGCATTAACTACGTAAATATGGTTTGTATCCATTTCTGTTACTTTTGATTGGTTATTATACTTATATATACAATTCATCTTAATTTGACTCCTAAATAAATATTCGATGCATTCGTCTTTGTTTTCTTCTAATTCTTTTTTAATGGAAGTCTTTTTATATATAAATATACATATGTAAATATATATGTGACATCATTTATTGTATTATTTCCTGAATACATCTCAGCAATTTTTTTTCTTTTATAATATTTAAATTATTTATTTTTAAAATATTAGTACCTCCTTTTTTTGAGTATAATTTTTATTTTATTGTCGGTATTATCTTCGACTGGCGTCTTAGGATTTTCTTGTCCCAAGTAAAAATATGTGACCTGGTCCACGGAGAGGGGGCTTAGGTGTCAAATTAATGAGATAACGAGAAACTGATGAAACGAGCTGTTTTAATTGTTTTAACAGCTGTTTCCCAGAAAACTAGTTTTCGCACGTTAGCTCCCTTTCCGTAGGCCAGGTCACATATATAAATTTTGTATTTTAATATTTTTATATGTATATGGGTCATTCCATCAATTAGCGACATGGTTTTGTACCCGTGGTTCTCCGATTTTGACCAAACTTCAGAATATCATAATGTAGACCAATAGAAGAATATCTGTTAACTTTTTAGTGGTCAATGTTGCTCCATTGTTTTTTGGCGCGCACTTTAAATTGAGATCAAACAAAAAAATGAATTTTTCTTTTATTTTTTAACGACCTCAAAATTGAGTGAAAAAAATTTTTAAGTTATCCAATTTTATGTAAAAAAATCTCAGCTTCCTGATAAAAATATTTTCAAAATCAAAAAGATTTTCAAAATCCAAAAAAAAACATTTTTTTCTAAAAACCCGAGTTTTTGCACTTTCCCCCCAACTATTTTTCAAAATTGACCTTTCCATTCGATTCCTCGTTAAATTTTACATAAGAATCAGTGTTCAAAAATATGGGACTCTGATCCCATGAACAGCAAAAAAATGCAAAGTTGTCGCTCAAAATCCAAAAAAAACATTATTTTTCCAAAAATCAGTTTTTTTGTGCTTTTCCACCAACTTTTTTTCAAAATTGACTTTTCCATTCGATTTCTCGTTAAATTTTACATAAGAATCAGTGTTCAAAAATATGGGACAATGATCCCATGAACAGCAAAAAAATGCAAAGTTGTCGCTATACGCACTTAAATTGAGTTTAAAGTGCGCGCCAAAAAACAATGGAGCAACATTGACCACTAAAAAGTTAACAGATATTCTTCTATTGGTCTATATTATGATATTCTAAAGTTTGGTCAAAATCGGAGAACCACGGGTACAAAACCATGTCGCCAATTGATGGAATGGCCCATATATATTTATATTTATTTTATATTTTTCCATTATTTTTTGTTTTATTTTGCCCATAATGAACTTCGGCTGGCGTTGTAGAACATTTTCGTTCCACAATATTTTTTTTTAATTATTCTTTTTACTCTGCTGGTATAATTCTTCAGCTGGCGTTTTATGGCCTTTTTGTCCCAAAATATTTTTTTTTAAATTAAATATTGCCGGTAAAATTTTTGGCAGGCTCTTCAGGAGTCTCTGCACCCAAATAATGATATTTTTCTTTCCTTTAACTTTATTTTTCGGTTTTGTTTTGTTTTTATATATATATATATTTGTGAGTTTCATAAAATAGCATATACTATATGGCAATACTCACAAAAATAAAGTTAAATTTCTTTTTGCATAAATCTATTGTAATAACTTCCTATTAAAAATATTTAATTGGCATATATTTTGTTGGGAATCAATTCGTGTGGCACCCATGCATCGGGCTTCTTAGTGACTCCAAGCTTCTTCAAATGGTTTATAACGGTTTGATGACTACTATGCCAGTCTCTTTCGACCAATTCAGCGGTTTTATCGCAATTTTCGACGACAGGCCTTCCGGAGCGTGGCGCATCTTCGACCACCTCTACACCAGAACGAAAACGTTGAAACCAGTGGAAATGGAAACTGTATCGGGTCCATAAACTGCTAAAACTTTATTGGCGGCTTGAGATGCATTTTTGCCTTTATCGTAGTAGTACTGTAAAATATACCGTATTTTCTCTTTATTTTGCTCCATGTTTGCGACGCTATAACTCACGAACGACTTAAAAGAAACGACAATCAATCAAACACATGTTAGCGCGTGAAATGAGCTTTCCAAAAAGGTATAGCATGACCCGATGCGACGAATAAAGCTAGAACTACGCGCTTTCAGCGCCAACTAGCGCAAATACCGCAAGACTTTTTTGACAACCTAATATAAAGTTTTTGCGCTAATCTTATGTATATTGAAGTACAAATGTTTTTTTTTGGATTTTTTTTTTGCGTTGCCTTTTGCCTTTATTCTTTTTCTAATCTGAGGAGGGATGAGGTTTGTAATTATTTTACTCTGCTCTTTCTACTCAGTAATTTTAAATTTATAATTTTCACGCAAATGTTTCCTTCGTATTGTTTTTTTTCCTTTTTATCCGTTTTTACGGATACTTGTTTTAACTTTCACTCAACTTCAGTATGCCCTTTCGCACAGGGTTTTACATACAGAGTTTTTGTTTTTTTTTTTTTTTGTTATATTGAAAATTTTTTATTTTCGTTTGTTATTTGATCCGCTTGAGAATTAGTTGAATCTCCTGGAATCTTCTTATATAATACTACGCATCTGATTGTAGATTTATTTTTCGGATTTTGGTTTTCTTTTCTCGCGAATTCGCTATACTTGTTCGCGTTTTTATATGGCAACACGGGGATTTTTTGTCCCCTTAAATGGTTACCGCAGAATTTTATTATCACATTTTGGTCCACCAGAGATTATTTCATCTCCTGGCAGGATCGCCAATTAATAACTCCGTCGAGTTATCGTGGGCAACTACGGACAACTGCCCGTGGTCAACTGCTTGTGAGCAACTGTCTGTGGTCAATTGCGTCGTTTTCTTTATTACTCTTTCTTAAATACAATATTTTGCTTAAGTCTAGATACAAATATTTATATTTCATTGTAGGAAGTATATCCGCAATCCACTTGAGATAGGACATATGTTACAAGTGGAGAGATTCATCTTACAATCTATGAATTATATTTTGGGACCACCTAAGGCGGACAGTATTAGCAAAGTACATATAATGTTTCAATACGGACCATATGGGTCGTAAGTGTCATGTTACATATTTATGACAGATAAAGAATACGTTCATGTAATATGAACTGGTGGTATTAACTTGCACACCCAGAAGGTGCAGAAAGCCGAAGTTATCTTCAAACCGAAACAGAGAAAGTAAAACGTTGCATACATACTATTGAAATTGCGACCGCGTAAAGGAGACTCATGAGAAAGTAAACACAAAGTTTTTATTTCCCAATAGATAATAATGGAAAATGGTTCTGTGATCGACAAGTCCTACGTCTATTTATTCACTGACGCATCTAAAAGTGTAGGAAGCGCGGGCTTCTTCTGTCGTAACCCTCAGAAAAAAGAAAAGAGCCCACAAACCTTCTAATGGTTAGATGATGAGAACATTTAGTAGACGCTCAATGCTCCAACTTAAGCAACATTAGGCAACCGGGATGAAAAAAATCAAATCCACGGAGGTGCTAGATAAAGTTTAATATGGTTAACAATCAGTCCAAGGAATAATGAAAGCAAATTGTTGATGTAAAAATATATATGTATGTATATATTTTTTTTTTAATTTGGAAGTATTAAAGTTTTTGCATGAAGTCACTTTTCAGAGGTAAGGGTGTTAATTATTTTGTGAAAAAGTGCATGTAAATACTCGTAACTTCGTAAATTTTCCTTCAATCGACTTGAAATTTTGATATAATATTTCAATTATGCATTCATTGAGAATAAAAAATTAAAAACCACAGCAAACAAGAAATAAAGAAGGTCTAAGTTCGAGTGCAACGGGACATTTTATATTCTTTCAAATTATAGGAGTCAAAGCCAGGAAATACCAGAAGATGTAAATCGTCCACCAGAGGATCGGAATCTAAGCAAATATATAGATTAGGGTGATTCAAAAAAAAAAATTTTTTTTTTTCAATTGGTACTCGCAAAAATAGGTTCCTAGACACCTCTAAGAAAGCCTCTCCAAATATGAATTTTTAATTGTAACGGGAAGGTCCTCCGCCTAACGGTTTTCTATTTTTTCTTATTATCAGATAGAAACATTTATATCTCGCTTCCAACTACTTGAAAAAATATCTTGTTAATTAGGTTTTGTAGGAAATTGAATGCTCTAAAATATGGTCTCTTATGATTTTTTCGTAAACCCAACCGTTTAAAAGATATTAATGGTTGAAATTTGACTATTTTTGGAAAAATTCTTTATTTCTTATTAATTTTATAACTCAATGAAAAAAAATTATTATGAATGATTAAACACATAGTTTTGTAGGAAATTTACTGCTCTATAAAAATGGTCTACTATGATTTTTCGATTAAGTTAAGCGTTTACGAGATATTCATCGTCAAACATCAATGCTGCAGTTTGATAGCGCAGTTTTCATTGCTATGAAAATTTCAAAGAGGCAACATATCCCATTTGCACATATGCTTACGGCATTTTCAATTCGGTAATATGAAATTAAGAAGAGCGAGTATTAAGACAGCTTTGTTGTATTATAAAAATATAGTTGGGCACGTTTGGTTACATTAAAAAAAAAAAAAGTGCATTTTTTTAATATATAATTACTGTAAATAATTTGCTTTTTTGCAGTTTGGGTATTTTCTTCGATGTTCTTTGATCACTTGCAATAAGTATTGGAATTGCTCTTCATTTTTTGTCAAGCATTGATTATATTCACTAACTAATGCAACTGCTCGTTCTGCTGAATCATTAACAACTTTCAATTGGTTAAAGTATTCTTTATTTTCAATGTAACTGTCATTAGTAGGCCACGATTCAATATCTTTATTAAGGAAGTCATACGGTAAATCAAATATTTTAAAGAGATTTAAAGACTTATTAGAAACAAAGTCACTCAGACTTTTCTGCGTTAATGAATTCAAATCGTTTTTATCAATTATAAATTTTTTAACTTTAGAATCTGTACCGTTACGAGTATTAGCAGCTCCAACAATATTTTTTTTTTTACTTCCAATGGAACGGTATCGTCAAATAATGATAAAATGGGAAGTTCATCACTTAAATACCATAAATGCAAAATCATTTTTTCACAAGTTGCTGAAGAAATCAATGGATTGATATTTTTGTACTCGAATAAATATTTCAAAAACTGCAAGTCATGATTAGGAGCAGTTGTTGCAGAAGTTGATGAAAACCAAGCTTTTAAATACAGTGTAACTATAAATATACAAATTTGACGAAGACTGTGCAATTCTTTATTAGAAAGTTTAAATTCATTTCTGAATAGAAACATTTTTAAACTGTAAATTGCCTTCATCATCCACCTAGCATGATGAATTGCACCAGGACGTTTGAAAGAAATTTCTTCTTGAGGCATTTCTCCAAGGAAAATCAACGACAATTCCAAAAATTCTTTATAGTCATCACGGGGTTGTAGTAACTATCAAAAAAAATTAAAAAATTGTCAGAAACAAGAAAATTTTTATTCTTAAAATCGCAATTAAATCATACCTGTAAGGATTGTGCAATTAAACTAGATATTTCATTTTTTTTATCCGAAATGATATCAGCAACAACAGTATCTTCCATTCCAGATTTATAATTAGTTTTATTCCGAAGATTGGTACGTTTGGCCCAGATGACACAGGCCAATATACTTCAATTACACTTCTCAATATGATTTCAAAAATGTGGTGACGACATGGTAACCAGATTAACTCTCTTCCCAAAGTATTTTCAATTGCCTTACATGTACCGTTATGAATTCCTGTATAAAGCAAATAGATAACTATCGCTAAATATAATATTTTAAACAAATTTTAAATTATATTTAAAATCCAAATGAGTAAATAACTCTCGGTAATTCAGTAAACAATAAAAATTAAACTAGAACGTTAATAATTAAACATTTTTTATATTAAACTATCATTGATAAGTTACCTGTATTAACTGCCGTCGTGTCAAAACACATCGCCTTAACATAATTAATGATACCCCATTCACTCAATGTCGATAAAATGGCTGATTTTTGATTGTCTGCCGTCCCAGAATAAATTTTTGGAACCCCAAGTAATTGTTCGGCACCAAATGCAGTTAAAATAACAGGTAGCCGTTCCACAGATTTTGATCCAACTAGGTCATTCAGCATTTTTCCGTCCCAATGCACAACGTATTTATCGTGTGCTTTAAAGTTGTCTTTAAGTCCTTTAGCAATGTCTTTTCTTTGAAGCATACGAGCTCTTTGAATTGAACTATAACTGAGCGTTGTATCTTCAATTTTAAAACCTACCGCTAATAAAACCGGAGCAATAATAAACATCGCATTTCTACTGCTGACATTAGCTCGGTCGAGTCCAAAAATGACTTCAGGAGTTAAAACATCAAGTTTTGCTCGTTTTGTCGGAATTGGAGGTTCATACTCTGAATCAGATCCAACCTTTGTAACTGCACTTAAGGTATACGTAGAGAACGTCTCTGATTTTTCACTTGGATCAATCGCATGACTGGTAGACGGTTGATCTAAGTCTGGAATAAGATCTGTTTTACAAATTAAACGAAGAAAGTGTATAGAATTTATTCATTTTGATGACAAATTATTAAGAAAGGACTCCAAAAATTGTCTCTAATGTCTGATTATCTAGTCATCTATGGAAAGTTACACTACTACCTGACGTTATAATAATTAAATATCTCAGATACTTACTACTCTCACATATTTCCATCGTAGTTGTGGTTAAGTTTGATACAGGTACATTATTAGAAAGAATCTCTTTATGGGTACTGGATTTTTGATCCAAATACAACTTTCTAATATTATCATTAAGCACTTTTAAGGATTTTTCGCTCACAATGTCGAATAATTGTTCAAGATCACTCTGAAATTTCTTTTCCTTTTGGTTTTGCCCTGCACTTTTTTTATAGAAACTTTTTTGTAATTTTAACCATTGACTGTGATAGTGAAGAAATTTTTTGACTGCATTAGGAGCTCCACTAGTTGGAATCTGATTTTTTCTCCACACTTCAATAACTTGGTCAACTGTATTTTTAGCACTTTGTTTGATTGTATACTTTAAAACTTTAAGATGATAGAAAAACACACGCATAACCTCTTTCACATTCGGTAACTTACGTTCCGAAATTCTTTGTGTAGGTATTCCGATAAAACGTATTTCTTTATTCATAGTAGGTTAATTGATGATAAATAAATTTATGTGATGATAATAAGACTTACATATTTGAAATGAATTATTTTATTACGTATGCAAGTTGATCAGTTTTAGGAACACTGAAAATACGCTATTAAATGAATTTATTTTATCATTTGTGAAATGCCGTCGAGTAGGTAGGTAGATGATATAGCGTACGTTTTGAGCTCTTGAACCACTTAAAATAAGATAACACAAAGGATAAAGATCCTTTGTTTACAAATGTATTTCTGGGAAAATAAGAATTCATATATTTGGACTACTAGATAATAATTCTAGCATAAATTTTATATACCATTTAAAATAATAAATTTAAATTGAGAAATGATATATTCCCAACCCAATTTGCATAATTTTTCTGTAAATTAACAATATTAAACTAAATATTATTTTTTTGAAAATTGTTATTTTGAAAATGTACTATATTTTTATAATACAACAAAGCTGTCTTAATACTCGCTCTTCTTAATTTCATATTACCGAATTGAAAATGCCGTAAGCATACATATGTGCAAATGGGATATGTTGCCTCTTTGAAATTTTCATAGCAATGAAAACTGCGCTATCAAACTGCAGCATTGATGTTTGACGATGAATATCTCGTAAACGCTTAACTTAATCGAAAAATCATAGTAGACCATTTTTATAGAGCAGTAAATTTCCTACAAAACTATGTGTTTAATCATTCATAATAATTTTTTTTCATTGAGTTATAAAATTAATAAGAAATAAAGAATTTTTCCAAAAATAGTCAAATTTTAACCATTAATATCTTTTAAACGGTTGGGTTTACGAAAAAATCATAAGAGACCATATTTTGGAGCATTCAATTTCCTACAAAACCTAATTAACAAGATATTTTTTCAAGTAGTTGGAAGCGAGATATAAATGTTTCTATCTGATAATAAGAAAAAATAGAAAACCGTTAGGCGGAGGACCTTCCCATTACAATTAAAAATTCATATTTGGAGAGGCTTTCTTAGAGGTGTCTAGAAACCTATTTTTGCGAGTACCAATTGAAAAAAAAAAAAAATTTTTTTTTTTGAATCACCCTAATATAGATATATATATAAATAAGATATATGAATTTTCACATAATATCAAATAAAGTGAAAAATATATGCATATACATACATACACTTGTTGCTATCTAAAAACAAAAATAAATATTGTCATTAATTACAACATTGTCTTATAACTTCTTTAACACTTTAAAATTAATTATAATACCACTCATTAATACTCCTCAAAGGATATAAAAGTACAAAAATAACAGTTAATGACCTCTATTAGGGTTTCATGTCCTAGCAGGTAGAATACTAAATTTTTGTACCTCAATGTTGCCTGTCTTGCTTAAGAGTCATTTTTAATACCCTAAATTTATTAATAATAGATATGTATTTACCATTTTCTCGGTGCTACCGCAATAATTATTTCAATTGTTTCTTTAATTAATTTCGACTCTACTTTTACACGATTTTCCTTGAATAACTGCTGTCGCAGTTTGTATTCAATGGCTTAAAGATGTTAGAACAGCAGGTAAAAAAATTACAAGGTCAAACTACCTACTACTTCTGGTATAAAAACTTATGATGTTTGGAAATATTTTTTAGTATTGAAACTTACCTGCGCAGAGAAAGTCCTTTTTTACATTCGCCTTTACTATAATTAAATCAAAATGTGCGCAAATGTTCCCAACGACATGCTTTGCCAGCAGCAGCCACCACCACCCGAACACCCGTTGAGACCCGTAACCCAGTTGCAACAAGTATTATATTTCTTCCACAATAGTAGGGAAGTGTATAGTTTCAGCGCTGGGTCACGTACATCTATGATATTTGTTCTGAGGCATGTGCATACCAGAAATCCTTATGAATATTGAGGAACCATTCAAAAATATAGTGCAAAGACGAAAAGGTTGTTCAAAACCCTGTAATATAATTGATTGTTATTTACTTATAAGGCTAAGAGTTTCACTAATTAAATTATTAAAATGTAATATTATTTCCTTTATGTATATTTTGGTTTTTTGAAAACAAAATAAATCATGGTGAGACAAGTTGAAAGCCGGATCCCCGCTTGTCTGTCTGTACTTACTGTAACTTAAGTAACTATTGCGATGTCGAAATGAAACTGGGTACATATGTCGATCCATGAGTTTATAGACTGATGGCATCTTCCGCCATCTTATATTAGAGTGTAAAAATTAGTGAAATCGGACCACAACCACGCCAACTTCCTATATAACAAAATGTTTAATTCCTTGTGATTTTTTCCCTTTCCAATAAATCAAAAAACAATTAACATAAACGGATAAAACCAAAAAAATTTACATTTTTAATGTTATACATAATTCGAGTGTTTTAACACATGAGCGTTATTTGTGTTGTTTACAGTTACTTAAAATATTCATCTCGGCCAAAAAATAAAATGCAATTGCGAATAGTTCGCGGGATATTTTTTTAACTTTGGACGCTGATTAACTTGGCAAGAGTGCATCAATTATTGCCAGCGAAGCTCAATCAAGTAAAGTATTTATCGATGGTATGACGAGTTTAATCGATGCCGTAGAACACTCCATGAGTTTGTAAACGTCGTCCAAAATCAGTTGTTATTCCGGAAACTATTGATGCCATGCGGAAGTCGATATTGCAGGGTCGTAATATGATACATCGTGAGATTGTGACAACTATACACATTAGCAGGACCAGCATACATTCAATATTCATGAACATTTGATTATAGAAGACAGATCACTCTTCACCACGATAATGCGAGTTCTCACACATCAACTAAAACAACTGCAACCGTGGGTTTACCCACAAACGAACAAACGTATGCAAATATGTATAGATATTAATTTGGAATATTGTGATAAACAATAAAGCGATTTTCGATGATTAAAATTTGTCTTTGTTCTCTAATCCCGATATAAAAGGCAACTTAGGTAACTAATTACTAAATTAAGATACTAAAACTGTAATTTGTTACAGATGATGGCATTACTGTCCCACTTTTACGTGAAATTCTATTTCACAGGAACTCTATGAACAATATGAACCGAATTCACGATTTCCCTCCATATAAACAATTTTAAAATTTATTTTTTTTATTTTGCAGAACACAAAACAAACATCAATGAAGTTATTACAATAAAACTTAGCACAAATAGTGTGCTCAAGGTATTTTGAGTTGACGATCTTTCCTGATGGATTTTGAAAGAATTAGTCATGTGTAGAAGTTCACACAAGTGAGGAAAATTCTCTGATCGCCATTCACTCGGTAGTGGCCAGAAACGATTTTTTACATGTGGCAAGCAAGATGTAGCGACTAACGGAAGGTTTCAAGACCAGACCATATTCGTGTAGAACCCAAGGAGGTGATTTAGTAACCGATACACAGATCATACTAAAATTATGAAGAAAATACTTCCCCAACCCGCTGAATGGCAGTAAAAGTATAACGCCAGGAGATCGCGAACCCAATTCTCAAATCGATGATGATGAAGCAGATGTTTCATTGCCCGACCATGAAGAAATCCGAATAGCTATTATACAACAAAGCGGCGGAGGCCGATGAATTGCTGACCGATCTATTTAAACACGGCGGCGAAGAACTGAATGGTCGGACGAAAGCATGACCGACGATTAGAATTTAAATGTGCTTTGCCCAATCCACAAAAAGGTACCATCTTCTACAAGAGTGTACACCTGCTGGCCTACGCCGATGATATTGATATCATTGGCCCCAACACCCGCGCCGTTAGTTCTGCTTTCTCCAGACTGGACAAGGAAGCAAAACAAATGGGTCTGGCAGTGAACGAGTGCAAGACGAAATATCTCCTGTCAGCAAACAAACAGTCGTCGCGACTCGCGACCCACATCACTGTTGATAACATCCGGTATGTTTTACGTGGGTACCTGCTGACGACAGCACCCGGTTGCAATGCAATTCCACATTCAACTGACAAAGCCAGTTCTTTCCGCATTTGCAACCACCACGATACTCCCCGAGGGGCCAGTCCGCATGAGCAGGTTGGAGTTACCTCCAAGGGCTCCTGCTCCCCGTGGTACAAGGATTAAGTCTCCGTAGTCGAAACTATTACCAGCTGAGCTTCCATACGGCTCCGGACTGGTGACCAGGGGTTGAACCCCATACATACATCGCGTACACACACCAATAATACAAAAACTAACCCTAGTCCCCAGCTAACCGCCTTCGCCGCTTAAATAATTCACGCGCAAGCGACGCTAACTGTTCGGTATTCCGACTACTGGAGATCACACCACTAACATCTAACCGTACATCAGTCCAGCTAATCCCAATACCACCAATATCCCTAATGTCCGAGTACATCGGGCACTCCGCAATTAAATGCGACCAGTTTTCTGAAACCGCCCCACCAAAACACCCCGACGTATCCGAAAGGTGCCTCTGATGCAAAAATGCATTCAGAGGCCCATGCCCCGTAAGCAGAAAACCCAGACTCAGACAAAATCTGAAGTCTGGGTTATCCTCAACGAACCCAACGTCCCGAATGTACTCGTACGTCACTCGGCCGTTAGGACTATTGTCCCAACGTTTTTGTCACCTACACCTGACCCTATCATCTAGGAGCCTCTTGCTCCCTAGATATCCCTCTCTCTCCACATCATCGTCGGAAATCCAATCGTTCCGCAGCAATAACACACTCAACCCCCTTCTTAACTTGAATGCAACAGCACGAATTACGAAACAATTTTAGACGACCGGCTCTTTAGAGTGTCAGAATAAATGTGTCCCTTTATTTCAAAGATTTTCTTGCTTTTATAGTTTTACAAAAATACTTATCTTCTAATTTACAAAAATTCTTATCTGTGGGAAAATTCCACAGTGCTGCTTATTCTTTATTACTGTCATGTGGCTGCATTTGCATTTAATATTTATTTAGGATCAGTGTTTCTTCTCATATCTTAATTTTACATATCTTCTGGTTTTCTTAAATAAATGTATCTTCTTATCTACCAGACTATCTTCACACCATCTGTGTTTGCTGTTGTATTTGGGTTAGCATGGGATGTAACTCCTCCCCCCTTAGATACAAAACTCTCCTGAGGTTTGTTTACAATTTCTATTCGCATTTGTTTTCTTAAAATACATATACAAGAGAAGGCTTATTAAAAGTAAAATAATAATAAAAATTACAAATGAAATTGAATAATTAATTTTCTTATGGCACTTAAGTTCTTCTTTTTTCTATGTTCTTTAAATGTTCCAGTCTCATTTCTTCAAATGAAATTTTATTTGTAAAATTAGTTTCTTCATTTACAGGAAAGTAAAATCTTCGTTGGAATATTTTTACCTTATTAGAGAAAATTTGGTTGTTAGTTTCTAGTGTACAATTTTGGTAGTGTATTAAATAATTTCCTTCCAGTATTACTTTCCTGTAGTATTTTTCAATTTTTTTAATATTAATGTTTCATCATCAATTTTAATTATTTCTGTTATTTCGTTCTTAATTAACAGACATGTTTTTGTAAAAATACAATGTTTTGAAGTTTTTAATTCATTAAGTGTTTTGTCTTTTCATATGTATAAGTTTTATTATTGTAATTAAAAACTGTTTCTGAAACGGAAGTAATTTCTCTCATTTGTTCATTTGAAATGGGCTGAATAACTTTTAATTGAACTGTGCTAAAATTTCGTGGTACTTTTACTATTAAAAGAAGCAGCTTTTCTGCATACTGAATTGCACACATTTTTAAATGTTGCAACTTAAATAGGTCTATTTCGTATATATCAACTTCTTCACTTGTCAAAATTCCTGGATGTAATAATCCGTGTTTGGCGGCTGCAATGCTATCTTGAATATGATCAATTTTTTCTTTACGGACATGTATTCTTAAGATTTGCTCGTTAAACATGTTGTTTAATGTAGCATCCTTTAGAATTTTATCGTTTCCTCTTTCATAATCTAGTATTTTTTCCTTGTCTTGTTCAATTGTTGTTTTTAAATATTTAAATGTTTTTTCAAAATATTTATTTATTTTAACTTGTTGGTTTAAGGTTGTAACAGAATTGTGCATATTTTGATCAATTAACTTTAAGTGATCCTCAATATCCTTTCTATCTATGTCATCCATTGTTCCAAATAAATATTTATTCATTGTCCCAACCAAATTATATAATCCTCTTTTATGCCTATTCCCACTAGATTTAGGTATTAAGGTTTTGACTTTTGTTTTAAGTATTAAGAGTTCATTCCTAAATAAATCGCGATGTAATGGCCTCAAGAGATTTGTATTAAAAGTCATGTTGTTAATTAAATATAAAATTTCTTAAGGGTCTATGGCGTGAATTATAAATTCTGATGAAACTACAATTTCCGTTTTGAATGTACTAATTTCCCCATATCCGCTGTTTTCATGAATCGGTTGGATGGTTAAAATGGACATTGCTGTTGGAGCCATTGTCATTAGTATCAAAAATATTAGTGTCCAGTTGATCTGCAAATTTATTTTCTCTTTTAATATTGGTTATATGTACATTATCTAGTTTAAGATTCCTATATCGTGGTGAGTTCTTATGACGTACTGCCACATAATTCTTAACAAATGCTTCTTCTTTATTTATTACAACATTTTCTCTTTTTTCATTAAGTTTTTAATATTGTTTTCTTTTGTTTCTTTTAATTTTTTGAATATTATTTCTTTATTTACTTTCCCATTTTCTATGTAAATTGGTCTTTCCTTAGTTACCGAATGAATCGATTTGTTATAAAATTCGATACATCTAAACATTTTTTCTTGAACTGAGAGAGTCCTATATTCTAATTCAGCAACTCTAAGTTTTCGCTAATAGTATTATGAAAATGTTCTATATCCGAATTCCCTGTATGACTATTTGGCTTGGTAAAATGAACCTGTATATTTTCTATGTTAAAAAATCCTTAACATTAACGTTATTAAATTCATTATCAGCTATAATTTTTCTTGGCTTTCCTTTTATAGAAACATATTGTCAAAGTTTTTCAACAAGAGTCAAACTATTTCTGTTTTCCAAAGGCAATGCCATTGCAAATTTTGAGAATTTATCTATAGTTGTCATGAAAGTTTGCTTTAGGAATGTAAAAGTATCAACATGAACAATATCATTAATTTCAGTAGGAGTTTGTGTTATGTGAAACTTAGGTTTCAACGGATTTCTGTCATACTTTACTTTATTACATATATCGCAATTGTTTATATATTTTTGTATTAACTCTTTTAGTTTTTTAATATATATAAGGTGTTTTAAACCATTATACTTTTCATTTATTTCAGCATGCCCAGTTTCATATTTGTGGTACTTTGAAATGTACCGATATGCCTCTGTTTCATCTGACAAATCTTTGGCATGAAATAAACATTTAAAGAATTTGATACTATTGCCAAATATTTCGATTAATTTTAGTTGAAATTTGTTGTATTCGGAGTCAGCTATTTCTGAAAAAATTCCCGCTTTTTTAGTTTTAACATGTGTTCTTAAGATGCCTACCATGTATTCGCTATTAATGTCATCTTGGTAAATCTTAAGATTTTTACCTATTTTTTCAGTGTCTCTTACTTTATGTTCACATAAAATAGTTTGAGTCTGAAAACGATTGATGACAGATTCAAGTGTGGGGATATGGTCATTTAATTCGTCTACTTGAGAGTGAATTGTAGCTGCTGTACTCATGTTATCATCTTCTTCAGAAGTTTGATTTATGAGACAGATTTCTCTAGAATCTACATCTAATCTGCTAAGAAAGTCGGCCAATGTATTTTTTTTGCCTTTTATATATTGAATACATATATTGCATTCTCCAAGTTTCAGAAGCCACCTTTGTAATCGAGGATTTATGCCTTTCCTATAATATCCTGTTGCTCCTAAGAAAGATTTAATTTGCTTCACTGTTTCAGGAAGCTTTAATTTTTGAATTGCTTCTATTTTATTGGGATTCGGTTTAAATCCTTCTGTAGTTAAAATGTGACCAAGATATTCAGCAGTCTTAGCAAAAAAATTGCATTTATCGATTTGAATTTTTAAACAGTGTTCTCTTAATTTTTCAAAAACTTTTTCTATACTTTCCTTGTGTTCTTGAAGAGAGGAACTAAATATGAGAATGTCATCTAAATAAACAGCGCATATTTTATTAATGTATTCTCTTAAGACAGAGTTCATTAATCTTTGGAAAGTGGCTGGGCCGTTCTTTAGACCAAATGGCATTCTTATGAATTCATAATGACCTAACGGTGTAGAAAATGTAATTTTTTTCCTATCACATTCTTTTATAAAAATTTGATGGAAACCTTTGGCTAGACCAATTGTTGTAAAATATGTTGCCTGACCTAATTTTCCAGATATGCTATCTGTATTTGGAATTGCGAATTTATCAGATATAGTTGTTTCATTTAGAGCCCTGTAATCTATTACTACTCTCCATTTCTTTTTACCAGAATTATCCATTTTCTTTGGGACAATCCAAAGTGGTGAATTGTATGGGGAGCAGCTTTCTTTAATTATTCCTTGGTCCAGCATTTCCTTAATTTGTTTGGTTACCTCCTCCTCGTGTATTTGAGGGTATTTATAAATTTTTTAATAAACAGGCTTTTCAGTTGTTGTAACGATTTCATGTTGTACTTCATGAGCAAGGGTTAGCTGTTCATTTTCTCTAAATATAAGGTCATTATTTTTCCGTAGTATTTCCTTTAACATTTTCCTTTCTACAGTATTCATACGGGCCCTTCTAGGATTGAAAAGTCTTTCTCAATGGGTTCAATTGAATGAATTGCTTTCTTAACAAACGGGCATGGATTTAAAAATTGAATTTTATTGCCATTAACATAAATGTAATTTTTTTTTAAATTAATTATTGCATTTAATGGTCTCAAAATATTCTGCCCTATTAAGCAGTCAAATTTTCTATTAAAAAATGGTGCTAAATGCCAATGCACGAAGTTTTCTCCATTGAATTCCGTAGGCAAGGGAGTTTTCACTTCTTCAGTAATGAAAAATTCACCACTCATTGTTTTTAATTTAATGGGATTTTCTAATTTATTTTTCCTAAATCCTAAATCAACTTTACTATTTAAAACTGAAGTTGTTGAACCGGTGTCGATTAAACACTTCATTCTATTTCTACCTATAGTTAGTTCTACTATTGGTAGCTCCTCCCCCGGGCTGGTGACCGAAAATTTTCGCCCTGATTGTAATCCATATGGTCTACTTCCATGGGCACAGGCCTTTGACTTCTATTGCTATTCCTACTCTGTTGTGAATAGCTATTTCGTGATGCTTGTTGTGGGTTATTATTATTATTCATTCTACTATTATTTCCCCAAAAACGTTGTTGTGTTGGAAAAGAAGGCTGAGGATTACTAGCATGTAGCCTATTTTTTGAATCGCAATTATTTTGTGATGGGTAATAACGCTGCTCATAGTTGCTATATTTATTTTTATTTTTCTGGATTAATCCAGTATCCTTTAAGCAATTAAAAGCTTCCCTTAGTTTTCCAATATCCCTACTCAAAATTATGGAAGACAAATGAGGACTAATTCCGTTTAAGAAGGTTTTTAGAAAAAATGACCCGTTAACTTCCGGTGAAAAGGCTATGGGTTTCTCACTATCAAATTCGTACTTAATATTAGTTTTATCTAAAATATCCTTTAATTTTACAAAATATTCACTTACATTGTAGTGCTTAACGTTGATTGCCTGGTGGTACAGACTCCTGTAGCTCTCTTTTACCCCGAAGTTCCGGATGAGTTCCTCCTTTCCGTCGTCCCACATAGGTGTGCTTCCTAAAGGTCGGACTACCTTCAGGTCGTCTCCATTTATTTTCGTTAGTACGTAGCGTTGAATAACCAATTCGTTTAACGATGGGTTATCGTTAAAGAGGCGGAGTATGGCATCCACTTCTCTTATAAATGAGGATAGGTCGTAACCATCACTTCCGTTGAATGGCCTTATTCTCGAAGCTTCCTTCAGGAGCTCGGAGCTGTTAATAGTTGCCATGGTGATGTTCGAATTTTCTTCTTTTTTTTATAAAAAACTGTTTTAAGGCCTTGGAAATGCCTTATTTTTATTTTTAAAATTGATTTTGTTTTTTTTTTTTTCTTTTTTTTTATGTGTGGATTTTCTTCGGAAAATCCGAGCGACCCCTTTTGACCAATCTTAAGATTATTTCAGACGTTTACCGACTGCGCCAATTACGAAACAATTTTAGACGACCGGCTCTTTAGAGTGTCAGAATAAATGTGTCCCTTTATTTCAAAGATTTTCTTGCTTTTATAGTTTTACAAAAATACTTATCTTCTAATTTACAAAAATTCTTATCTGTGGGAAAATTCCAATGTGCTGCTTATCCTTTATTACTATCATGTGGCTGCATTTGCATTTAATATTTATTTAGGATCAGTGTTTCTTCTCATATCTTAATTTTACATTTCTTCTGGTTTTCTTAAATAAATGTAGCTTCTTATCTACCAGACTATCTTCACACCATCTGTGTTTGCTGTTGTTCTTGGGTTAGCATGGGATGTAACTCACGCTGTATGACAATCAGGTCAAGAGGGGGTGCACCTAATAAAACCTGCATCGCATCCGTTGAGACGGTACGACACACAGGCAAACAAGCAAGCATCATACAACGCTGTATTGAGAGGAGTTTCTGAGACCCAAAGACAGTCGTGGCTGCCTCCCACCATACAGGGGCTCCTTATTCGGCACAGGCCAAATAAGCCACGATATATGGTACGGACAGCACGACGTCCGAGACCCCAATCACTCCTCAAAATACGTCGTATTTTGCCTACGGTTGCCTACAGTTGTTCCTTCACATTCGCCAAGTGTGGAGTAGAACACATCCTTTCACTTATGGTCAACCCCAGATATTTGACTTGCGTCACATATCTGATGCTGACCCCGTTCACACGGACAATCGGTGGACGACCGGTGATAAGACATAAGAAGAAGGTCGTCCGCATAGGCACAACATTTACAGAGTGGGCCGAAGCAGCTCGAACAACTCCAATTCATGCCGACAAGAAAGGGCTTTCTGTCCGAAAAATAACTTCCAGACAGCCAAGCTCCTCCAGTCATTGCACCACTCGATCCTAGCTTAAGTAGTCAAACGCCCCCTTGAAGTCAACAAATATGCCAAGGACATATTGATGATATTCTCCCTGATAACATTCTGAACAAAAAACCACGCGTCTTCAATACTGCGCCCTTTCGTGAACCCAAACTGCCTATTCGACCACATACCCCTTTTCCAAGTACTGGAAGGAGACTGATGCCTCGATAAGATCGAGGATCACTCCTGACCTTATCAGGGTCTTCAGGAGAGGAACAATCCTAGCAGATTTCCTTTTCACTTATTATAAATGGCCTCCAGGTATTCCAGAATGAACTTCCATAAGCTTTTGCACATCTCTCCGTTCAAACCATCAAATCCTAGGGACCGTTTAGACCTAACCAGGCCAAAGGCGTACCCCAACTCCCCATCATCTAATGGAGGGACGGGCACCTCTAGTACTTGAGGTGCCTGCACCTCCGACCTGGGAAAGAACGCACCTAACAGAACCCCCGCACACTCTCTCCGCGACGATAACAAAGTATCACCGACGCGAAGAGAGGTGACATCCTCCCTCCTACGACACCGGCAGATCCTGTAGACCTGACTCCAGGGGTCGTTCCTATCCTCTCTCACAAAACTCCTCCACTCTTCTTCTTTGATTTTAACTAACATCTCTTTATACTCCCTATCCGCACAACTAAATTCGTACCTAAGCTGGGACAGCCTATCAGAATTGGACCAACGGGCGCGTTGAAACTTTCGCCTCAAACGCCTGACAGTCCTCCTCTTCAAGGCTCCACCATTTAATTTTACTAACCTTGTGACTTTCACACCTCCTAAATACCCTATCATTTAACCCCCAAACTACGCCATATAGACGAGCAATTTGCTCGTCAACCCCCAACTCCTCAAACTCACTAAGCAGTATACCGGATACCGCTTCCCTAACCAAGAGTTCATATTGGTTCCAGTCAGTACCATTGGTACGCCATCGCCGCAATGGACTCTCATAAGGCAAGGAAGAGGATCGAGGGGTAACCATAACTTGAATCAAATTATGGTCACTCAATCCCCACCCTCCCTTAACCTCCCATCTAACACTGAAAGCCCTACTTGCTGCCTCATTCATAAACGTCACGTCAATGTCGCTCATGCCCCTAGGCCCATCGAACGTATACCATTCGCTCGGCTCATTCAAAATGTGGAGGCTATTAGCCACCACCCATTCGCTTAATGCCTTGCCTCGACTGTGGCTTTGGTATCCAGACGAATGCCGGGATACCTTACTAAACCACATCGAGGACGAGGCATTCGCATCCAGCCCTAGGATAAATGGGCTACTACTCGCAAGTAGTAGTAGCTTATCCATATAGCCCAGGTAGGGCTCTAGGGGCTCGCTATATTTACACTATAAACTAGCGACAATCAGCCTACCGAACTCCCCTTCTATCACCGCACATATACCCAATTGTGAAGAATCCACAACTACGCAATCGTAGCGTGGATTATTCACAACTATTGCGGTGTTAGCTCTAAGGTCAGTGAAGACCCTAAAACCCCCAGGAAGACCCCGAACCACATCATTGGTGGCGTAGGGCTCCTGGAGTAGAGCGATACCGCACCCACCCTCAACCATACAACCCCCAACTCGCACATTACGGCATAAGATCCCTGACAGTTGAGCTGGATAATCGCCTCCATCAGTATCTGGCGAGGGCACGCTCAACAATGCCACAATAGATAGGGCAGACAGCTGACATCATCAGATGCCCAGCTGGCCTACCCTTAAACTCACAGTTGCGACAATGGGGTACATTGACGCAACCGGCAGCTTTGTGGCCTTCTTGACCGCACCTCCGACAGACATCTGCTCTAGCCCTACACTCAGCCACCCTATGGTCAAATCCCATACAACGGAAGCAGCCAGCGACGGGGCTATCCGGTCGCACCCTGAAAGAGAACCACTTTATGTAGCACCAACCTGCCCCCAAGAGGGCGGACATCAATTCGTCCGCACCCTCAAGGACAACATTGGTGCTACCGTCAGGTGTCACCTTCCAGGGACGACTGACCATCCTCACGTCCGACCTCTGGGACGCCGGGCTGAAATCCTGGAGGTTCTGACGTAGTAGTTCCTCCATAAATTCTTCATGGGAGATCTCCATATGAACCCCCTGGACTACCACCCGACGACCCAACTTCCGGTTGACAGTCACGTCCAACCCCACCTCCTCGAATTACTTGTTATTCGCCACCCTCTCCCTTTCTAGAACGGAGGGAGTGCGAATAACCGCCGCACCACCCTTGATCGTCCTAACTTCGTGGACCCTCACACCAAGTGAGGGACCCACGTCCTTCACCACTTTTTGAACAACTTCTTTAGAAGAAGTATTAGACACCTTACTCCTGACAACGACCGACCAGGTCTAAACAGGCTTCGGCACCACCGGTGCGATTGCCTCCACCACAGGTGCCGGAGATGAAAGCATCGGTGCCGACGGAGCCGGCATTGACTTACTCGGCGTCGAGGAGAGTCTCCCACAACTCCCCCTAAGGGCATCTACCTGACCGCGAAGATGGGCATTCTCGGTTATGACCGTCATCAGGAGCGCTTCGTATTTTGAGGCAAGCTCCATCAGCTCCTTCACGGCCCCAACATTCGTTTGGCAGCCTCAACATGGCTGAGGCCACTCAATTGGCCGCCGGCCGGACAAAGTCCCCGTAACAGTCCGGAGTCGACCGATGTGGCGCTGAGCCGAATCGCGCCGTGGGCTAAACTAAAGAGTGCCAATAACACGGAGCTACACTGGAACCGTGCGAAGCTTCCGCCAACAACAACAACGTGGATGACCACGTTGTCCGTATAATATTTAGTAAAAATAAAATTACTTACCTCTATGTAGCGACGATTTTGTACACAAAAATGCACAGAATTGTACAAAAAATGTGTACCCGCACAAACACTCGCGGTCACTAACCCTCACTACCCACGATCGCACAAACAATTTCACCGCACACGCGCCAGGCACTAACGGTGCCAGCTAAACTGCGTAAACAAACGACTGCACAAAAGAGAATCGCGAAAATGAAAATCACCGAAAAACCACTTGGAAAAATATAGCAACGATGCGCACGCAGGTCTTTCCGCGTCGACAGTCAACTAACGAGTTGACAGTCATAACTTTAAAGTTTTATATAATTACGTATTTTTTGGATCCAGCATTTACACCAACAACAACGTCAGCATCGAAATCCAACGCAGAGTATCTCTAGCCAACAGGTGCTACTTCGAACTAAGTAAGCAATTGAGAAGTAAAGTATGGTGAAGAGGCATGAACGTTGACAACATCTGATGAGTCCACGTTGCGAGTTTTCAAGAGAAAGTCTCAGTGAAAGATTTATGGTCATTTGCGCATTGACCACGGTGAATATCGCATTCGATGGAACGAATTAAAAGGCAGCGGCTACGCTGGCTAGGACATGTCGTCCGAATGGTCGAAAAAACTCCAGCTCTGAGAGTATTAGATGCATTACCCGGGGGGAAGCAGAGGAAGACCTCCACTGCGTTGGAAGAAACTCTGACCGCACTTGGATTCTCCAGTTGTTGCCAAACAGGGAAAAGGAAAAACGATAGGAGCGCTATTAAAAACTTGATTATAACCGCGTAAGCGGTGTCTACGCCAAACAAATTTTATAATGGTCTTGGCGCCACCCACTTTTTGGTGAAATCCCATATCTCAACAATTGTCAGATCAATTTCAATTCTATTTTCTGCACAAAATTGTCTGGACATTGTAGCAGCGTGAAAGTAGGGGAAATCGTAAAACAACCAGTCTAGTACTTTCCATAAGCAAAATTTTGAATTCTAGCAGTCAGTTCCACTGAACAATATATAGATTAAACAACAAAGACTACAACGAAGGAATATGTGGAGCCTGTAAGGTGTGATATTTTAATATGAAAACCTAAGTCGTTTCGTCTAGATTTTTAGATTTAAATTTTTACCTAATTTAACTGCCAATCGGTTACATATTTTAATCTTATTAAGAAGGTACTTTTCTGTGATCATAATATTTTGTACTAAATTCATATCAAACCATTTTAAGACTTCTTCTAGTCACACAAAAAGTCTTGCGGTATTTTTATTGAATCAATTCGTGTGGCACCCATACATCGAGCTTCTTAGTGACTCCAAGCTTCTTCAAATGGTTTATAACGGTTTGATGCCTACTATGCCGGTCTCTTTCGACAAATTCAGCGATTTTATCGCAATTTTCGACGACAGGCCTTCCGGCGCATCTTCGACCACCTCTACACCAGAAGGAAAACATTTAAACCATCGTTGTGCGGTGGAAATGGAAACTGTATCGGGTCCATAAACTGCACAAATTTTATTGGCGGCTTGAGATGCATTTTTGCCTTTATCGTAGTAGTACTGTAAAATATGCCGTATTTTCTCTTTATTTCGCTCCATGTTTGCGACGCTATAACTCACGAACGACTTAAAAGAAACGACAATCAATCAAACACGTGTTAGCGCGTGAAATGAGCTTTCCAAAAAGGTATAGCATGACCCGATGCGACGAATAAAACTAGAACTACGCGCTTTCAGCGCCAGCTAGCGAAAATACCGCAAGACTTTTTTGACAACCTAATATCTTTTGGCAAAGTTGTGCGAATGTTTAATATTGGATATATTTTGTTGCGAATATGGGTGAAATATATGCTATAATAGTCCAATATAAAAAACGTTATCCGAGAATTTCACCGAGCTGTTTCTTGGAGTTACAAGGATGTGTGCAAAATTTCAGGTCGATATCTCAAAAACTGTGTATTGACAGACATACATACAGACATAATTAAATCGACCCAGCTCGTCCCACTGTTCGCTTGCATATATATTTTGTAGAGTGCCAGCGTTTTCTTTTAGGTATAACAAACATCCTATTCAGCGTATAAAAATAAATTCAAGTGCTTAATGAGCAAATGTTTGGTTTTAAAAATTCAATTAGGACCACAAATCTCTAAGCTCAGACACTCATGTATATGCGCACGTGTTTGTGTATGCATTTGTGTTGTCCTGGCTTATTTAACGCACTGATGCACAAATTTCAAATTACCACACACACTTAGCAAATTCGAATAGTAACTGAAGTGATTTGTGCATACTTATAGGCGCATTAAGTCGTTTTCGGTTATTTTTCCGTTGAATATTGAGTTTGTGGTAAATAAACATCATGCATTTAAATTGCACTTTTAATATTTAGGCAATTATTTGCCAAAAAGCAATCAATTGGGCTGCAAATCAAATTTTTCAACAGAATTAACCGAATTTGCCGTATTTAAGCTTTAGAAAGATATTCTGAATTTTTTATTATTATTTGCGGAAGTTTCCGTATATGGGAGACACATGCTGCTAAAGAGTGTTAGCAGAAAGAGAGAAAAATTCGAACTAATATTTTTTGAATGTGTTGTAATTCAGTATTTCGCAGTTCTAGCATGCATTCCTCGTTAATTTTTAGAAAAGTCATATAGAGGGACTTACGCAGGAAGATTTCTTATAATAAAGCATACGTTTAAACACTGAATTTGTGTTTTTTTATTTAATTACAAAATATTTTTTATATTAAAATTTTTTCAGGCATTCGGGGTATAAAGGTTTTCCTTATTTTCTTTCGTTGACAAATAGGCAGATAAGGCAATACCATTTATTTGCTAGTATGCAACCCTTTTGTAATTGTGTAAATGCACAGAATTTAGCTAAAATAAAATTATTCCATTAAAGCTTTATTTCCAATAAATATTAAAAAAGTTAAATAATAATTTAAACGCTATAGTAAAGTGTTAATTAGTGAAATAAGTAAGTGCATAACATGAGTGAAAAACTCATTCACAATATACAAATTATCAAGTTAAAAGCAGTGAATTTTTTAAATTTAAATACAAACATCTTAAAAACTTTAAGTCAGCGGCAACTATGTACATCTTCTTCTTTCCTGCCGTAGACACCGTTTACGAGATTATACCCGAGTTAACAACTGCGCGCCAGTCATTTCTTCTTTTCGCTACGTGGCGCCAATTGGATATTCCAAGCGAAGCCAGGTCCTTCTCCACTTGGTCCTTCCAACAGAGTGGAGGTCTTCCTCTTCCTCTGCTTCCCCCGGCGGGTACTGCGTCGAATACTTTCAGAGCTGGAGTGTTTTCGTTCCGGACAACTATATACATACATATATATATTTTCGTGATCTCTAGAACGTCCATTGATGCCCATTTCATCCCCGAAATCGGGGTATGCCATTCTAAATCCCAGCCAATGTTTCCGATCAAATATTTGTTGGCAGAATTTCCACCCGCCCATTTAGTCTTGCTAGCAAAAAATTCCTCATTTTTCCTTCAAAATCTATGTCGTTCCCCTGAATGTAGTCATCCTTGGAACCAATGCACTTTTGCCAACGTTTTTTTTTTAAACCTTGGAAACAGTTGTTAAAGTTAATTTTCGGAGTAGTCTTCCATGCAAGTAGAGATTCAAGTTTAATATATGCAATTGAATCAAAGCATTTTTTCATGAACTCCGCGACGATAGTAAGGTCCGGGTCCTCCATTATCTCCAACTTTCACTACTTCGTATCTGCCATGTTGTAACTGCTTAATGATTATCCAAGATATTTTGGTTTCAGCTTCAGCCCAGATGGATTGTTGGAGAATGCGTCGATAACCACCAGTAAATAATTATAACATTTCTTCGACACCTCCATTGGTCCGATATGATCGACGTGGTATGTGTCCAAAGGACAGTCTTTCTTGTTAATCGAATTAAGCCAGCCTTCCTCTTTCCCTACTTTATTTGCGTTCACCAAATATTCGATACAGCTTTTCACAACGCGAGTTGCCTTCGCTTTCAAATGTGGAATGTAGACTGTTTTCTTGTTTATATATCCGACGTTTTATGTGCGGGTATCACAATCAATTGCTTAGTCGGATTCTTATGTAATATACCGTATTTCATGTAGTAATCTTCATATTTGTCCTTTTCTAAAATCTTCCGCATAGATCTGACCTAATTATGCTCTTCTTGAGCTTGCTTCAATCGTCGTTGCAATGAGTCTTTCCAGAGTAAACAGGAAACTCTACATAACGCGTTTACGTGACTCATTTTAGTGCCACTGCGATGCTGTATTTCGTAGTCAAAATCTCGCAGATATATTGCCCAGCGTGGCCATCGTCATGGCAAACGCATTGTAATCGGTTACTATTAGGAATTTAATGCCTATCAGATATACACGTCATGTTTTAAGTATTTCGATGATGGCTAAGACTTCGAGTTCGTACGAGTAGCGAAATTCCTCACATGGTTTCGGCATCCGACTCATATACTGAACTGGGTGTAAGTTCTGATCATAATTATTCCTCTGCAATAGTACTGCTCCATATCCGAATTTGGAAGCGTCTGTGTGTACTTCCATTTCCGTTTGCGGATTGTTTAATGTTAAAACTGGAGCGTTGATTGGTGCTGCTTTTAGTTGCTGAAATACTGCTAGCTGCTTATCACCTAGTTCGTATCATACGTCTTTTTCAAAAACTCGTGACAGTGGTTTAGCAATCGTAGAGTAAGTATTCTGGATTATTGACCCAGAAACTCAATTTTCTCCACCGAAAACTGACACTTATTCCAGCTGATTCGCAATCCACCAGCTAAAACTGTTCCCATCGCGACTTCTAAATTCTTAATACTATCGGATTCGTTCTTAGAGGGAATTATCAGGTCATCCATGTATGCGATCACGACTCCATCCCTTATCAAGTCTTTCAATATGGCTAGAATGAATCTTGAAAACACTGCTAGTGAATTACAAATTCCAAATAGTACATACAAAAACTCATAGTATAGTTCCCATCACGAATGTTGTATGTATACTTTGTGTACTCGGCACTTACGGACACAAGAAAAAACCCATTTACTAAATCAGGCGTCGTATATCTTGGCACCTTGCAAACACTCAACTACTTCATCCATCAATGGCACCGGGAAACTGTCCCTGAGTATATTTCCATTCAGTCTCCTATAGGCGCAACATATCTTCTTTTCGCCTCTATTTTTGGGTACGAGTACAATTTGTGATGCGTATTCCGATGAGCTGGGTTTAATGACCCCTTCTTCTAGCCATCGTCCAACTTTTTCGTCGACAAAAATTTTATCTGTGTGGCATACCCGCCTCGGACTCTCGTATACTTATTTATCTTCACCGCATGTGTAATACTGAAATACTAAAAATCGTTGTGTGGTGCTAGAAGCTAGATAAATATCTACAAATTCTCCAATCAACTCATCGATATGATTATTATCTTGTTCCATACTATTCTCCTTAATGGCCACTCCGTGTACGTTGACATTTCCGTATAACGGCGTTGTTGCCTCGCCACAGTTCATGACGTCAGCTCGTTGGGCTCGCTTACTGGTTGCTGACTCTGTAAATACATGCTTCTTTGCACTTCTTCTATACATCCTCGTTTCCCAACTCAACATTCTTCCGGGTTTACCAAGTTCGCCATTTCCTTCCACATTCTGATTCTGTGCGCCGATCGCGCATCCTCCGTACCTATTTATGGCACCAATCCACACCTCGCTGTGCCTACGTAGCCTTCTCACTACACTCTCATGCTCTTCAGTACCACCCGTCTCCGCTAAGTCGTGCTCTCTAGCACACATCACGTGTTCGTTTTTAACACCTTTCGACACCTCACTGCGTCCGCGCAGTTCATTAATTTCTTCTCCGCTCGCACCAGATGGAACTTCTATGGTACAAAACACTTCTGACGGTTGCTTTTACTTTTTTTTATCTGCTTTGACTTTTTTTTTTTGCAAAATTTAAATTTAAAATTGGTGCCGTAAAAATCGAATCTTTAAATAGTAAACTGCTGTTCCTGCTTATATTCGTCATTGTATTCATGCTGCTCCTTTCTGGATTGGTGATCTAGGCAATAATTTTACAATCGGATGCTATATGCCCTTCTCTTTCGCAATTGTACCTCTTGAATCTGTTCCGTGGACAATCTCCGCATCTAAACTATCTCCTTTATCCAAAATTGAAATTTGATGTCACCTTGCTTGACGACGATGGCTTCAACGAATTCGCAAATTGGGACGAAGGTTTTCCACTGTTGATTTGCTTGTAAATTTTCATTTACTCCTTAAGATCGCCAATAGACACTGCTTGATACAAATTGGACTTGTTGGCCTTCGAATCTGGTAAACCATCGATGAAGTACTCAATAAGGCTGTGGTCATCTAAGTTTATAGACTAATCGATTTTCATCAGACAATATAAGTATTCACACAAGTCTTCACTCTCCTCTTTACGCCGATTCCGCCGTCCGATGTACATCGATTGCCGAAACGATTGTACCAAACTCACCCTTCAGTACTGATTGCAGCGAACTCCAACTGCAATTCCTGTTTGACTACAAATGTACATCTTTGCAGCACCTTTTAACAACTGCTTGGGATAGATATATTTCTGCAGCTCACTCCCTTGCCATAAACATCGATCGCTCTACAATCGGTGTATTCAGGCTACGCCTGCTACCGTCGTCATCAGCCTCATCACTGCTTGCATTCAGTCCGAAGTTTTCAAGCAATCTGTCCGACAGTTCGGCTTTCCGTCCATTAGCTATTAACCCCAACGCTTCCGAATTTTCCCTAAGTCCGTCCACTGTCAATGCTAAAATCTGTTCAAGGTCCATTATTACAAATTTAATACCAATACAAAATACGATGTTTTATTATAATGCGAAAAGCTTCAAAATTTAATTTTATATGGAATGGAGTTACAAAATAAATTAAAATTCACTTGGATTATAATATTAAAATATAATGAATATTAAATTAAGTGGCCTTATTTTATTTACCTCAACTCTACCTTCTAAAATTTTTTTTTTTTTTTTTTTGTTGCCCTAACTGTACTCTAATAATTTTAGCATCATAGGGCAATCGCTACATATGGGCAAAGTCATAGCAGGTGCTAAAAGAGCGTAAGTGATCGTATACGTATACACACGGATTGTCACTAACACGCACAAACGAAGAGCGTAAAACGAGCCCTTACGATGGGACGAACTTTGTCACAAAGCGATAGTGAAATCAGTCTGCAATCTGAAGTCAAGCTGAATAGATCTGTACGCATTACTTTATGATTTATGAATGTACGTATCTGCGAGTACTCGTATTGGATACATAAATATGGCAAAGTTAATATCATCAATTATATTATATTATAGTGAAGAATGAATTAATTTTTAGTTAAAATTTTAAGTTTAATATTTTTTCGGTAATCAATTGAAGTATTCTATCTAAGTTAAATATGAATTATTCATTATAAAATATTATTATTTTATATTACAAAACTACGTCGTACATACAAGTATGTACATTCGTATGTAGCATGCGCTACTTCGTGCAGCATAAATCTACTTATTCGAATTCTGCAAGCAGACTGATTATTTCTGATCGTTGATTCGCTTTGTCACACAGTAAATGCACTAACACAATGTCATTTTATGAGCGCCGTTTGGTTTTGGTCGTGCCCATCCCTGCATATAACTTATGTGCTAAATAAATACCCTTACAGATGCCGCCTGTTATAGTAGAATCAGCGAATTACGCCTTTAGAAATCGACCATATTTTTTTGTTTTTATTTGAACAATGTTGCAATTGCTCAATACACATATATAGTTTTGTACACATCTAAGTTTTCAATAATTCAATTTTTCATAATATAAAATATCAAAACTGAAAATAAATAAATAATAGCACTCGACTCTGATTTTGAGTTAATTTAACCTTCCTATACCCGCGCACGTGTCTGTGAGACCGACGAAACAGTTTTTCTTAAATATTTTTTTTCCAAGAAATTTGACAGCTCGCTCGTTGTGCTAGTTGAATGATTTGGGGCTCGCTTTAGGTTAGTACGTGGCACGCAGTGGTGCGAGCAGGACGTGTGGGCCTACCACGGTCTGATCGGTCTGTGACACCGACGCGGGTATACGATCAACTTTTTACGTAGGTCATATTTTTTTTATTATGAGTAATTATGTGTTATTTATTTGATTTTATGTATAATATTTGTTTGAATTGCATTGTATTTGTTTACAACTACTGTAACGATTTATGAAATTTTTAGGTTATAAATAATTAAAAAATGAATGATGAACGGATTCGATTGTTGTTGGAGGAGCAAAGTTCAGACTCCAATTACGACGATGAATTTTATAGCGAAGTTGAAAATGGTAGTCCACCCCAAGAAGAAACACGTGATTTTGAGGATGAAATTCAGTCTTCTGACAGAGAGGATGATTCTCAATCAGAGTCAGAAAATAATGAAATTAACTCTTTGCAGGAGTAAGAAGAAATAGTCGACATTTAGGATTTGTTCAAAACTGACGGGTATTCCCCGAAAATATTTCGACTAGCTATGAGCTTTAATAGATTTTATCTATTACTACGGTGTCTCCGGTTTGATGATAAGGATACTCGTGTAGAACGCGCAGCTGTGGATAAACTTGCTCCCATCAGAGAGTTGTTTGAAGAGGTCGTAGAAGCTTTCAAAAAATATTACAGCTCATCACAGTTTGTAACAATCGGCAAAAAGTTGGAAGGTTTTAGAGGTCGCTGCGTTTTTAGGCAATATATCCCATCGAAGCCAAACAAATATGGAATTAAAATCTACTTTTTGACAGACGCTAAAATGTTTTATACACAAAACATGGAAGTGTATGTAGGCAAACAACCTGAAGTTCCGTATGAAACTGATAACTCGGCTTTAGAACTAGTTTTGCGTGTGATTGAACGTATTCGAAACACTGATCGTAACATCCCATGTGATAATTTTTTTCACAAGCATTCCGCTGATGGATAAGCACGATCACGAATATAAGTTGAGCCTGATTGGAACTGTGCGAAAAAATAAAAAAGAGCTACCCAAATAGTTTACTGAATTACGAGGTCGAGCTGAAAAATCCCGTGTATTTGGACATCGCGGCAACTGCAACCTTGTATCGTTTTACCTAAAAAGGACAAAAATGTTTTACTTTTGTCCGCCATGCTCGATGATAAAAGTATTGATGAAGAGACAGGCAAACCACAGATCATCCTGGACTATAATGTGACTAAAGGTGGAGTGGATACGGTCGACAAAATGTGTGAGACGTATAATGTCGCTCGAAGCACAAATAGGTGGCTTATGGTAATATTTTACAGTTTGATGAATGTGGCAGGTGTAAATTCGTTTGTTTTATATCTTATGAATATCGCTAACAAGAAGATTAGCCGCAGAACGATTTTGGAAACACTGTCTTACGACTTGCTAAATCCTCACCTCAAACGAAGAGCTCTCACTCTTTCTCTGCCAAGGACACTGAGGTTAAGACTTATTGAAATATGCAAATTAGATGACTCTGAATATGCAGCTGCATCTGCCAACAATAAAATTGGCCGATGTGGATATTGAGCATCAAAGATAAATGAAAAACGCGGTACAACTGTACTGCTTGTGATAAATATTTTTGTTTAGAGCATGCCGTTTTGGTAGGGGAAGGTGGGGAATGTTGGGCCACGTTTTGATTTCGGTTAAAAAGTCACATAAAAGTTATTTTTTGTGAAAATTCCAAAGCATGGACTTGTAGTGCGAGTCGTACCCTTCCTTTTGATAACATTGGTTTGATAAAATTCTACAAAAATTTAAAAGTTATAGCCATTGGCGAAAAAAACCTGATTTTGCGATTTTGAAAAAAGGTGGGGAATGTCGGGCCAGTCTGTAAATCGATTAAAACATGATTGTTACCGATGAAAAACGTTTATTTATCAATGGAAATGAAAGAGAGATTTATAAATAATAAGAAAAATATGAATTGGCGAAAAAAATTATTCCGACTCGCAGTGGATGCAGGTGTAAGTGTTCGGGTTCGGTCCGGCACATTTCAAGTGAACCCCTCGATCACAAACGATGCAATGGGCCGTGTTTTGACGATTCTCGTGCTTCGGCATCTTTTTCTTGCATATTGTGCAAAAATCGAAGTCCTCTTTGATGTCGGTTTCGATCGGAGACGGGCTTCTCTTCCGTGGCGTCTTCGATTTGCCACGGCCTTTTTGCTTCTTGGCTGCTGGTTCATCGGCTGCCCTTGTCATTTTTTGCCGCTTTTTTTCGGCCTTGTCACGCAGATCTGCGACAACCTCAGGCGATGTCAAAATCGTTGACTCCATTGTCTTGCGGCCACGTTTTGATTTCGGCGCAGGTGTGCCCAATTTCAACGGGCCAACCGATTTCAATGCATCACGGAGCTGTGGAGCCGAAACAAGAGACAACGACGATGATGCAGCACCACTTGTTGAAGCTGGGGCCCTTGTCGAAGCCTCCGACGTTGACACCTCCTCATTCGCAGCAGTCACAATGGCATCACCAGAGGCAAGAACTCGACGTTGATTATCGGCGTCTTTCTCTTCGTCACCGAACAAATTTTCGCCGCTCAGTTCCGAAGCGACAAAGTCAACTTCAGTGAAAATTTGCGGGTTGAACGGGTAGATGCCAGTTGTTCGGAAGCCGGATTTGATGGTTTTCGGCGTTAACATAACAGCGAGGCATTGATCGACAAGAAGCGGCACATGATGCAGATCGAAAGTGACACCAATGTTGGACTTTTTCCATGCATCATGCTTCACGGTCATCATGCCTTTAAATAGTGCAAATACCGCAACATCTAGCGGCTGCATTTTGTGCGTGCATTTCGGCGGAAAAGACAGCAACGTGATGCCATGATCCAACGCCAAATCTATCGCCTCGATCGATAAATGGGAACCGTGGTTGTCCAGCAGCAACATGGTTGGCGAATCGGCATTAGCACCGGTGTGCTTGATGAAATGACGCATGAATTGAGGGAATACGTCAGAGTTCACGTAACCAGAACCGTTCGCAACACCAACAGCGCCATGACTCGCATGAGTCATAAAAATCTCTTTCCTGTTGACTCGGGGAAAGAGGAAGAATGGCGGTATAGACTGGCCACTAGCGCTGACGGCCAAAGTCAAAGACACATTGGTGCCTTTTTCGGCAGATGTTGATGAGCTGACCTGCTTTTGTCCTTTGCGCGCGATGGTTTTGACAGGTCTGGTTGGCACGGTCGGGCACCCGGTTTCATCCATGGTCCATATTCGGTGAGGTTCAAACGGATGAAAGGTTGGCAAAGAATGCATCGACATTCTATTTGTTGAATCGCTTCGCACGGCTCTGGCTTACTTGCTCTGGTGTTCGCAGTGACAAATTTTTGTGGCGTTTCATGAACGCCAACTGCCAATCCTTACTCGCCTGTTGATTGTCGTTCCATGGATCCGGATACGACACGCCAACTTTCCGAGCAAATTCATACGCGAGCTTACGAAGCTCCATCAAACTAATTCCATAGTTGATGTCGCTGGCCTGGAGAATGTAGCTTATCAGCGCCTTCTCTTGTTCGATGTTGAAGATCTGAAATAAAAAAAAAAATTATTTATTATTCGATGAAAGAAAAAGAAAGAAACCAGCAGAACTCACTGTTTTTGTGCCCATCGTCGTGCTTTCAGCCAGCAAATTCTTCATTACATCGGCATTGGCAGTAGTAACGTCGATGCTCGCACCATCAAATGCTGCAATATAACGCATCAGGTTGGTCCTCGGAATTTTGTGTGCCGTCGCAGATTGTCGAACGCTGTTGTGATGTATTTTCACCGACTTGATCGCCTCCAAAATGTTGTCGAAATCAACAATTTTCTCTTGTTTGGGATAGTACCGCGACATAATGACTAAAAAAAATTTTTCGGAGCACGAAACTATTAGGAAATGTTGAAAAACTATTGTGTTGTTGAAATTCTGCACGAAAAATCACTTACACACGTCAAATATATGAAGTTAGCATGTCAAATGTAAAAAACTATGTGGCCCGAGATTCCCCAAACGCTCATATTTGCAAAATGGCGGTGGATAATGAACACAATGTAAATTCGTGCAAAATTTATTTTGTGTGTCGAAGGCTAAAGGCTCAACTAATATTATAAACATATTTACCTGGATGAATTTATTGGAAAATGTGAAAAAAATCAACTGTACACAGAGTTGAAAAAAACTTTCGGAGTGTCGAATTTCTTTTTGTTGTCGCAGAGAGGTTATAACACGTGTTCACAGCTCGAGTGCTATATAGAAACTGAGCTTAGTATGAGACGAGCCGATGACAGTTGGTTGCAGCTGTCAACCTATACTAGGGAAAAAAATATCGCGCTGGCCCGGGATTCCCCACCTGCCTAACATTCCCCACCTTCCTATGTTCTGATTGCTTTGAAAACTTTAATATTTTACTAAATTTATGCTACAATGGTCTCAAGATATGTGATTTTTAAGAACTAAAAGACATTTTTTGTTTGTTTTCAGAATAAAAAGTTTTATGTTTATTTTTCCTAGATTATAGGAAAAAATGTGACTTTTTTAGGCTGTTTTGGAAAGACTGATAGCACAGTACAACAGCTTATCTGGGGGATAAGAAATTCTAAGTCAGGGTGATGGTACTAGGTCAGTATAGTAAAACCCCCAAAGGGTTTGGTGTTCGTATGTGTCAGTTTTTTTTTTATGACCTTTTAGTTTTTGACCTAATACCATCACCCTGACTTGGAATTTCTCACCCCCCAGACAATAATCCCAAAAATGTTCCACAGTGTAGTCATTAAAGTAATAAATAATCTATGCTAACAATTGATATTTTTTGTTTTATTACAACCTATAGTTCCTATCAAATAAAAAAAAAAATATAAACGGTTTTATAGAAAA
Source organism: Bactrocera zonata (assembly GCA_037783105.1). Lineage (NCBI taxonomy): Eukaryota > Metazoa > Arthropoda > Insecta > Diptera > Tephritidae > Bactrocera > Bactrocera zonata. The sequence goes on along the minus strand of JBAWJQ010002719.1, from coordinate 322,668 downwards.
ATAACCAGGTAAGAGGAGTCAAAGTTACGATCTGTCACACCATGCGCGGGTATAGGTGTTAAAACATTTGGCGCGGGTATAGGAAGGTTAAGAAAATTTCAAACATATTGAAGACAATTTTTGCAATTGTTACAGTATATCGAGAGCAATCAGCTGACACGTTTCTACGGGAAAATTCCAAATCGTGGGAAATTCTACGGTATCCTACGGTAAAGCGAGCGGAACGAATAATTGTGCAAATTTTCATATCTCTCCTTGCCGCGGTTGTTTCATTCATATGTATAATAAACAATACAATACAGTGAAAAATTTATTTACGAAAACAAGCAAAAACTTTTTTGTTGGTATAAGAATCCAGGGGATTGTACTAGAAGTTTAATTTTGAATATGTTCATAATAATAACTGTCAATGGAAAAAATAACGAAATTAAGGCTGTATTCTTAGTTAGGTTAACATCATTTGTCTGTACTAGAGGTTCTTTACCGAAAGAAGGAATCTTAGTCAAGTTTACCAGGACTTTACTGACAAGTGGCTGCTGACCACACATTAAGAAAATGGCCCTTAAGATTTGACATTCGAATCACCATAATCTACAAAAAAATTCGACGTATGGCAGGAAATCGTCATATTGTCATATTTTTTTATGACTGTCATACCAATACTGTTGTTGTTTCACATGTAAATTAAAATATGACTGATACAACACTGCGTGGTATATTTCTTGAGTTCGCTATTCTATCAGCTGTATTTATTTACTTTCTTTTTATTGGCGTTTAAGTGTTTGAAATTAATAAATTTAATAAATTTCGTTATTAATATGGAAGGAAACCACGATATTCAGGAAAATTAAGTTGAATATAAGTGAAATATGAAAATATTTTGATGTTTATGTACATAGTTGCAAATGATTTTATTGCAGTGTAAACCAAAACTCCGACGTTTCAACCCGGTACATAAGTGGAATACGGCGGAAGAAAAAGCGCTTGTGGAGTTCCTAATGGAAAATAGAAGTTTCGAGGTTTGTCATTTTAATTTAAAAAAACAAAACAAAGTCAAATAATTTTTTTTTTTTAAGAAACCAACGGCTCAAAGCTTTTATGGTCGTTTCATCGAAGACACGCAGCTGACGGTAGGATGGAAAGTAGTGCGCGCAAAAGTGCGCAATATGCGCACTAATTATAACATGGCAAAGGAGTGGGAAGGGTCGACAGGCGCATGAAGTATGGAAGGCGACACAATAAAAAGTAAATTCTTTTAAGGAAATCTCTTTTTTTTTTTTAATTGTGACCATTATTTTTTTCTATAGATACTTTAAGAAAAATGTGTTTTTTCTATGAAGAGTTGGACGATATTTTCGGCAGCAGATTAAATTGTTCTGCAGTAGTGGAAGACAGTTTGGTGACGCTCTTAGAAAGCGATTCTACAAGTCCATCGGGAGCAGAATGTGTGCTTGAAGCGGGCAGTTCAGTTGAAGCTGAAGAATTACAAAGTCCTGCGTTGAACGACAATGTGTGCACTCGAAGGCAGAAAGGAATATATTCCAAAACTGCCTTGTCAGATATTTGGCGAGATCGCAGAAATAAGGAAGCAAAAGCTTAAGATGGATGTTGCAGCAAGGGAAAGGGAAATGTCAATCAAAGAAAAAGAAATAGAATAAAAAAAAAGAGAAATTAATGACAAATTCGAAATTGAAAAAATGAAATTACAAATGCAGGAGAGGTTGCCTATTCAAGAGCTTAGGCTAAAATATAAATAATTTTACAATGCACTACATTTTTAGTTCACCTTTGTTATGAATTTATTTTTATTATTATGTGTTTTTTTATGTTTTAAATGAAGTCTTTATGTTATAAGTTTTGTTGTGATATTAACAGTTAGTGCCTTTTGAAGAATACGAAAATGAAATGATAAATGTACCTAACCCAAAAGAAGAACCAAAATCAAAAATATAGTTGGATTATAATTAAGCAAAATAATCATGCATTTTTATTAACTTGTATGATTAAAGAACAAATGCATATACATACATACATATGTGTATAAGTATTAAATATTTTGATTTTGTTATATACATAACGAGGCAAGCAATTTCTCATATTATCTTCTGATGATAAAGGGAATAGGAGGATGGAGTCATGTGTAGAAGTTCACGCAAGTGAGGAAAGTTCTCTGATCGCCATTCACTTGGGAGTGGCCAGAAACGATTCTTTTACATATGACTCAAGCAGCTCACGACTTCCGGTCTTTGACCAAGTATCCTCTGGGTAGCCTAAGAACATCCGTTTGAAGGCGAGCTAAAGTGAGAAGGTGAAATATTCTCTACTTAGGGTTGTGCGCTGGGTTTGGGACCCGCCACGTAAAAAAAACACCCCCAATGAAAAGGAAAAAACAGCCTCGGATGAGAGGGGCAAACGAAATAAGGACTATGATTTGAGGGCATGCACCTGTTATGTCCGGTCCCTTAATTGGGAAGGTGCCGCTGCCCAGCTGGTTGATGTCCTCGTGAAAATAAAGGCTGACATCACCGCCGTCCAAGAAATGCGATGGACGGGACAAGGACAGAGACAAGTAGGTCCTTGTGGCATTTACTACAGTGGCCATATAAAGGAGCGCAAGTTTGGTGTTGGATTCGTGGTGGGAGAGAGACTCCGTCGCCGAGTACTATCATTCACTCTTATGAATGAACGTCTAGCCACAATCCGCATCAAAGCGAGGTGTTTTAAATGTGCGTGCGCTCCGAGGTCCTAACATCGACTCGGACCACTATATTGTTGCAGCCAAAATTCGTACGCGCCTCTGTGCAGCAAAAAACGCACGCCAACAAACACAAAGAAGGTTCGACGTCGAGAAGCTGCAATCACAACAGACAGCCAAACGATTTTCTACTCGGCTTGCAATCCTGCGTTTGAGAGCACTCGTCAACAACTCGGTATAAGGGAACTGTGGGACGGCATTTCAAACTCCTTGCGTACAGCTGCAACCGAAACCATTGGTTTTCGGAAAGTGCAAAAGAACAGGTGGTACGACGAGGAGTGCCGTGTCGCAGCGGAGAGAAAACAGGCTGCCTACCTCGCAACTTTACAATCGACCACAACACGTGCGGGATGGGATAGATACCGAGAGTTGAAGAGGGAAGCAAGACGCATTTGCAGACAGAAAAAGAAAGAGGCCGAAATGCGTGAGTACGAAGAGCTTGATAAGCTGGCCGACAGGGGTAATGCTCGAAAATTCTACGAAAAGACGCGGCGACTTACAGAAGGTTTCAAGATCGGAGCATACTCTTGTAGAACCCCCAAAGGTGATCTAGTCACCGATGCCCAAAGCATACTTAAATAATGGAGGGAACACTTCTCCATCCTTCTGAATGGCAGTGGACGTACAACGCCAGGAGAAGGTGAACCCGATTCCCCAATCGATGACGATGGAGCAGACGTTCCATTGCCCGACCATGAAGAGGTTCGAATAGCAATTGCCCGCCTGAAGAAAAACAAAGCGGCAGGGGCCGACGGATTGCCGGCCGAGCTATTCAAACACGGCGGCGAAAAACTGGTAAGGAGCATGCATCAGATTCTTTGCAAAATATGGTCGGACGAAAGCATGCCCAACGATTGGAATTTAAGTGTGCTATGCCCAATCCATAAAAAAGGAATCCAAATCTTGGAAAAAGACCCGTGAAAGGAGAATCGACACACACCACCTCTTCGTCGATTTCAAAGCTGCTTTCGACAGCACGAAAAGGAGCTGCCTTTATGCCGCGATGTCTGAATTTGGTATCCCCTCAAAACTAATACGGCTGTGTAAACTGACGTTGAGCAGCACCAAACGCTCCGTCAGGATCGGGATGGATCTCTCCGAGCCGTTCGATACCAAACGAGGTTTCAGACAAAACGACTCCTTATCGTGTGACTTTTTCAATCTGCTGCTGGAGAAAATTATTCGAGCTGCAGAACTTAATCGAGCAGGTACAATCTCTTATAAGAGTATACAGCTGCTGGCGTATGCCGATGATATTGATATCATCGGCCTCAACACCCGCGCCGTTAGTTCTGCTTTCGCCAGACTGGACAAGGAAGCATCTCAAATGGGTCTGGCAGTGAACGAGGGCAAGACGAAATATCTCCTGTCATCAAACAAACAGTCGTCGCACTCGCGACTTGGCTCCCACGTGACTGTTGACAGTCATAACTTTGAAGTTGTAGATAATTTCGTCTATTTAGGAACCAGCATTAACACCACCAACAATGTCAGCCTGGAAATCCAACGCAGGATTACTCTTGCCAACAGGTGCTACTTCGGACTGAGTAGGCAATTGAAAAGTAAAGTCCTCTCTCGACGAACAAAAGCCAAACTCTATAAGTCGCTCATTATTCCCGTCCTGCTATATGGTGCAGAGGCTTGGACGATGACAACAACCGATGAGTCGACGTTGCAAGTTTTCGAGAGAAAAGTTCTGCGAAAGATTTATGGTCCTATGCGCGTTGGCCACGGCGAATATCGCATTCGATGGAACGATGAGCTGTACGAGATATACGACGACATTGACATAGTTCAGCGAATTAAAAGACAGCGGCTACGCTGGCTTGGTCATGTTGTCCGGATGGATGAAAACACTCCAGCTCTGAAAGTATTCGACGCAGTACCCGCCGCGGGAAGCAGAGGAAGAGGAAGACCTCCACTCCGTTGGAAGGACCAAGTGGAGAGGGACCTGGCTTCGCTTGGAATATCCAATTGGCGCCACGTAGCGAAGAGAAGAAACGACTGGCGCGCTGTCGTTGACTCGGCTAAAACCGCATAAGCGGTGTCTACGCCAGTAAAAAAGAAGAAGAAGAAACAGTGTATATTAAGTTTGTCACGATGTTTGTAACACCCAGAAGGAAGCGTCGGAGACCCCATAAAGTATATATAGAATAGAATAGAATATTAATTGAAGTTTTGCATCGCGACCTAGGGTCTATTGTGCACTCTCCTATATCACATGACCTCCCAGAACCCCAGCAGCCTGTGAACAGTTCCAGTAGTTTGCCGGGCGCTAGTGAGGTGATGTGATCCCTGCTGATATAGACGGAATCCAGGGCCTTAAGCCTTTTTCCACAGATTGCTGTGCAATCTAGGATTAGGTGTGCTGGTGTTTCCTGTTCCAGTTCGCAGAACCGCCAGTTGGCACAGGAGACCAAGCCGATGTTAGACAGGTGCTTCCTGAGCTTACATTGCCCTGTGTAGACTGCGACGAGGAGACGGAATTTGTCACGGGGGAGGTTAATTAATTCTTTAAACCTGGAGAGGTTATACCCTTCTAGAAGCAGCTTGGCGTGGCGCATGCTTGCTGCCTGCCGCCAGTACCGCTCTCTCTCCTCCATGCGGAGCAGCTCCTTAAGAGTGTGGAGTCCTACTGCCATGTACGGCTCTGGTCCCAACATCCTGGACGCTGCCTCCGTGCGGGCCAGTTCTTCGGCCTTCTCATTCCCTTCTACTCCCTTGTGCCCTGGTACCCAAATTAGGTGCACCCGGTTGCACAAGGACAACCGGGTGTTTTACGTGGGTACCTGCTGACGACAGCCTTACTCCACGGCGCTCAAAAGCACAGCGGATCAAATCAATGCGTTGATCAGCGCACTGAGAATGCTAAGCATTTTCAGTACCAATTGGCAGTGTGGAATGGACACACTAACCACCTTGGTAGGGTTCGAGGCCCATCTAAAACCTCTGCCGTGCTCGTTGCTTCTGTCTTCATCCGCGGCGGTAGTCGCAACCTGTCCAGCCGAGATGGGCTCGTTGGGGGACTCGTTTTGCTCTCCCGAAACCACAGCTGCAGGCGCCTCATGCGCTACTGGGCGGGTTACGGGTGGAGCCGGTGCTACGGTCATCCCCGTCGTAGTTCCTTGGCTCGCAGACGTAGCCTTGAGCCTCCATGGCCTCACAACAATTTTGCCGAAGCGGAAATTCAGCCTGAATCCCTTCTGCCTGATATACTTATACGGTTCGTCGTCCATCGTGATGTTGAGGTTCCACCCAGAACCCTCAACACTGCTTGCTACGACCTTCCACGCCGAGGTACTTAAACCTTCGTTCTGGTTCCTCACCAGACTGAGAGCGAAGTCGTGGCCCTTGTCTGCGCTTCTTGGAAAGAATGCCACCATGTTATGCAGCTGCGGTATTTCTTCGCCTTTCCTTACATACAGGGCCGGACCCTTCCAACCCTCTAGTCTTGGCGTGATCTCCTTCAGCCAAAAGGCCGACTTCTCATCCCGGCAGTCGACCAGCAGCATGCCGCCCTTAAAGAAAATGCCGTTAAAGGCGCCGGTGAAGCTGACGCCGATAGATAGGGCATTTACAAGGCAGTCCTGGAGAGCCGTCAAATGTTCGGACCCTAGGGCTTCCGCCGGGTAGTTACGGGGCAACACTGCCATCCGCATGCTGCTCACAGCTTCCGAATATTTTCGGCTTGCAGTTCTCATCGGCTGCTGGTTGGGGTTGGAGCGCTTTCCACTGGCCTCCTGTGGTTTATCTTCCCGTATACTCTTGGGCCTTGGTGGCTCCTGAGGTGTTATTTGGCCACTCTTCCTTTTCTCCATGCGACTAGGTGCCTCTTGGGGCGCCGGCCTTACTTCGCTCCGTCCTTCCGACGAGGCTGCTTGAGCTCGGCGACGCCTCTGATTTTTGCGTCTTGCTGCAGCCGATCCACCATTGGCACCTGGGCGTCGTGCATTATTAGGAGAGGGGTTGTTCCCACTGCTCCTACTCAGAGCCCGCTTTTCAGCTGACTCCGGTGTCATGCCGTCTTCGAGGAATCTCATGTACCACTTAAGAGTGGCCCCACTTATTCCCACTCTACGTGGGTCGTCATGGCCTCCTAGCCGCCCTGGCTCCGGGGTACATGGGATGTTCCCTCGTTGCCGTTTTCTTTTACGTTCACCCCTTGATTCCACTTTCGTGAAACCACCCTCCTCTCCGCAGTCGATCCTGCTCGAGGGGGTTGCGGGGGCAGCGTTTGCGCGATTTACCATGGTAACGGTTGACACACTACGCTGAGTGCCGCTGCAGGAGGGCACATCGTCGTCGTCGCATGCGTGCTCCTCAAAGAGTGCTCGTTCTTCCGGCGACAGGGCGTCCAGGAAGCTAAACTTTCGTCTAGCCCCTGAGCCACTCTTGCTTGCGGTTCTACTGCGGCTGCTGCTATTGTCCGTTGTTTTAGTTGTTGTTGCCTTGGTTGTTGCCGTTGTTGGTGTTGTTGTTGTTGTTTGTTGTTGCTGTTGGTTCATCTTGTTCGTACGACCGTTTGGCCCGTGTTGTGGGCCTCCCGGTCCAGTCTTAGGGAAGGGGAATCTAAAAGTCCGCTGCGCCAGAGCCCCTTGATGCAGTAAGGCCACCGTTACTTCCCAAGGCGGCCCGGTGTTGGGAAGGCTCCGTACGAATACAGCCGAATTTACCTCCTGGGTGCAAATTATCCAATGGGCACGGGTCGCATAACACCCTGGATTAGGAGGTGGTAGCTCTTGGTCGCCGCGCACATGCAGCCTCTGCCAGCCCCCAGGGGAGATGCTATGCAGCATCATCCCTGGTGGTTGGGAGATGCCGTGCTGTGCTGCGGTTTAAGCCCCTGCTGTCATATAAATTGAACGGTCGGAATCAAGTTCTTGTATGGAAAACTTTCACATTTGACAATGTATCTTCACCAGATTTGGTTTAGATCTTTTTCTAGGGCAACAATGTAATCTGCGAAGAAATAGTTCAGATTGGCTCACTATAGCATATGGCTGCCATACAAACCGAAAGATCGGAATCAAGGGCTTGTACGGAAAACTTTCGCATTTGACGTGGTATCTTCACGAAATTTGACACAGAATACTGCTTAAAATAATAACATAATCTCCGAAAAAATTGCTCAGATCAGATTACTATAGCATATAGCTTTCATACAAACTAAACACATAGTTACTTAAAGAAATGCACCTGTGAAGGGTATATTAGCTTCGGTGCAGCCGAAGTTAACGTTTTTTCTTGTTTATTTACAAATATTTGTTGAAACTGCCTTTATTTCTAGAATAATAATGCTTTTGCATTGCTTAATTTTTTTTTTTTTTTTGTGCAGCTTCAATGGCTTGGTGCAAAGATTTTTTACAAATAATTGTTTACTTACATATTTATTTAAATATCTTTAATTATTAGCTTATTACATTACAATAATACACTAAATATATAAACTTTTTTATTGTATGTTAATATATTTGTTATTTGTTTTTGCTTTTTAGGCTCTGGAAATAGATGCACCTTTTTGGTGTATCCGATTCAAATGACACAAATTTGTATGCCTGCGATAGGCATTTCTCGTTCCACCACCAAAATAGAATAATATTATCTAAAGGTCCGTCCCAGACAAAAATTTTTTAGTGCCAACAGTGTCGATATTGCGATATTGCGAACCTGATGAACTGGACAATGTAAATACTTTAGGTCCTATAGAGTCTATTTCCACCACTTTCACATGAAGTCCATGAAAAGGTGTCCCTTCAATACAACATAAGGACTGCGTCGAATAAAATTGTCCGTTACGAGTATCTTAGTAACTCTGAAATAAATGCCAAGAAATATTATGCATTCGTTATTTAACGCGAAAATGGTAAGCGAAGTGGAAGTGTGCGAAAAAATTACTAAATCGTTTAAGAAAATTGCCAAAGAGGGCTAACCCTAAACCATTTCTCGCGTTATTAAACGCTTAAACGGGGCCACATGACCGGGAGAAGGCGAAGAACGTTGTTACCATTCTAAAGAAAGACCCAAGCATTTCGGACAGGAAATTGGCGAGGAAAGCTGGCTGCTCAGAATCTTTCGTACGCAGGACGAAGAAGGAAGCTGGGCTGAAGACGTACAAGGTACAGAAAGTTCCGGATAGAAACGTCGTCAAGAACGAAACTGCAAAACAACGAGCTGAGAAGCTGAGGAAAGATTTTGTCAATAAATTCGAATGCTGCATAATTACGACGAGACCTACGTTTCAACGTACTTTTCTCAGCTACCTGGACAGGAGTTTTATACAGCCGATTTTCGAGGAAATGTTGCTGAAAAATTCAAAGCCAAAAAGGTGACAACATTTCCAAAGAAATTTCTTGTGTGACAGGCAATTTGCAGTTGTGGCAAAAGGAGCAGCTCATTCGTTTCATCGGGTACAATCAACAGCGAAATATATGTGAAGGAATGTTTACAAAAGAGATTGCTCCCATTTTTAAGCCACTATAAAGTGTCCACGTTTTTTTGGCCTGACCTCTCTTCGTGTTACTATAGCAAAACAGCCTTAGAGTGGTTCCAAAGGAATGGAGTGATTTATGTACCAAGAGAAGCAAATCCACCTAACTGTCCAGAACTAAGGCCGATTGAGAGATACTGAAGGAATGTTTACAAAAGAGATTGCTCCCATTTTTAAGCCACTATAAAGTGTCCACGTTTTTTTGGCCTGACCTCGCTTCGTGTTACTATAGCAAAACAGCCTTAGAGTGGTTCCAACGGAATGGAGTGATTTATGTACCAAGAGAAGCAAATCCACCTAACTGTCCAGAACTAAGGCCGATTGAGAGATACTGGCTTTAGTAAAAAGGGGGATGAAGGCAACAAAAAAAGTAACCAAAGACCTTCAAAATTTTAAAAGATAGTGAGTGGTCTTCAGCAGCAATGAGAGTATCGGACACTACCATAAAAGCACTAATGGACGGGGTTCCGGAAAAAATAAAAATATTTATTAATAACAAATAATTCTTTGTTTATTCCTCAGTTTTTCAATTTTAAAATAAATGTTTTTAATAAAACATTTTAGTTTATAAAAATCGGACAACTGGTTTAAAAGATTTTTTCATTTTTGTAACGGACAATTTTCAAGATTTAAAAAAACAATTGGAAGATAATTGAGGCCCTAAAAAGAAATAGTTTGCCTATTTCAAATAATGATCATAGGCAAATTGTATAAGTATGTAGCAAATTGCCTCCACATATTGCTGCACGTGTGAGGAATAGTTTGTCGAATAATAACCGTAATCTTCACGGTTATAGATACGATAAGGAATTGAAAACGATACCTCTGGGGGTTAACTTCTTGTCACCTCTAGCTTATAGATATTTACAACCCTATTTAATTAAGCGGTGGTTTTACAAGAAATACGTATCAATTTGCTGCGATGAAATGGCTTTGAAGACCCATTTGCAGTATGATAGATATAGGGATTTAATAGTAGGCTTAGATGATTATGGTGATGGGAATCGTATCTCCAGAATTGCCTCAAGTGTTTTAACACTTATAGTTCAAGTCATAGGTGGGGAGCCTTGGTCTCGACCACTAGTTTATTTTTTTGTGCATAAATCATTCAAAGAAGATATTTTAAAATAGTATGTATTTGAAGTTGTAACACAACTTCAGGGCATAGGTCTTCACCCCTACCATTCCGTATGTGATCAAGGGTCAAATTTTGTGCATTTTGCCTTGGTTGTAGGAGTGACAGAAGATAGGTAATTTTTTATAGTGAATGGAAAGGATATATTTAATAGTAGTAGTACCGAAAAAATTAAGTTTCTCATAGAAGGGATGGCTTCTAAATATAAAAGCTTTACGACATTTGTAGAAGGTGTTTTCCACCAAAGCATTCTAAAACGTTGGGACAAGAAATCTTTGTCAGACAGACTTGAGCATTATTTGGGATAGATTCGTTGGAGGGGCGGAAATAACATGAGAACTATTCCATACATGTTCTCATGTCTTTTGCGACGACGCTTTGATCAACGATATTTGTTGGCCAAGGCCGCCCTAAGAGTATTGAAATCGCGGAAATTGATTGCAATGAAAATCTTTTTTCTGAATAAAAATTAATTTCTTTATTTTGGCGGCTAAAAGTATGTATTCAAAGTTTTTAAAACTTCATAAATGTATAAGTCCGACACCTTGTTTTGAACAAGAAACTGATTCTCGTTTTCTCTTTGATGGAAAAAGAATACAACGACCTCAGTCAGACTTTATATGCTTTTAAATTTAATTAAACAAAATTAGAGGAAATATTTTGCGAGAGATTCGATTCTTGCTGTCATTTACGCGGGTTTACATATAAAATATTTATTTGAAAATTGGAGTCGTTTTATTGCTGTGCTAATTCTCAGCCAGGCGTTCTTAAATTCCTTTTCATTAGGATAGGGCCAAGAATTAACAGTATTTTTGGTGATAGGCAGTGTACATTTGAAGTCTTCACATTATCATAAAGGTACCATGTACCATGCTACATATCAGGGATAATGGGATGCCCAACTTATTCCAGTGTGAGAGCGCCTCAAGCGTTTTTTTTATAAAATTTTCCATTGTGGCTAGATCGAACGAAATAAAATGCCCAATTGCACTTTCCACACCACCCAAGAGGTATGCAATACGGCGCGTTACCGAAGTTAGTTTTGGGTGCACGGTTCCCCTTTACGCCTATATCACCCATTAATAAATTTATTTACATAAAGCAACAAAACGATAACAATTCATTAGTATAGTATAACGAAAAAAAAAAACAAAACGATAAATGTATACATATAACGATAAAAACAAAACAATAACCATTCATGTAAAATATATATAAAAATATCACAGTAACAAATTATTTACATATATAAAAATTTAACTAATTTTCCTTAAAAAAATTGCTTTCTAATTTTAGAGCCTCTTTATCCCACCTGTTTGAAAAATTTTTACTTTTTTATTTTCTATCGTAAGTTTAAGTTCGCTTAGTGTCCTACCAAAAAATTTAAAAAAAATTAAACCTATAGGTGTGAAATACACAAAATTTTATTTTTAAAACTAGGGACAGAAAGGTCTTTATTTAAAAATTTAGTTAAAAAATATATTCTAATTCTAATATATGCTATATCTATAACTATTTTTGGGTCACAATTATCACCACACAAAAAGGGCCTAACATCTTTCATTTTATTAAAAAGAATCTCTCTTATTCCTATTATATTGCAATTACTGTCGAATTCTTCTAAAAATCTTGTTTCTAAAATTTTTACAAATGCAATAAAATCCTCAGGCGACTTCACTAAGTTGCATTTGTCTATTTGATTTTGATGAATGAAGATGAATTCGTCCGAAGGAATTTCATTTCCTAAATATGGTAAAGGCAGGGAACATCTGTGCAGTTTGAAAATGTTTTAAAAAAAGTAGCTAAACGCATTTTCTTCCCAAAAATTAATTTCTAAACTACTATCTAATGTGATTGATCTAACGAGGGAGTGTTCAGGCCGTGGTAAACCTAGAAAATCCTGCCAAGAAAGGTCATTCAATAGTGAATCGTTATCATCTAGCAACTTTTCTCGTGTACAGCTGTGCTTTCGTGCTCTTAGAAACTTAGAAATTTGTTTAATTTATAAAATATTTAAAATTTTGTGGAAATTATCCGAATTGAGTAATCTGTTAAGATAAGTATCACTGTTATATTGTTCTATTAAAGTAATTGAAATTTACTTTAATTGTGTGTTGGCTAAATCTAATTCATTCCGCCGAGTCATTTTCAATTTGTTGTTGTGCTACATTTTAAAAAGTGCAATTGTTAGTGTTAATTTATATTGCCTATTTAAATTTCTTTCTTGTTTTATTCGTTTCCATCTTTGTCCACAGCTGTTCGCGAGTTCCTTACTTTTCGTGTGTTACAGTGCATCTCAAACTGCTCGCTACATTGGTTGTTATCTTTAAAAGCCAACTATTTCTATTGCATTAATTTGTTATAATATTTTTGTCATTGCTCTTTTTACTTTTATTATTTCACATTTTTTATATTTTTATTGAATATTGTTTTTTGTTCATTATGACTTGTAACTTTCCGAATTGCTCTGTGAAAGGCGAGTCGGTACGATTTGTTTCTTGCTGGCTTTGTGATGGTCTTGCCCATCTTAAATGTGCTGGACTGACAGGTAGGATATTGGATTCTATTCTTGACAGTAAAGGCTTGCGCTGGTCTTGCTTAAAATGCAGGCCAACAGAAATAGAATTGTTTAAAGTTTTTAAGCAGGCGCGCAATGGTTTCAAGGAGATTGGTTGAGAGCCTGAAACCCTTACCGAAAAATTAGGCATTATGAAACGCTGTTTCAATCATTTCAATGCCTAAATGTGCGGGAAGAGAATCCAAAACCTTTATCTAAACGTAAACGTCCGTCTGATGAAGATACCACTGTATCTTCCTTAAAGAGAATGCCTCCACCCACTATTGACCGCATCCCCTTGTCCTCAAGAAGAGAAGGTTCCGTCTGCTCAAGACACAGAGAAATCTGTTTCTGAACACGGTAAGCGGAAAACTTCGCAAGATCCGCCTCCAAATACCTCCAAGTCAGCTACTAAAAACTTAGTAGTAAAACCACGGAAAAATTCAATTTTTATCTCGAGACTTGCTGCGGATACCACAGTCGACGATAAAAAAAGTTACATATCGTCGAAATTAAAAACGGTAGATACAGACATCCGTAAATTTAATTTCAAATACAACAGGGATATTTCGTCGTTTAAGATCGACGTATCCGCTGACAATTTTCAATTGATACTTGATAACTCGTTCTGGCCATCTGGGGTCTTTGTGCGCGAATTCGAGCACCACCGTGATAAGCCCCCTGTAGTTATCTCCAAAATGCCAAGAAATCCCGTGATTACAAAAAACTAATTAACAATAATTCGTCGAATGTTTATTATCAAAATGTTAGAGGTCCTAATACAAAACTTGCTGATTTGTATTTAAATAGCGCTCATTGCAACTTTAAAATCATTGCTTTCACAGAAACTTGGCTAAAGCCTCACATTTTTGATAATGAAATATTCAACAGAGAATTCGAAATCTTTAGACATGACCGGCTGAACAGAAAAGGAGGTGGTGTGTTGTTTGCTGTTCATTCTTCAATTCCATCTGAAGAAGTCGATGTTCCACATGCAGACTTCATAGAATTTAAGTGCATTCGTATTTGCGCTAATAGTGGCCATATCTACTTAACTTTATCTTATATACCGCCTCACTCGGACATATCTGCATATATGCGCCATGCTTCATTACTAAATAATGTTTTCTCTATGGCTAATAATACTGATTCCATGATTGTTTTGGGAGATTTCAATTTACCGTGCGTATCATGGAACTCTATTGATGATTATACAATTCCTATCAGTACTCGCTTATGTTTTAACGAGTTCTTAGATGAAATGTCGGAGTTGGGTCTTAACCGAATTAATTTAATTTCAAACGAGTTTAGTAAGATCTTAGATATAGTTTATGTTGATAACGCTTCAATATTCTCCGTTGTCCACTGTGATCCTTTGGTTCGGCCAGAGATTCCGTATCATCCTGCTTTGGAAATTAACATTGAAATCATAGCTAACTTTGCTAATAATAATACACAAGACCTTTGTTTTCGGTCCAACTTTGCGAAAGCCAATTTTAAGAAGATTACTAACGAACTTTCTAAAGTAACTTGACCAGATTACTATTTTAAACTTATTCGAAAAATATGTTCCGAAATGTATTGTTACTCAAAAAATAAGTTCTAATTTATGGCTTTCGAAAGAATTATGTAAATTAAAAAATAGGAAATCCCGTGCTTTCAAACTTAAAAAAAAAAAACTGGTTTAGTTTTTCTAAATTGCGTCGACAATTTGCTGGACTTAACAAAATATGTTGTAATAATTATATAAATAAAGTAAAAAATAATATTATACGTAATCCAAAATTAGTCTATGGTTTCGTCAACTCCAAACGCAGAATTTCTAATTTTCCGTCCGCTATGAAATATAAGTCTAGTATGTCTAGTGACAATCACACCATTTCTTATATGTTCGCTGAATTCTTTAAGTCCAATTACTCTCCAAAATCTCCAAAAAATGTTCCGCATCAGCACAAGTTATGTTCGATTTCTGTCATTAATGCACCTACCATTTCCGAAGCAGACGTCTTATATCAGTTAAATATGTTAGAACAATCATTTATATCTCTTAAGCAAGGCTTATTTACATCTGTGTGGAAAAGTCATTTATAATTCCTTAACATAAAAATGGATTTAGGTCATCTATTGAAAACTATAGGGGAATAGCAAAGTTGTCTGCAATACCTAAACTTTTTCAAGCAATTATAACAGACTGCATAACCCTCCGGATCTCTCCACTAATTTCTTGTTCTCAGCACGGGTTTCGTAAAGGGAAATCACATGTATCAACGGGCTTTAGGGAGAATAAGAATACTGATGTTATATTTACAGAGTTTAGTAAAGCTTTTGATAAAGTAAACTATTCAATTCTTTTGAATAAACTTGATCTTCTTTTCAACCAGGGTTGCTTCTTATCTTAGTAATAGAATTCAACAAGTCATAATTAACGATTATTTTTCTGACATAATCAATGTTCCTTCAGACGTTCCACAAGGTAGCCATCTTGGTCCAATTCTGTTCTTGTTATTTATTAATGACATACCAGCTGTTGTTAAGTTTTCAAAAGTTTTATTATATGATACTCAAACTCAATTTTAATCTTCACGTATCTTCCACGGTTTTTAAAGCTAAAGGCGCTCTTAGTTTTGTTAAACGTTGGTCTAAAGAATTTAGAGATCCGCTTACCACAAAAATTCTTTTTACATCTCTGGTGAGGCCTATATTAGAGTATGCTTCTGTGGTTTGGAACCCTAGTTACCATGTCCATTCAGATAAGTTAAAGTCCGTTCAAAAACAATTTTTAATTTTTGCCTTAAATTATTTGCATTGGGATTCCAGTTTAAATTTTCCCCCTTACACTAACCGCTTAAAACTTATAAATCTCCCGACACTCTCTAGTGGTAGGGAGATCCTTGATATAATATTTCTTGTAAAACTCATGAATGGGTCAGTCTGTAGCCCATCTCACTTATCTGATATTAATTTTAACGTTCCTGCTCGCTCTACCAGGCAGTTTAGACCATTACTTTTAAAATTTTCTAGAAAAAATTTTGAGTTAAATGAACCATTCCGCCGTATATGTCATGATTTCAATTCTTATTCCAGCACATTTGATTTAACAGACTCACTCTTTACCATTAAAAAAAAAATATTTTATCTACTCTTAACAAGTAACATTTAAAAATTATAAACTTTAATTTAATTCTTAATTTTGGCTGTTGAAATTTTTGTTTCTGTAGCTGAGCAGCTTAAGATCGCAACGCTTAAAACTCTCTTGCCTTTTATGACTCGGCTAATTCCGCTCGGAAAATCAAGTCCGACTCAACACTTAGTGGATTCGCAAAACGCAAAGTGGTGAAATGTTGCTACAATTGAGCGGAGCAGTGATTTCAACCGAATCTAAGGAGTCTATGAAAAAATGTCTTGGGGAACAAGCCCACATTAAACTTCTGACCCAGGAAATTCTACTGGAGTACAAAGACCTTGATGAAGTCACAAGCAAGGAAGAAGTCTTTTATGCCCTGCAAAGAGAATTAGGAAACTCTGAACTGACAATCTCGTCAATCAAGAGCTAAAGAAAGTCTTATGGAGACACCCAAACAGCACTTATTAAACTCCCGGTTGAAGCAGCTAGACAGCTTCTAGTGACTAGGAAGCTGAAAGTTGGTTGGGTAAGCTGCCGTATACGAGAATATAGGCAACCACAGCGATGCTTTAAATGTCTCCACTGCAAAAACATGCACAAACGAGGACAGGTCCAGACTCTGCAACAGATGTGGCGAAGGGGAGCACCAGGCAAAGGACTGCAATAACAAACCAAAATGTTTACTCTGCTTGAAAGCCGGTACAAAAGAAATTGAGCACTTGACAGGAAGCGTCAGGTGGCCGATATACAAGAAAGCAGCTCAGCAGGTCACATGAGGTTTTTACAACTGAACGCAAATCATTGCCAAGCGGCACACGACTTATTAAAACAGTCAGTTGCCGAAAAGCAAATTGATTTGGTTCTACTAAGCGAATCTTACAAAATCGGACAAGGCGTAACCTGGATAAGTGACACTCGAAAGAAAGCGGCTATATGGAAATGTAATCCCAACTCGCCTCTCTTCAGGTGGTTTTGTTGGTACAACTGTCAATAATATTAATATATACAGCTGCTACTTAGCTCCTAGCCTTAGCGACGAAGAATACAGGCGTATTATCGACAATCTAGTGGTCGATGTCAGATGCAAGACCAAAGTGATAATAGCTGGTGATTGTAATGCCTGGGCTATCGAATGGGGATGCAAAAGAACCAACAGCAGAGGGAAAACCTTACTAGAAGCCTTTGCTTCTCTTGATCTGGAGGTTTTAAATGTAGGCAATCAATGCACATTTAATAAAGGTGGCCGACAATCGGTGATTGATTTAACATTTGTTCACTCGAGTTTAGTTGGCAGATCTCACTGGAAAATCAGCGACCATTACACTTTTAGCGATCACTACGCAATTATATTCGAGATGAATACTACACACGCACGTCAGAGTTTATCGACCCAAAAAAAGAGTAACTGACGACTCAAAATATTCGACCCAGACCTCTTTGAAGAAGCCTTCAGACCAACTACCCTTCCCGACAATCTGTTGTCGGCTAACAAAGCTGCTCGGTCGATTATGAGTTTTGTTAAGAGCGCATGCGACGCTTCAATGTCCAAGCTATCCCGACGCAAACACCGCCCCCAGTATATTGGTGGAGCGAGACAATCGCAAGATTACGTAAGGAATGCCAACAAGCAAGACGCTCGTACCAAAGGTCACGTGGTACATCTGTACACACCACCCTCCAAAAAAACTTGAATGACAAGAGAAAATTGCTAAAACAGGCAATTAAAAAAGTAAGCAGGAATGTTTTCTTAAACTGTGCGACGATGTTGAAAACAACGCTTGAGGACTTGCTTATAAAACAGTAATGGGAAAACTCCGCACTGGCGAACAAATGCCAACCTCCCCCTAAATAATTGAGAGAATAGTTTCGGTACTCTTCCCTACCCGACCCTCACTCCTTCACGAGACCGAGAGAGTTCCACAAATATATGATATACCGGCTGTTTCGAAAGAAGAAGTCCGAGAAGCGTGCAAACGATTAAATCCATCTAAAGCCCTGGAACCAGATGGAATTCCGAATGTAGCGCTAAAAACGCCGATTTCCAGAAACGTAGACCCTTTTCGAACAATGTATAATATATGCATCCAAGAATACCACTTTCCCACCATTTGGAAAAGGCAATATCTGATATTACTGCCGAAACCTATTAAACCAATGTCAGAACCGTCCCACTTCCGGCCCCTCTGCATGTTAGACTCCGCTGGAAAGGTTCTGGAGCGGATCATATACCAACGGCTAAATAAGGCAATTGAAGATGCCGGTGGACTATCCCCAAACCAATTCGGATTCAGAAAGGCAAGATCGACAGCTGCAGTGGTAACCCTAGTAAAGACCCTGGCTGAACGGGCTATAAGTGGGAAAAGATGGAAAAGAGGCACAATACAGTACTGTATGGTAGTAACGCTGGATGTAAAGAATGCCTTTAACTCGGCATCCTGGCATAGTACATTGAGTGCGAACGAAGGCTCCAAAAAATATAAAGTCACCGGTGTAGTACCCCAGGGATCAGTACTTGGGCCGCTACTCTGGAACATCAAGTACAATGGAGTACTGCGACTGAAGGTACCTAAAAACGTACACATCATTGGGTTCGCAGACGATATCGCTGTTGTGGTTCTAGCGGAGCACATACACGATATAGTTACGATTACCAACAGGACAATAACGTTAATAAGTGACTGGCTCGAAACTAACGGACTGAACCCAGCGGAGAGCAAGACCGAGGCGAAGTTGCCAGGTTCAGCACAAAGGGTGTAAGCATCACTACACAACCGGCAATGAAATACTTGGGGATTATACTTGATGCAAGGATGTCCTTTAAGGAGCACTTAGCGTACACTACGAGCTACAAAAGTGTGCAGAGCCTTGACCCGGTTAATGCTAAATGCCCGCGGCCAAAGTAAAATAGAAGACGACTATTAGCTGGTGTATTTAAGTCAGTCACGCTGTACGGCGTCCAGATATGGGGAAAAACCCTCGAAATAAAATCTTATCGCCGTGGCCTTTTTTCTATATATGCCACTTGCGCGCTGAGAGTATGCTCTGCGTTCCGCACAGTATCGGAGGATGCTGCCCTTTAGACCTCTTGTTCAAAGAAATTCAATGTCTTACAAATGACAGGTTACCGCGTACTACACAGAAAGAAATTTCAAGGGCAGAGACGGTGAATCACTGGCAAAAACGCTGGGAGGAAAGCGAAAACGGGCGATGGACATTCCGACTGATGAGCGGCGGAGAAGAGAGCTGTTAAATGTAACGAACAACCACGACCCAAACACACTAACATTGACGTGATGGGAAGGGTTGGAGACGAACAATGTACAAGGGGGGTTATCAGACCAATAGAGGTGGGACCAAGTAAATGCAACTTGTAACTGAATGCAGTTTGACCATCACGTACGCATGAGTGACACTCAACCATCCTCCCGACGTAATACTTTACGGTGGTACCGGCGGGAACGGTAAAGGACGGTAGGAGGTTTAGTTCGGATTAAAGTTCCACACTGACTGGGTCCAGGCTTTCGATGCTTCCTCCTCGTGAAAAAAACCATGTTAACGTTACATTTATATATTTAAGAAATTAAATTTAAAAATATCGATATGTATCGATAATTCTTTTACACTTTTTCTTTTTTTTTTAGTTGTAACACCGGATTTTTATTATTCGTTATTCAGTCACTTTTTGTACTATTTATAGTCTATTAAAATTACTTACCTCGTTGGGAAATCTAAATACGGTATTTCCCTCCCTGAAGCCCACAATGCACTTTTGCCACATTGGTGTTTTCGGCATTTTCGCTGTAAATTAATATGTATTTTATATATAATTGTATATGCAAATTACTTTAAGGGTACTTACGTTTATATTTGGTGATTTATCCTTGATATATTTAAAAAATTCTTCTTCACTACTTCACTTAACACTTTTTACTAATTCTTTTTTCTTCGAAGAAACGATAGCCATTACGAATTCCTCCCTTCTAATATTATTTTGGCGGGATTTCAATCCGGTCGTCTCTTTTCTTCCAATTACGAAACGTCAAAACCTATCCAATCCAGTCAACTGTCAATGTTCGGTAGGTGAGCGGCTCTCACATTTCCAGTGACAGGAGAGTTAGGAATCTCTTTATCTCTGCTTCACATATTGAACATTTATGAGGCTCAACATCTACTGTAAGCCTGAAGCCTTTGGCCACGAACACGTTCCGGATCATAACACTTAATCAGAAGGATTCTCTTTCTGTGCATTGGTAGAAAAAGGGGTCCGCCCCCTTTTGTTGTTCACAAAGTAAAAATACGGATACAATAAAAAATGTTTGATATGTCGGTACTATGACTTTTCAATATTCTGATTTTGATGGAAGATATAAATTTTAAGAATATAACACAATGCAACCATTTTCCGGTTAAAAGTCGGCTATCTTGGATGCCAATAGAAACTCAACCCCGGACTCCCCTTGACGTTTATACATGGGCACCACTTAGCTGTGCCTTTGTTTATGTACATTGCATCAACTGATAATTTCTCTACTGCTTCTTTATGATGTGTCGAGCACAGTGACTATTTGATGACTGTGCTTAGTCCCTTTTATCAGGTTGGTCATCCCTATTGTCAGTGTTGCGTGTTGACTTAGGTTAGTGTTGCATTTGGTAAGTGTGCGTATGTTATTAGTAGGTGTGTCCACTACTTGTTGTCCGTCATCGCTTCCCATATACATATAAGTAACATTATACATATGTATGTATGTAGCATATGTAGAGATCCTCGACAAAAATAATAATTTTGTAGTAAATATAACAACTCAAGATATGTTAAAAGATGAAGTTCATACATTTACGATAGCTATTCACGAATCGGTTTGAAAAAGTACTCCTGTTCCTAAACAGAAAAACTTTTATATTAAATATCCATCGGATAATTTAGATCTCATAAATAAAAAGAGAAAACTATGCAAAAAATGGCAAATCACGCGATTTCCCCAATATAAAACCAAACTGAATAATTTAACCAAGGTTCTCAATACTAAAATAAAGATATTCACGAATCAAAATTTTTCTAATTATATTGAGAACTTTACGCCTAACAAACAATCCGATTATTCCCTTTGGAAAGCAGTAAAAAAAAATGCTAGGAAACCAATATTGTCAAATGCACCCCTCAGAAAGCCAAACGGATCCTGGGCCAAAAGCGACGAAGAAAAAGCGGAAGTTTTTTCAGAGAAACTCACTAAAACGTTTAGTCCTATTCTGTTCCATGGAACTTTACCTTAATTTGCTGGTCAAATAAAACACGCCTATTAAATATTAATGTTGCCGGGTTTTAATGAAGTACCTCATATACAATTTCCAATCATTTGCAGTAAAGTCACCCGGATGTTCGAAAATCCTCGAATTCCCGAGTTTTCGCCCATTTTCATTGATTGATATTTTCTAGGTGCTTAAACATTTTTAGTTGCATTTGGACAATTTTTAGACATAGAGTGGCACACTCTAAAGTCATTATGTGTGCAGAGTTTTATCCTTTAATTTGTGTACTAGAAATTGAATTTAAAATTTTGCTGTTTAGGAAGTGGACGTGGCTGTATTCCGGTATTCACACTGTGACATAAATCGGTCAGGCGGGTCCCGAAATATAAGATTTCACCTAAAAATGAGCGAGACCCCGCCCCTCGTCCAATTTTTACCCAGGCTCTCAAAAGGCCGCCGCATACCTTATAAGGTAAACAATTTTATATTTCCGCCATATTTAGTCATTGATTTATCGCACTTCTATAGGGAGTGAACGGCTTTATTTTCTCATTTCATCTATTTTTACGGTGTCGATAGGAATGCTAGAAGCATTTGCCGTGAGTGAATTTGGTTATTGTAGCTTACGCAGTTTAGGAATTATCTACATTAAACCAAATACAAGCTGGGACCAATCCCACTTTTGTACAATTTGTTGCCCACGCTTTCTCTTGCTACTGCAATCGCCTTTGTAATTTCAGAGCTTCAAATCTTAATTTAGTGAAAAGCTATGGCACTATAAAGGAATTCGATTAATAGCGTTTTGTGGGCGTGGTGCGATTATGCCCATCTACGAACTCCGCCTTACTGTTTCGCCAAGGAGTACAACTCGATATCTAAATTTGTTTTAGGTGATACCAACCACCGTTAGGTGAACAAAACTATTATATTCTGTAACAACACGTTGCAAGAGTAAAATTAGTTAATCTTGGCCGCCATGTACCATATGTTATGAATAACCACTTCACAAATTTTATTTTTTGAAAAATTTACATGGCAACTTGATCAGAAAAAGTAAACCACATAGTCTTAGCAAAAAGTTAGAAAATATATTTAAATCATATTAGCTACACGACAGCTGATAAAAATAAGGGAAAGAAAGGTTTGCAAGTTGAACGACAACCACCAAATTACAAAGCTTCAGATTTTCTTCAATTTCTTTCCGCTAAAGACCTAAGGAAAAAGTCGGACATCGAAGAAACGAAACATTTGAAGTTTTAAGTTATCTAAAAAAATGCCAATTATTATTCAATGCTAATATAGTAATGAAACGTAAGTGTTTTTAAATGTAGCCTTAAACGTAAAATGGGAGAAAACCACCTTAATGAGAATGGAGCTCCCCTATTCGGATTTGTCTGCTCCAAATATTTGCCATACGGGGACATAGTATGTGGTAGTATTACCTCATATCATAAATAATCATAAATTTCATTTCTTCGATTGTTTGATCTCAACTTAAATCAAATTGTCAATTTAAGTGCATCAGTTTCAATTTGCATTCAAGACTACAAAAGTCTTGCGGTATTTTTATTAAATCAATTCGTGTGGCACCCATACATCGAGCTTCTTAGTGACTCCAAGCTTCTTCAAATGGTTTATAACGGTTTGATGACTACTATGCCGGTCTCTTTCGACCAACTCAGCGATTTTATCGCAATTTTCGACGACAGGCCTTCCGGAGCGTGGCGCATCTTCGACCACCTCTACACCAGAACGAAAATGTTGAAACCATCGTAGTACGGTGGAAATGGAAGCTGTATCGGGTCCATAAACTGCATAAATTTTATTGGCTTGAGATGCATTTTTGCCTTTATCGTAGTAGTACTGTAAAATATGCCGTATTTTCTCTTTATTTTGCTCCATGTTTGCGACTTAGCGCGTGAAATGAGTTTTCCAAAAAGGTATTGCATGACCCGATGTGACGAATAAAACTAGAACTACGCGCTTTCAGCGCCAACTAGCGAAAATACCGCAAGACTTTTTTGACAACCTAATATATATGTATTAATTTAAATTTATTGGTTAATTAATTTCGATAATTCAGTAGGTAAGAATATTAGTAGTTAACGGAAGCTTGATCGATGGACGTATTTATCATCATTTGCGCAAATGATAGCGAATCATCGGTGTCAATCTCATACCAGTTTACACCCACCATGCCATCTCCGTAGACTCCATTTAAATGACTAATGAATAAAAGGCAGATCATCACAAACGCTGACAAGCAAAATTTTTTTACCTTGCCTAGCATCCGCCAAACCACCAGCCACCTTTATATTTCTTTGCACAATTATCTGCAAAATCATCATAATCGCGATGATAAGTTGAAAATTTCCTTCCCGAATGATATTTTGAGGAATCACAATAAATACCCAATTTCTTTAAAGCGTAGCTCTCTGACTCGTCACCAATAAGACAATCTGAATATTTTGCGTAGTATTTTTCGCCTTTACGTGTTTTCATTTGAACATACAACTCCTGTTCACAGCTATTAGTGAGCGCGTACAGTTTCTCTAAACCAATCCAATAGTTTCCCCTTAAGTCACCAAATCCCTCTTTATAGTCATCTCAAGCTCTATAAAAATCTACCGAGCCACTTCGGCGTCGTTGAATGACTATCCATTCCCCGAAATCAACGTCCTCTTCGCAAAATACCTCCAAGTCAGTGATATTTATCTTTTCTAACTGAATTTTGTAAATACCACTCCTCCAGCTCTTTGCTGCTGCTTCCATACAACTAGACGATTTGGATGCTCTGAAATAAACACCTATGAGTACTTTTACACTCATTTGTACCGATTCGAGGCTAACTGCTTATCGATGTTCGATGGGAAACTGAGAATTTTTATGAAATTTGCAACGACATCTATTTGCACATCACAATTGCCATCGCAAATCTTATTCGTATCCTTATTTTGACTGAAGGAAAATCTTATTTGAAAACTTAAAATATAATACTGCGCCATAATGAATGCAAAGCGAAACATTTTTCTGTTAAGCGCACGAACAGTTCGGTTGCCGATTTAAAACTGGCACAAAATTATTGTAACCCTTCCGTAAAACTGATCTTTATTTCCAATTTATAAGTATACTTATTGTTTACTTTTTGCTGAGGTATCAAACTCTTGTTCAAATATTTATTTAAAAATACTCCTCAGCATTGCGTTAGCCACTGATGAGATGCCAATGTGAGATCAAAGAAAAAGTGTCGATCAGCACTTTTAACTAGGGGATAAAGTATACATATTTGCTATAATTGCTTATATTGCATTTTAGAGAGCATTAGATGTCGATTCCTCTTTACGGTTATCGTAATATAGTTAAGGTCGTCGTTAAGTGGTGTAGAAAAACAAGAAAGGAACAGTTAAGTTCGGGCATAACCGAACATTTCATACTCTTGCTACTTGCAAGCATTAAAGCCAAGGAAGTACCTTGGGTTACATAAGGCTTGTTAGTTACATATATGGGGCCTACGGCGAATTTTCACCCGGTTTTATTCATCCTAAGCACAAATATGCACCGTTATAAGAAAAATACGCTCTCTCAATTTTATTTAGACAACTCACACATATGTATGCATGTACTTAACTTCAAGTTTGCACACGGTTGCGATGAGTATCGCTGCTTTTCCCGTTGTTTCCTTATTTTTACAGTTGCTAATTTTTCTATGTTGGAAAACTTGGAGTATAAACGGAGGAGAATGTATCAGTCGAACTATGAAAGTTGTATTTCAAGTTCTCTATCAAGCAACGATGCAAGGATAATTTCCCCATTTGCCGCCTCTGAATCCGCCACTGATATATACGTATATGTACATACATACATACACATATGTGTTTACCTATTCAACAGTTCTAAAGTGCACAAATGAGGCGTTGTTACACATTTTTTTAATTATATGCAGTGTATGCATTCGAGTGCAACTGATGGATTTTCATTTATGTAATTGCTGTAATTGTATCATTGTTTTATACAAACATTTAATATTTTTTAGCGCTTCCATTTTTTCACCTATTTAAAAACCACTATAACTTCAAATTAATTATTGTGACCTATATATGTATATTAACGGAGAATTCTAAACGAAACTTTTACTATAACCAGAAACTTGAAACCTGAGCGCAGTAGGTAACATATGTACAACGGCGCTTAGGTCTCAAGTTAACTCTTACGGGCTCCACCTGCCAACAAGAAGGATTATTGAAACACAACTTTATAGTATTAAAAGAGAGAATCTTTTATTAAAAATAAAACTAAAATAATCGATCCATCAGGTTCCAATTTACTCAAGAACAGTCGCAAGTCGCCACGTTCAGTAACAAGCAAACGATTTCTATTTTTAGTAAGCAGTGTTGCCACAGCACTAAATCCACGTTCACACAAATATCAAGAATCGTTGAACGATTGACCACAATACAGGGTACAATTGCGAGATCGGTTTTTGTAGGCAAAACTCTTTGTAACCATTTTTGAACTTGATTTTTATTTCCTCGTTTTTTGTCAATTCTATAAGTTCTTCTTCCAGCTGAGGTGACATTGCTGTGTTGACACTTGAAAACGGATCCAACACCCAGTCTGGTATTTCCAAGTCCGAAATGTCCAGGTATCGTTCGGTTTTCCAAATGTTGGCTGTAGGCAAACAATTCGTCGTTACTGCATGATACTGATAAATTCAAAAAATTGTGAAACTCACGTCTGCCCAGATTCTTTTTGTGTAGAAGCAGTTTGGCTGCGAAAGCAGTAACGATGTTTTTTGTTTTAATTAAATTTAGTTTATCGCCTTGCAGTTTGAGATACATGTCGTTGAACAATTTATACAGGTCTGTCATGTAAGCTATATCATTCTTTGATGTTATGAGCTTGTCTTGAAATTCTGTATCTTTAGTTCATCTTTAATAAACCTCACGTAAGACAACAACAATGCTTCATTAGTTGGAAAGTGGACTCATCGAGCTGAATTGAGAATTGGCTTGTCCTCAGATGATCGTACAATGATTCTTCAATGTCTTCAGCCATTTCATCAATTCGTCTTTGCACAGAATTTTTACTCAAAGGAATTTTTCGGATAATACCTGCGTCCGGTTTATGAAGCACGGTAGTTATTACTTCATTTATTGCTGGTAATATTAACTCTTCTCCGATGTAATGTGGTTTGCCTTTTTGAGCAATTAACAAAGAGATTGTATGACGCTCGAAGTCCGTCGTCATCTTGCTTAGCAGCCGCCGAAAATAGTTTGGCTACACTTGGCTGAGTATTATGCTTCTTCTCTAGGTCTTGAAAATATGCTACATTCTTGTTTCTCTTATCTGGATGCATTTTATTCAAATGATCTTGCAGTCTTGAAGGCTTCATTGCTTCATTCGAAAATGTTTTTAGACATAGAAGGCACAAAGGTGAGGATGGGTTTGTGGGATTTTCAATGAATCCGAATTTAATGTGTTCCGCACAGTATTGCCGTCTCTTCTTTTTTACTTCCGACATTGTTTTGCTTTGAGAAATACGTTTAACTTCGCGAGTAGTGTAAAGGAGGCGTAAATAAGGCTCATCTATTGCGCGCAAAACCACAAATGAATAAAAAATAAATATTACATTGTTTATATAGGAATGCTTAAGCACAATTATTATATAGTAGTTCAAAAATATGAATTCCTATTTTTCCTAGAAATAAAAAAAGGATCTTCCTTTTCTCCTTTTCGTATTATCTTATTTTTCCCATAAAAGCATTTGTAGAAAAAGGATCTTTATCCTTTTTTTATTTTCCACATAAAAGATTTAAGGAGTTCAAAATCTCAAAACGTGCGCTACATCAGCTACCTACCCAACGTCATTTCGCAAGTAATAAAATAAATTTTTCAAGAGCTCAAAGCATGCGCTACATCAGCTCGAACCTAACTACCATACACCTTTGCGCAAATGACTATATTATGATAGCAACTGCCCACATACAGATTTGGCAATGGCAATAGCAATACGTTTGACAGTTAGTATTCTATAAATTCTATCCTGTCGAGATACCCCGTTATGAAACGGAGCGACCGATTGACATGATTTTCATTTTTTCTATATTCAATAAAATAGGACAGATATATGAACTACGCGCAGAGAAATATAGACCCGAGTTTGAGCAATCTTTCAATTCATATTAGTTGATGTTCACAAGTTGTTGTTGAGAGTCGAGAGCTCACGTAGTCGTTGTCCAAGAGGCCTCCTAGCTAAATAAAATTACAAATAACCCCCAGGCCTCTACACAATGCCCCCATTTTCTTTCTGGGTCTCTTACCGCCCCCCTTGACACCTATAGCGTCCACAAGGGGGCGTTATCGCCCACTTTGGGAAACACTGATCTATATTATGAAAGGAGTATATAAGAATATACATGCGTACATGTGTGCGCAGTTTGGTAAATATTTTCAAATAATGTTATATAAATATGAGTAAACATCTCATGCATTTGATATGTATACTTTCTGTAAGATGCGGTCAGATATGGTAAGGAGAAGTGCCTTTGAATTATGCTGGTCAATGTATTTTTGTTAATATTTAAGTTATTACTAATTTTTATGTAGCCTAACCTATGTATATATTTAAAAATTTTAACACATTTTCTTCGAATCGAAGACACACATTTTCCGAGTCACTTATGAATAATTTTCTCCGTTACTATACTTTTCCATTTCTATTATTTTATACAGCAATGTTGTCAATAATTTAAGGAATCATTGTTTTTTTAGTCACAGAAAATTAAAAAAAGTATATGTGTTTTTTCCACAAATTGACCTTAAATCGCCAGTTGAATGACAAATAAAGGTCGATAAAATTTTGAATAATACTTTAAATGAGAGTAGCGTTCTACAGCAATTGCCCGACAGTTTTAAGGTTGAAACCGAATGACTGCGCAAAATCTATATAATGAAACCTTGGTTTGAAATTTGAAAGACGGTGATACTTATAAGGAAATATTGATCACATATTTATATAATTTACAGAAATACTTGTGTCTGCATAGGAAGCAATTTATTGCTACATTGAGTTCCACATTTTCAAAACAGGCAATGCGGACATACAGTGCCAGAAACAATTTGTAAATACCATACTAATAGTAATGTTCGTCTTTTGAAGAAAACCGATCAAACACCCAATTGGAAAGCAAATAGTGACCGGAAGGGGCTAAGTTTGGTGAATACGACTCGTGGTGTAGCAGCTCCCAGCCAAGTACTTTGATTATATCCCGACCCGATTTTACTTGTGTGGACAGGCATTGTGGTGTAACAAAGATTCTTTGTAGTGTCTTTGGAACTTTATGGTCGTTTTTCGATGCATGCATGGTTCTATTTGATAATTTGTCACCTGTCGCGATTAGTATTAATAATGGGTTGTCAAAAAAGTCTTGCGGTATTTTTATTGAATCAATTCGTGTGGCACCCATACATCGAGCTTCTTAGAGACTCCAAGCTTCTTCAAATGGTTTATAACGGTTTGATGACTACTATGCCGGTCTCTTTCGACCAATTCAGCCATTTTATCGCAATTTTCGACGACAGGCCTTTCGGAGCGTGGCGCATCTTCGACCACCTCTACACCAGAACGAAAATGTTGAAACCATCGTTGTGCGGTGGAAATGGAAACTGTATCGGGTCCATAAACTGCACAAATTTTATTGGCGGCTTGAGATGCATTTTTGCCTTTATCGTGGTAGTACTGTAAAATATGCCGTATTTTCTCTTTATTTTGCTCCATTTTTGAGACGCTATAACTCACGAACGACTTAAAAGAAACACAATCAATCAAAGCGCGTGAAATGAGCTTTCCAAAAAGGTATAGCATGACCCAATGCGACGAATAAAACTAGAACTACGTGCTTTCAGCGCCAACTAGCGAAAATACCGCAATACTTTTTTGACAAACTATTAGTTTCACAAAGGTTTTAAAAGCTCATGATAACCACACCCGTCTAATCCCACCAAACACAGAGAATCGTTTTCTTACCGATCTGTTTTGCAGTCGATACTAATGGCTGTGCTGGATTAAACCATGATTTTTCCGTTTAAGATTTTTAAAACAAATCATTTTTCCATCGCCAGTGACAATTCGATGCAAAGCTGATTTTCTTTCATGTCTTTCAATCAAAATTTCACAGGTGTTTTTCTGTTTGTCTTTACTTCAATTCATGTGGCACCCGTTTTCACACTTTTGGATATTTCCCATAGCTCTCAAAAGGTCTGAAACTTTTTGTTGTGCTATATTTAACACGGCTGTCATTTGCTTTTAATTAGAAGTACCATCTTCATCCAATATTACTTGCAGTTTGGCGTCTTTAAGCTTTTTTTGTTGTTTCCATGTTCGTGGGAAATGATATCAAAATCAAAATATCTGAAACGTTGAAACCATGTTTTGTGTAATGCTTCAGGTATGTGCTCCGAATGTTTTCCGCAAAGCATCACTTTTTGGTACAAAATTTTACAGTTTCAATGTTGTTTGTTCAATGACTGTAATCTTATTGAATATGTTTGACAAATGTCATGCCAACAAAACAGAAAAAAAAATTAGGGCTCGTTCACGACAAATATTCCCTAGCAACACATTTGTGTCTTAACGATCACTTCATACCGGCACACCTGGTAAACACTTCTCGATTCGTGTTGTCAAACTGGAGCAGATTCATCTAAATAATGCGTTTAGTACCGGTTGAGACATTATTTTATGTATGAGCATCAGCCTAACCCACAAGTGTCTTATTTATCTAATGAGTTCATTGCTGGTGGCACGCCGGTTATAACGATTGGTGTTTTTATGCAATTTTCACCTCTTTGAAATTTTTGAATGTTCTCTTCTAATTCTACTATCAGTTAGTGAACACTCCTTGGTGGGATTTACTCAAACATTTAATAATCTTAGCATTCTGGTGGTATGCTGCAGAGCGGACAAGCTCGTCACCCAGTTCATTCCCGGCTATATCCTTGCGACCTGGCACCAAGATAAGGTGCGCGTAGTCAATGGCACATTGGCTTTCCTGCTGTTCTCTTCACTGCTGCATCAGTAGTGATTGATTCTCAAAGCAGATATCGATTTAAGTGTCCTTCACTATCCCTAAGTATGGCGATACTTTCATTGCGATAGTTTCGTTGGAGGTTTATCTCTACATGCTCACTTACAAACTTCATCTTGGAATATGCTCCGCAATTCTCCCGACTATTGCCCCAATTTCCGCCGACGTTTTCGAGCAGTCGGTGACCACTTTATTGTGCTAAGTATTTCTTAGCATTAAGTCGAACATGGAATCTTTTCATTCATCCTCGCTGCCAAGGTGACTTCAACATCCCAAGTGAAGTTTATCATTTTTTCAATTCTGTCCCTTTGGAAAAGAGCAAATGATATCTCATCACTTAAGGCCTTCATTTGCACAGATGTAGATTAACTTCCCTCTGCCAAACGCTTCTGCTGTCATTTGAAGCATTATGTGTTTCCGGGCAGAGACCTTCGTCTCGTGAACGAAGTTCAATCCAAACTCACTGCACCATCCCTTTGCCATATCTATTCCCCATTGTAGCTATAAAAATATTGTCATTCGCATATTTTTGACAGAAAATCCCATTGTCAATTAGCAGCTAAGTAGGTCATCCATCACTAGGCTCAATAATAGGTGTTTAGGCTACACCCTGTGGGAAGCCTCTTATTAAGCCGAGACGAATCCTAGTATCCCCTACTAAGGTTTCAGCTATGCTAGTGTAGTAGCGCCTCTATCCATTTGCGGTGCTGCCACATTCATTTTCTCCAGTGCTCTTTGCAACCTTTCGTATGACGTATTGTCAAAAGCACATTCGATGTCCAGAAAGGGGCATAACGCCCTCCGCTCCATCCAACGAACTTTGGATTTCTGAATTTAACTGGTACAGAGCAATGTTAGCTGACCTATCTGCTGTTAGCAGTATGATTCGCTTTCACGTTGCAAGAGTCAAAGCCCGGCAAATTCCTTCAGGTGCTGGCAAAGCTTCATATTAAAAGTTGTTGCAACCCAATTGAACATCCATTGTTCGATTAAAACTTGAATAAATTTTAAATTTTAGGCTATTATTACTTTAAAATTAAAGCCATAAACTTAGACTTAGCATATCTTATCTATTATCTGTTAGTTCCTGTCAGCCAAAATTATGAGCTTCAAATCAGATGCTTGAATATGTGTCATTAATTTGAACTAAGAAGCCAAATTTAATATAATGGAAATGGTGGACCAATGGATCGGAATTCAATATATTAGGGATATGAGACTAAAGCCAAGGTCTACAAAAATTCCTTTCTAATTCAGCTCTGAACCACACAATTTTAAGATAGCTTATTTATTTAAAATATGCAGCCTGAATGGTGAAAATAAAGATGGAACAACGGAAATCATTTTATGGGGAATAATGGAGGCAGACATAGGAACGGACTTATTTCTTTAACTTTGTCATTGCTCAGGTATACTGGAGACCATATTTTAAATCAATTTGGTATATATAGTAAATAATACTAAAAAAACATCTTAAAATAACGTAATACTATGTTCGGACCGACATTGAAAACATTTTGAAAACACATTTGTATGTTGTGGAATGTAAGTCGTTCGGACCGACAATGTGTGTTTTCGATGAGTTTTCACTGACAACTATCAATACGGGGATTCTCTTGCTCTTTCAAGATGACACAAAATGCAAAAATCCTATACCGAAATATGCAAGGCCAAGAGAGCACCCATTGCGAATCTAGTGATATATGACGGCACGAAAATAAACATGGGTTTTGGTCTGACATATTTTACAGCCATTGCAAATAAATTTTTGCGTGTGTTTGTTGTGCCGTTGCACCAAGAAGAAAATTCTGCAATTGGTGCACCGTGCAAGGGTTTTGCAAGAACAAGAGAATCCCCTTAACAGTGAGCAGCTGTATTTGTATATGGAATGTAAGCAAATATCAAGTGACAATTTAGAGCCGGCAAAATATATCTTCCAAAAAAATCGATTAAATTAGAGCAGGCACCGATTATAATGAGTGGAATGTAAGTTTTCAAGTAGTTTTTAGCGAAAACTGTGTTTTCGTTTGACAGATTTTACATGGACGAAAACACAAGCTTTCGTGCGAAAACCAGTTTTTCCCACGAAAACATGTTTTCGTTGTCGGTCCGAACAATATTATTATATGTAAGTGGTATACTCGATTTGGGTAATATTGACTTGATTTTATCTAGTTTCGCCATTAATGCATACATATAATTAAAATGCCACATACTAAAGAAATGTTCCCAGGGTTTCATCGAGGAACCTCACATATAATCAACCACCACATGGAGTTAAGTTTGTCCGGAAAGTAATAAGAATGATTTTCTTCCACCATGACGGTACTTCGGAGCGTGCGCGCACCGACTGGATTCGGTAGAGGGCGTTCCTAGCTGACGAACAAGCCACTGATCAGTTGTCTCCGAGCACCTGGAGAGTCAGTACAAACATTTTCGCGCGACGTGTTTCTGTGAGTGGTGCAAGCCGAAAACTCAGCGTTCTTACAACAGAGGTATGCGATTAAATTCCCTGTGAAACTCGGTAAAGCTGCGACAGAGACGTTTGATAAGATCTAGCAGGCTTAGCCAGATGTTGCTTTAGAAAGAAGTGGTGTGTTTCGGTGGCACTCGGTCTTTTTGTCAAGTTTTCACCCAATTTTATTTTTTACATAGATACTCTATTATGATTAAAACACGCATTTTATTTTCATTGAGATTACTCACATACTGGCCGATATGTGGGCTTAGAAGTAAACCGGAAGTTCGGAATATATTTATTAAGGGGTTAAGGAAAAACCACCGGATTAACTTATTTTCTACACACAGACATTTCATTATAGAGAAAGATTCTTTCCGAATTTTAATTGTATATCTCATACATTAACCGATATTTATTTATTATACTAAGGATAATAGAAATAGTTTATTTCAGAGACACTATTCGTGCAAAGTTTTATCTCGTTAAATTAATTGCCGCTGTGAGATACATACATTAAACATTTTAGAGAACGTAGTCACACCATTTTTTCAAACTTTTCAGCAAACAGGTACCTGTTGCTACTGCAAGCTGCTGTACAAAATACAGTCCTATATCTTATCTACCTACCGTAATGACTTTTTAAAGGTTTTCGTTTTGTGGGCGTAGCAGTGGTCGGATTACGACCATTCGTTCTTTCTTTGTTGTCTAGGAACATTCCCACATCTTAATTTTTACATAAAAAACAGATTGCATAGACAGACGGACGGACAGGCAGACATCCGGATTTTTGTCTCGGCATCCTGAGCATTTATCTTATATTTATTCTAAATCTATCTTGATTTGTGTTAAGTGATACAAACAACCTACAAATGCCTACAGCATTGACACTTAATTCTAATTTTATTTATTGAATTAATGAAACATGTAGCCTTATAAGTAAATAACAATCAATAATATTGCAGGGTTACACTCTATTTTAGATGGTTCCGTTGGCCATATTCATCGCGCCGCTTCCATCAATATTCACCAGGATTTCTGATGTGCACATGCCTCAGAACAAATATCATAGATGTACGTGGCCCAGCGCTGTAACTATACACTTCTCTGCTATTATGGAAAAAATATAATATCCGTTGCATCTGGGTTACGGGTCTCAACGGTTGTTCGGGAGGTGGTGGCTGCTGTTTGCAAAGCGTATAGTTTGGGATATTTGGGCACATTTTGATTTAATTATAGTAAATGCGAATTTCTAAAAAAACTTTCTCGGCACAGTTAAGCTTCAGTACTAAAAAATATTTCCAAACGTCATAAGCTTTTATGCCAAAAGTAGTAGGTAGTTTGACCTTGTAATTTCTTTACCTGCTGTTTTAACATCATTATGCCATTAAGGGAGGAACATGCTTTAGAGGCTTAAAAAATCGATTTCTTTGAGGAAATAAATAATTGATTAATGCGAAAATTCTAGGGTTTATAGTATATTTATACATCATTCCCAATTTTTTTGGATAAGAAATCTTTGATACTCTGCTTTTGGGAAGCAATTGCATGTGCATTTGTCGGACGGCGGGCAGGATGCAGGTCGCAATTTCTATCGGAAACAAATAATCTTAATAATTCAGTTCTATTTAAACTAAAAAAAAAACCAAAAAAAGGTGTAAAATTTTACAAATTTTTTAAAATTGGAAAAAGTGGGTTTTGACCAATAAAATTTTCTTAGTTTTTTAATTTAAATATAAGATAATTTAATGGCAAAGATAATAAACTTTGCCCCAATTCCATATGACGTTAAGAAAATTCGTAAAAATGAAAAACTGAGAAATCGCGCATTGGCTTTCTGCCCAAGCGCTAATATATCTGCTAGACTCTCGGTCACTATTTCCCTTCTTCTTCTTAATTGGCGTAGACACCGCTTACGCGATTATTGCCGAGTTAACAACCGCGCGTCAGTCGTTTCTTCTTTTCGTTACGTGGCGCCAATTGGATATTCCAAGCGAAGCCAGGTCCTTCTCCACTTGGTCCTTTCAACGGAGTGGAGGTCTTCCTCTTCCTCTGCTTCCCCTGGCGGGTACTGCGAATACTTTCAGATCTGGAGTGTTTTCGTCCATCCGGACAACACGACCTAGCCAGCGTAGCCGCTGTCTTTTAATTCGCTGAACTATGTCAATGTCGTCGTATATCTCGTACAGCGCATCGTTCCATCGAATGCGATATTCGCCGTGGCCAAAGCGTAAAGGACCACAAATCTTTCGCAAAACTTTTCTCTCGAAAACTCGCAACGTCGACTCATCCGTTGTTGACATCGTCCAAGTCTCTGCACCATATAGCAGGACGGGAATTATGAGCGACTTATAGAGTTTGGTTTTTGTTTCCTTCTAGGTTCAAAAATATTTCGAATTTTAAAGAGACTAAAGCAAAAATAAAAAAAAATCGATTTTTTGAAGAATGGATTGATGTGGTTTGACCCATAACTCAATTTGTCGTTTTTTTTTATCTTGTTTATATTTATCTCGCACAAAAAATCTTGCATTTAAAAAAAATAAAACAAAAGTATATTTCAACATAAGTTCATGAGTTAACGTAGGAACAATTCTTCACCCAAATCTACCTACATATATACCTTGTATATTTATTGTCCGCATTGCAAGGATAACCTTCAGAGCCTTACTTGAAGAAGTTTCCAATGCACCCTAACCCCTCCTTGAGGAAAAGTTCTTCTGAAGAACTTTAGAAGCCTCTCTACTCTCAATGTGTTTTCTCCGGCTTTTTCTAATCTATGATGATTCCGAGAAGAGTACAATAGTGCGGTAGGGAGGAATTTTTCGATTGATGAGATCGTTACAAATCCTTTCCAAACTTTCTACTAGGAAGGATGTTGGACTGATCGGTCAGTAATATTTCGATAAGAAGTAGTTTTACTTTCCCCGTTTCGATATGAAGATAACTTTGTGTTCCTGTCACCTTCTAGTGTTTACGCTAATTGAACACAGGTATTACATACATACATTAATATTATATTAAACGACACGAGTTGCAGTTTGATTTTCTGAGTTTGCGTTTGGGAGGGTACCTATGGAGCGACTCAATTCGATGACATATAGCACATATGTGCTTCAGTTTGTTTTAGACATATTCCTATACATCGATAGCTCTATACCATTGATATTAAATTTAAAATCGATAATGAGTTGCATATCTGTGCAGCTCATGGAGGCGGTATCGGGAATCGAAGGACAAGTACAATGCGATCAAAAGCAATAACTCGCCGGCCATCTTCACCACTGTGTTGTCCCGTGTCGACATGTCTCCTAAGATAACCACTTTTAACTGAAATTTGATTTGATTTTTTTTACTGTTTAATTATGGTTGTAAATGTAATTTTGTTAATATTTGTTAATTGTTATAATGTTTTACACCATTTGTTCTTAAATCGAAGCTGAATTCTTTAGTTTTTACTAATGTGATGCTCTCAGTCACAGCCAGCTAATCGGTACCATTTTCAGTTAAGTCTTACGTTACAACGCAAGTGTGTTGGATTCAAAAAGAAGTAGGAAAATATCCTCAGTGGTTTTTGTGTTTTAGCTGTTTTTTATCCTTTGAAGTTTTGTTTTTACGTTAATTTACATTGGAGTAATATCAACACATAATATTTTCTTTTAATTTTCAAATGTTAAAGTTTTTGCTAACGTAATTTTTTAGAGGTAAGAGTGTTTTTTGACATAAGTTGAGATTTTCGTCACATCCTAGGCTCAGGTACAGGTCGCTCCTCTTAAAATAGTCCATTAGGCAATGTACGATCTCTGGTTGTCGGTGTCTCCCCCAGGAAGTAAATCCACACCTTAGTTGTCCTTGGCATGTACAGCGATTAGGTCTTGTGTTAGAAATTCTGAAATTCAAGAGAAATCAAGATTGTTCCAATACAGGTTCTAGATCTAGATCCTTCTAGAGCGATCCCAGGTTACCATGTTTATATTCGTTTTCTTTATGTACGAGCCCAGGTTATACAATAATACCTAGCAGGCGATGACAGCCGAGGCTAATACCCTGTATACCTCTTCCATGAGGAGATCTTGAAGAGCGGCAAGCTCCTCTGGGCCCGAGGAGTCTCCGCCGAAAAGTGAGAAAGAGCACAATGATACATTTGTTTTTTAAAGCATCATCTGCACTGTGCTTCACTAATCGAAGGGGATTCGGAGTGGAGTGTTGGCCTCCAGCCGCCTGTGTAAAATTGACCTTTTGCTTGCGATTGGGGAGGTCGAAGATGTTGCCTTTTCGTCTCGTCTAATAGTCGGGGTTGCCTTAACTGGACAACGTCTCCAAGTATACAGAAAGCTAATCTTACGTTTAAACACCCCTTCTCCACTGATGCTGTCCTTGTTGTCATTGTTCTTCATCGTTTGCCGTGGTTGTTGTTGTTGTTTTCTTCATCCTCTACATACGTCTCTTGGCTAAACGAGTCTACGCAAGGAAACGCAAAGGTCCGGGGCGCTAGAGCCCCATGACTCTCCAAGGTAACAGTTACTACCCAATGTGGCCCGGTGTTGGGAAGGCACGTCAGAATACATCCAAATTTACCTCTTAGCAAATTTGAATGGGAGTCTCATATCGCTCTCTAAGTAGGTGGAAGCTCTTGGTTGCCACAAGCAGTAAAATGCAGCACCACTCACACCGGTTGGGAGATGCGGAGTGTCCCTTGCGACATAAGCCCCTGCACCAGAACAAGGTGCCTGCCATTTGCAGAGGTAAGATCAATACGTACACAAAATGATAACAGAAAATTAAAGATATCAGTGAAAGAAAATAATTTAAATTTAAGATCCTTGCAAATATCTAACGGTTTTCATAAAAATTGTTTCCAATAATGTTGATCATAAACTAACAGTTTCACATGGCGCTGAATAATATATTTTATATTGAAAGAGTCTGAATTCAAAATCTGTCTCCTAAATCAATTTAAACGATGCAAAAAGCCTCCACTCAATAATCGCATCACTTCCCACCAGCGGTGGAACAAATCACTTCACCAATCAAATGCAAAATCAACAACTTTTAATTTTCTCAGTCTTAATCACCACAAAGTGTCGATTCGCCCGCACGCCAAATCACTTACGCCTTACGCCAATGAAAAGCCAACTTTACTATGCTGAGCGCTGAGTGCTTTAAAACTCTGCAGCCGTGCAGAAGGAACTCATGAATTGACTTTACGTGACTGAACTGTTTATTGGCACACCAACGATGTGAGGCCAAGCGAACACGCTCCACTTAGCACCCAGGCAGGCGTCGCAAAATTAGCAACTTGTTTAGCGTTTGTGCAATTAGACGGCTGTGGTGATTTTACTTGGTCGAACAAGAGCAACAACCGTTATTTCCACAATCGACAAACACTGCAACAACAACAGCTGAAAGTGCCATCGAAACTTTTGAGCGGCGGTGGACAGAGAGGCGTAGTGAAATATATGTGTGGTTGCGAGTAAATTTCGACGTCTAACGTTTCACACGCTCGAATTGGCGGTTAAGCGGCTGCAGTGTGTACTAAATTTACACCCATCATTGACCACTAAAGCAAAACACCACGGCTCGCCTATGACAAAAAGTTGCGGCAGCACGCCAACCAAATATCCATAAATACATATTTGCGAGCACAAAAGCCAATAGCGGCTTAATTGATCTGCATTAACTACATACATATACATATATTTATCGTATAGAAGGAGGGATTGATTAAACGTAGGATAAATTACTTCATTAAATTTGATTTTTCTTTTAATAACCTTAATTTGATGTGAAGGTTCTTTATATCAAGCAACGTAACTAGAAAGAACTATCAAACTTTTCCCAATGGACGCAAACCGTTGAATTTGAATTTTTTACGGTTGATGTAAAAAATGCGCCTGCGAAAATGAAATGCAGTGTGAAGTACGATGGTATTCCTGAATCGTTTCGTAATCACCGATTAAACAATGATCCAATATTATACATCAGAAACCAATAAAAAGCAAATACTGATCTTTATCCGGCGAACTTTCTCCGAAGAAGGCGAAAACTATCCTCGGAAAGGTAATGGCTAGCGCTTTCCACAAATCACTAAGTATGATCTTGTTCGACTATCTCGAAAAAGTAAACATTTAAGAACTATCGTGGCTTGGTGAAAACGGATGTCAAGTCTTCAATAACCGTTTTCACAACACACAGCTCTATGTAAATATGCGTCTATAATTTGTTTCAGTTGGTTTAGAACTTTCTTAGGGAAAATCATCAGTTGATTATTTAAGCTGCTCATTGGCACTTAACGAATTCCTTCCGCGTTCCAAACTGTCAACTCGGAATATTAAGCGTTTTGAACGTTATGCGTAGTCTGCGTCAAGCTATTCGTCTGAAACGGCCGGAATTATGGGTGATCAAATCTTTGTTCCTAAATCATGACAATGCTCTATGTCACACTGCATTGGTTCTTCGCAACTTTTCCACCTAAAACCGTTCCGTGCGACTTCTCGCTATGCAACAAATGCAAAAAATCAATCAGGGGACGCCGTTTTGACTCGATTAAGGTGATAAGG
Source organism: Bactrocera zonata (assembly GCA_037783105.1). NCBI lineage: Eukaryota > Metazoa > Arthropoda > Insecta > Diptera > Tephritidae > Bactrocera > Bactrocera zonata. Next base: position 283,262 of record JBAWJQ010002719.1, on the reverse strand, counting down.
GAATAGAAAAGAACTTCTTCTGGTTATAACAGAAAAAAAAAGTATTTCGAGGAATGGAAAAGACGTTGCAAAAAGTGCGTTTTATCAGACCGGGATTGCTGTAAAGAGTACAAACAATGAAAGTAAGCTATTCTCACAATTTGCAACCATGAACGGCGCAGAAAGTTTTCAAATGTTGATAATTCTTAAGTAACATAATGCCCATCGAAAAGTTTCCCCTCATTTTTTTTTTTTTTTTTTTTTTGAGATATGTTAAACTAATACCGAATTATTCGACATAAGCTCAACAAAATGAAAGAAATTTAATATATTGGATACTCGATATAACATTAGGTCTTTAGGTTGAATCTATTTCAGTTATATACATATAATGCTAACCACATTATGGTCAAGAAAAGTCAATACAATTTTTACCTTCCGACTCAAGCGAAAATAGAAAACCAATACATCCGGCATTGAGGGCTAGAGCAAATACTGGACTGAAATAATCTATATCTACTCGTATTACAAGCAACAGTTAGTTGAACGAAACTATTATACTCTATGCAACATGTTGCAAGAGTTTAAAAATAAATTTACAAATATGACGTAAGAGTGAAAAATAGTTTCTTATTTAACGGAAACTTGGAATATTTTTGCATGAGGGTAGGACAGAGCAAACCTCAATAAATTTGAACTTTATTTAGACATTAAAATTAGTTATTGTTGTCTTAGAAGTGCACTAAGATCTTCCCGGCGACTGTAGGGCCCCCGAGAAGTTCAGTATCAACTTTTAATTGAATTAAACTTAATTCTTGAGTATATGCAATTGCACACAATTTATGTAGCCACAATGCATGTTTGTATTCTCATGCATATGCCCCGAAATGACAACAAATAAACAAGTTAGCTACTGAATTTATTTAAAATGCTGATGAATGCGAAAGCATGAAGGCAATGATTTTCACTCAAGACGCTGATGACTGCCTGTGCACAACTCACCGACAAGAAACGCAGCAGACAGCCACTCAACTATCTGCTGCGCTTCAGTCACTTTCAAGGAGTACTACTCCGAAAGTCCTTTGTTGTTTGGTGCGCCTCGGTAAACTCAAACAAACAAATGTGCAAACAACAAAAACTACAAATTGACGCACACATAAATGAGTTGAAAAAGAGCAACAACAAAATGTCTGAATCGCCAAAGTGGAGAGTGTGCAATTGTTGTTGCTATGATTGCTGTTGTTGTAGTCTGCAAATGCTAAAAGCAACCACAAGGCAAACAGAAAGTGCAAAATTGCTACTGAAATGCAGCAACATCCTCGCAAGCTGCAGCGACAACACTAATACAAATAGCACACACTTGTGCATATTCATATCCAAGTGTATATATAAATATATTTATATGTATGAAGGAGTATACATATGTATATAAATATAATAAACTCGTAAATGCGTGCATTAGGGTTTGTATTTGATCGCATTCTCATTTGTATTTGTATTTGTAATTGTTGGGGCATTTGTATAGTAGTTGCCATTGCAGTCATTGCTTTAACCATTTTGACATTCCCAGTTCTACTTCGTCTTCTTCTTGTTCTTATACTGCCTTAGTTGTGTTGTCATTCTGTTGCTGCTCTATTTAAGTTGTCAACATTTGCTCCTTGACATGAGTGCATGAGTGCGCCGCCACACAATAAATGACACAGCAGCCACTGAAAATCAACTCAGTTGAAGAATCTGTCAGGCATCTTGTCAAACAGCCCGACAGCCAAGTGGCCAGCAAGACGCTGGTAGTATTAGTATATTAGTATTTCCGCCCATCAGGAAAATGCACTAGTTCAAATCGGTACGGTTTGAGCGCCTCAATCAAAAAAGACAAATTTAAGTAAGGATAATCAATCACAGGACAGGTTCCTCTCAAAAAACCAAAATACTGCCACCTTTTTTTACGTCTCAAGAACATAACTACTACTACCTTAGTGTTCCTACGATGCACCTTTCTTCAATATAATTGCTCCAAGTAAATACTTAGATAAAGATTAACCACGCAAAGCTCTGGGAAAAGCACTACTTCTAAGTGGTCAAATATTCACTACAGAAATTAATGTAAGCACCATCCTTAAAATATCTCAGAAATCTGAAATAGTTTTAAATCTAGGGGTCTTCTATCACGCGACTGACAAAAGTATACTCACGAAAATCTGAAAGTGAAAAAATGTATGTAAAGATCCATCTATTTTCCGAGATATTTAGTAATAAAGCAAAGTGAAAAATATAAACTTAAAGGCTTCTTCATACAACCGAAAAAAGATTCTCAAAACAGATATTACTAGTGCTGTTAAATTTTGAAAGAGATTTTAAAAGAGTTGAGCATTCTGCTGTCCTCGCTTCGCATAACAGGAAATTATTAAGATTTTATCAGACTTTTTCTAGTCTACGGTATTTCGAAGTTAAAATTTACTCTGACAACGCAGTTGATAATTCACTTATTTCTATCGTAAAAACAAATCTTAACACCACTTGGATGAAATACTTGGTGAAACTGTGAGAGTATCCTTGTTTTGGTTAGTACTCTAAGCAAGGTTAGAGATTTTTGCTTTGTGACACAACCTCTAGACCAGGCCGAAGACTTTCCAATCAAATTGATAAATTGAATTTATGATATTTTCGCCGAAATTGTCTCAGTTTCTGTACCAGTTCGTATCCCTGCAGAGCACTTCGTCACTGCAGTTGTTTGCGTGTATGTGTAGCTGCAAGTATGTGCTGCGTGTGTGTACATTGGATGTTGCAGCAATTTGCAATTGTACAAGAATGAGATTTTGTTGCAACAGCTGGTCCACTCAATGCGAAGGACAATCAGTTATGCCACAAAGCACATGCAAATACACAGACACACGTTCCAAAGCGAGACGGCAGCTTTGGCTCATTTGAAAAGCAAATAATTATAATTAATAGCTTTCGTGAGTCATCCTTATAATTAATTTCTGTCAGTTGGCAGCTGTCTGTCCAAATTGAAGAAGCAGCTAGGACTTGAGAAATGAGATATATGGCTGCATGAATATATATTTACAAGTGTAATTCATGCTGATGTGACCTCCATACCCTAATACAATTTGATAGTGACATTTTTCTAATTTTAAATAAAGAATGCACTCTTTGCCAATTAATATCCCTAGAAAATTAATTTTAAATTTAAAGTCCTAGAAATCATAAAAACAGAATCTGCCTTTGGTACCGTGTGCGAGGCTCTGGTAGTTCTATGTTCCGCCTTACTCTGATAAGATAAAAATAGAATGTCGGCCGAGATGTGAACATGGCATTTCCAGACATTTATACTAAAAACAGTTAATGAAAAATGTATGTAGGGATTACATCTATGTGGAGTTCTTGCCTTTGAATTACTTTATTGTTAAAGCTTTATAAATTAAAATCCGTAACTCAAGAACGACTAGATCGATTTTCTACTTTGTTGAACCAGTCTTCACCTCAACAAGCAGAACAAAACCTAAATTTTGATATACTGAATATAAGCCCGCAGCTCCGCTTGCTTGGAATTTAGAACTTTATTGCGTGGCTATCAAGTACTTTATATCATGTACTTATCTCAAATTATGATTGAACCTTTTCTCAGCACTGTAGCTATTCCGATATTTTTATGTTTCGTTTGGTTTGTTTATATCGAATTTTACAAAAATCGCCTTGTAAATTAACAACCGTATTGAGACAAAGTGTAGAATTTTGACAATACTTAAAACAATCGGAACACTGAAACCATACTCCCAAAGGTTAAAACCTAATTTTTAAATACATATGACGATCTACAACAAGAAAGCTAAATTATTTTCACGTCAAGCAAACATTTACCGATATTTGTGCACAAAGCTCCATAAATTTTTTTCGAACAACGCAAGCTTAGCTTCATCGGATCGATTACGAAACAATTATGGAATTATAGCGGGGAAGCAAAGACGGCACAGAACTTGTAGTATTATAAAGTAGAATTTTTAGATATTAACATGTGGACCTCAAGGTTTTCATTGGCGTCAGAAATATGGAAGCCGGCCTATCCTGACTCGTATATCTAAGTATCGGTTGAATTTCAGAGTAAAACTAACATGTATTTTAAAATACTCAAAATATTCCAAAACCACTTGTCAGCAAAATTTAAATAAAGTGAAGTCTTACCTTCTTTCAATTGCGTACAACCAAAACACGGTAGCTTAGATAAAATAAAAAACATATTTTTGTAAAATCATAATATCATTCTTTTAGCAGAATATAAGCAACTTTAAGCTGCCCACTCTCAGCCCACTCACAGCCCTTCAAAGCAATCCTCTGAAGAGGAAAAAAGAACGTCGCTGCAAAAAACTCGATCCTTCAGTCGAGTGATTGTCAAATATGTAGCACATCAACAACAATCACAAAAGCCAGTCAACAACAATGAACCAACAGCCAAACAAGAAGTAACTGCAATAGCAGCAGCAACAACAACAGCTGGGTACTTCAATTACGACGGCACAGAACCGGTGAATTGTTACGCGGCGTTGTAGGGGAGTGGGAGTGTCAACAGTTGCGTGCACACACCATGAATAAATAAATTTGTGCGAAATTGCTGCTGTTATATTTTCATAATAAATTCATAAATTCGATTTATCTTTCAATCAAAATAAGAAAGTTACATTTTGTCCCTGAACTTCCAAAAGACACTTGTACAAGTACTTACATTCGCACTCTCCCCTCGCAGTGCGCAATGTGTTGGTTGCAAGCAGAAAAGTTTAGGCCATGAATACGGCTGGCATTTTTCCTTCTCTCTTCCTTTCCTCTTTCGGACTCTCATACGATCCTACGTATATTTTTGCACTCGAATTTTTATTGCACATTTTCTTTCGGTAACTTTCATATTTTTTCGTTTTATGCTTTGCTCCTTGTTGATTTATAAAATTGTTATTTATTGTTATAAGCGTCAAGTGACAGTAAAATGGCAATGCAATGTGTTACGCCCCATTAAATTTGGAACAAACGTTTTTGAAACACGTTTCAGTGATTGTTGTCGCTAGCAAATGTACATTTATATTTGGTATAGGCTTTAAACTTTAGCAATGAAATGCTTACACAGGTGTTAGTCCCAAAAATACTCTGTCAATGAAAGCTTTAAAACATTTTGTTTAAATAAGTTCGCTCTAATTATACCAAAAAAAGGGAATATCAAGTCTGCCACGAAGTTTTTATCACTCAGAAGAAATCAACGGATACCCTATAAAGTAAATATATCAGCCAAGTCCGTCTGTTTGCTCGTCTGTATATACAGAAATTCCGATATCGGACTACAATGGGGTATTGGTGCTTGTATGGAAAACATAAAATTTTTTTAGGAAATATCATAACAAAATTTTGCATGGACTATTTTCAGGCAATGCTACAATCTCCGGTTTTTCAGAACAGACCACTAAAACTTATAGCTTCAAGATCAACATACAGCTTTCCTTAGTAAGTAACTTTACTTAATTCGACTTGAAAGTCCTTTATATCATGGATTCAAACCGTTGGCTCGTTACGTTTTCAGATTTAGTTAAACACGTAGTTGCGATAAGAAACAAGTCTGTTAAGGGTATTATAACTTTGGTTCAGCCAAATTTTTGTTTTTTCTCGTATTTCCTCTACTTAGTACCGGCATAAATTCTGATAAAAGTTCTTGACGTTATAACAAAATTTAAAACATTTTTCAAAAAAGTTAATGTGCATGGTTAAATGAGCTTGGTCTTCCCAAGCATACACACCACCCTATCCGGGAAAAACTAGCGCGCCCTATTATAAAACCCTATATTATATCACACTCATAGATCACCACACAACAAACCAGACCACGGCTGTACACCACCAGTTACAAAAAGACGCGTCGTTTTGTCAACGAGCCGATTGCCTTTTCAACTCCCTGGGGTACACCAGCCCTTATCTTTCGTTCATCAGATATGAAATCTCCCACTTTTACCATAAATTTTCTATTTTTTAAATAAGACTCCAAAGTTTTATAAAATTCTAAAGGCAGAATTTATTTAATCTTATATAAAAGACCTTCGTGTCACACCTTATCAAACGCCTGAGCTACATCTAGAAATATTGCTGAACAGTACTCCCTGTGCTCAAATGCTTTCCTTATCTCGTTAGTAATTCTATTTACTTGCTCTACATGTTTCGCACGAAATCCGAATTGATGCATTGGTATTGTATTATTTTCGTGGAGGAAAGGAGACATCTTTGATAGTAATACTTTTTCAAATACTTTTGAAAGACAGGGTAGAAGACTGATTGGTCTGTATGAAGACGGCTGTGTTAAGTCTTTCCCGGGTTTATCTATCAAGATATGCTGCTACTTTTTCCATGAAATTGGATAGTATGCGAAACTAAGAATTGCATTGAAAAGCAAAGAGAGCACCTCTACAGCAATAATTGGTAACTCAATTAGCATTTTTGGGGAAATTTTATCATGCCCCTCGACTTTTTTGATTAAGTTTTTTAATGATACCAATAATTTCAGAAGGTGAAGTCTTAACAGACTCGAGCGACTCTTTAGCTGTGTTGGGTAAGATTGACAGCTTAAAATTGTTCTTTGGCAAATTGGGTTGAAATACCTTTTCTAGGTGATTTGCAAAGCAATTAGCCTTTTCCTCGTCACTTCGAGCCCAATTTCCACCCAAGTCTCGTATAGGCATGTTGGAGTCAGCTGGTGGCTTCATGGACTTTTGAGCTTTCCAAAGGGAATTTTGCTTGTTTGAATTTGGACACAGCTTCTTTATATGCATTTCGGTGTTCAATTCTTCCTCACATTTAAGCGCTTTTTTTAATTTACGGACAGCAGATGTATTTTTTATATATTAGCTAATTCGTTTTATAAGAAGTTAGACCCATTTTTGGAATAACGAATAAGGGTTGTTCAAATAAGTTTATTAGTACAGGAGAATGATCAGAAAATAGATGAGTACATGTATCAGTTGTTATAAGCGATTTATTTATATTTTTGATTACACCAAAATCAATTAAATCTGGTATTTTCTTACGATCACTAGGCCAATATGTCGGCTTACCAGGAGATATTATTTCAAGGTTATTGTGCCTATTTATAACAATTTGATACAGCTGTCGTCCTTTCGGGTTAATAAGACGTGAGCCCCAGTACGTGTGTTTTGCATTGTAATCTCCATCTGCTAGAAATCTTTGACCTAGTGTTCCAAAAAAATCTTTAAATTCGAGTTTTGTAATTTTAAAACGAGGTGGACAGTATATAGCCGTAAGGTTTGAGTCACAACCCCGATTTTTAGTGATTTTGTTGTAGCTTGTAACTGTGGTGTAGCATGAGATTCTAGAGCATAGTGGTTTAAACGATTTCTAATCAACACTGCCTGCCACTATGCGCTTTTTATATAATTTTATTAATTTTTTCTTCATAATAAAGGAAGTGTTAATTTTATGTCAGGAGTGTGTAACCTCGAATAAATTGGGCATACATTTAATCAATGCATATACTAAATTAACGATTTACAAAACTTTATTCGAAATTATAAAAAGTTTCCGCTATTGATCAATAGCACGCACAGTTTAAATAGGTATTGACGATGCGATATTTCTCCGGCCTGCGAGTTGCAAGAGTGTAAAATGTTTAATTAGACCCGTACTTAGCCCTTCCTTACCTATTTCTAATACTTACATTTTTAAATTTGTGATATGTTTCGAATGTCTACAACCTGGTGTTTCTACTAACTTATTTATTTATAAAGTATTTGAATATGCTCGTAACTGTTATGGACTATACATATATTGCTAAAGACAATATTCCAGCGCAAAAAACGCAAAACATCCCAGAATCAGCTGAGGAAAACCTGGTACCAGAGAGCAATATTTATACTTGTTAAGACTGCCAAAGATTGGGCAGCAGGTACCCCAGTTGATGAGGAGGAAATAAAATGTCTCAAAAAGATAGTGTAGGAGTGCGAAAGCTTCCTGAAAAGAAAGCAATCCGAACGTCAGGAAAAGAGCAAAAACTCGAGCAATTCCAAAAAAAAAAATTGCACTATCACAGAACAGCAAGGAGCTCTGCCCAAAAAACCTTGGCGGAGTGAAGGGGAACATAGCAGATCAACAACGGCAAGGATATATAGACGGTAACTCCTCCTCACCTAACACAATACAGGAAGGATGTGTGGAGATCGACGTCAGATTGTCGAGTATGGAGCTAAGCTTTGTACTCGACAATCCTGCGTGTCTTCACCCTGAGCTTGATTCCTCTGAAACTCTTACGGGTTACATCAAATGCGCGAACCAAACCTCTTTAGATTTCTTTATTTATAGGCCTACATGGCCCACGACGAGGACATACCACCAGCACCACTTATAAAACTAGTATAGGGCAACCAAAAGGAAGATGTTCTGATAGGGTGTGATGCAATGGCACAGCGTATGGGGTAGCTCCATAGTAAACAACAGAGATAAGTCACTCTTACAATATATTTTAAATAGCAATTTTAGTATATGCAGCAAGGGCGATGAGCCAACTTTTGTTTTCTCAAGCTCTGATAGGTTTACGAGGTGGGAGGAAGTGCTAGACCTCAAGCTATCAACAGATACATACAGTCTTGTTGTGGATAACTGAAGGGAGTCCGATGAACCTTCCATGTCGAATCACCCCTCTTCTATCAAATATCGGAGGCCTAGAAAAACAGCAAGGGAAAACTTTACAAGATTAGCAACAAAATGCCTTAAAAAAGAGGCAATAAGAATATCAGTAATCCTCAAGAACTCGATTCAAAAGTAGATAAGTTAGAAAAAGTCTAACAACAACTTTCAAAAACCTACTCCGATAACAGTTCTGAAAAAGAGAAAGTCTCCTCCTTGGTAGAACAGTAATCTTAAGAATTTGAGAACGCAACTAAGGAAGGCTTTCTATTAGAGTTTTGGAACCAAAATCTGGCAACCATACAAAGATATCATGAAAAAATACAAAAAAGCAGCCAGGAAAGCTAAAACTGACTCATGGCGATCTTTCTGTACATCGATAGAAAGTTGCAGAGAAACCGCAAGGCTGAGTAAAATGCTATACAAAGAACATACCAATACTGCCTACATGAAGGTGGAAGGAAATGCTTGGATCTTCTCTGCAAAATAATCTCTGGAGGTACTTATTAAAACGCATTTCCCTGGGAGTCAGCAAACAAGGGGGGTTCAACCAGAATCACCGGCTCACGCATCTGATTACCGAGGGCAGATAATAGACAAAATTAAAATAAAATACGCCATAAATATTTTATGCCCATAATGCTGCAAAGGCTGGAAGAACCAATGGTTCTAAGGTTTGAAAATATGTACAAAGCAAGCACTCAACTGTCTTACATCCTAAGAAGTTGGAAAGGAATTAAAGTGGAAGATAATTTTAGACCTATAAGCCTTACATCCTTTATGTAGAAGGTACTAGAAAGACTAATGGACTTACGTATAAGAACAACAATGGTGGATAAGTTATCGAAGTCCTAACATGCGTCAAACAGCGCTGTAACACAAACAAGTTATGTGAGTAGAGGGACTCCTCAAGGTGGGTCCTCTTCCCGCTTCTATGGGTTGAGGCGCTGAACGAAACACTACTCCAACTAAACGGTGGAGGAGTGAAAGCAGTAGCAGTAGCAGTCAGTGAGATTATGGAAAGAGCATTACGCAGGTTAAACCTATGGGCTAAGAACAATGGACTAGGTGTTAACCCTAATAAAACAGAACATAGCCAAAACTCCCCAGTTTCAACTTCCAGTACTAAACGGTACAACACTCTTTCTATCCTCCACAGCTAAATACTTGGGGGTGGAGATTGACATCAAACTGTCCTGGAAAATAAATATAGAAAAAAGAATAAATAAAGCATATATGGCTTACTACACTCGCAAGAAAATCGTCAGCAAGAGTTGCATAATCATGTGAATGTATACTGGTGTCATAAGATCCTTCTTACATATGGAGCTCTGGTATGGTGTTCAGCGCTAAAGAAACAATACAACACTAGAAAATTAAATGAAATACAAAGAGCAGCAATTACTGGTTCAATCAAGTCATGACCGACTAATGTGCTTAATGTGGTCCTGCATTATCTGCTCAGAGACATCTTTATTCACAAAATAGCAGCATGTTCTTCAATAAGAATAAAAGAATTGGGTGGTTGGAATCGGAAGAACTATGGACTTATTGATATCCTAAACCAACTCAACGTAAATAAATCAGACTACGTTCTCCCAATGCTGGATTTCAATAGACACTTCCATGTGAGGATACCCTCTAAACGAGAATGGAGAAGAGACATAATAGGGTAGGAAAAAACCATCTCAGTCTATATCCACGGGTACAGAATGGACTGCAGAGTCGGCACGGGAGTATTTTCCGATCATTTGGACATTTCTCTCTCTATCCATTCACCTAACTCGGCTAGCATCTTCCAAGCGGAAATAATTGGCATAGAAAGCTCTATTAAAAACCCACGAGAGGATACGTAAAGCAGCAATATTTACAGAGACCCAGGCGGCGCTCCTGGCCTTGTCTTCGCCCATGACAAATTTCACCATAGTCCTCAATTGCAAGAAAGCACTGAGCTTACTAAAAGACAAGCTGGCAAAGGCAGGAACTTTCCTTAACGAATCCGAGGCAGAGCTAATAATATTGAACAGTAGAATAAGTCCAAAAAAAAATAATGCTCCTTAAAAATCAAAAAGCAGCATCAACAAAAGAGCTCACTCAGATAAACACAGTTTATTGTTGCATGGAAGTCAATAAGTGAATTAGGTACCTGCTTCATATTTCAGGGCTCTAAATATATCTTAGTAACAAACGGTAATATGTCTATGAATACAGTTCTATACCTGTGGGTATATATATATGCAACCAGACCCCTGAAATTTGCTCTACCGATGGTAACTAAACAAATACGATTTCGGAAGGTGTGTTAAATAGGTTCCTTTGGTGGCGTTAATCTTTAAAGGGGTATTCTACTCTAGAAATCAAATTTTGGGCAGTTTTTTGAATTTTATTTAAAAAAAACCAAAAAAAATTTCCCTATCCATTTTTTATGGTGTTTTTATTGATTTCTTAAGAATACAGAAAAAAAACTTTGCAAAAAAAATTTTAAAAATTAAAATAATTAGAGGGGGGAGAGACAGGTGTAAAAAATGGCGCATCCTGGTGACATTGATCCTGACTCTCCTTGTCTGAAAAAAAAATCAAAAGAAATTCTTAATCAGTAAAGATGCTGTTATAGTACGGGAACACGAAAATTTTTTTTTGAAAAATAGCGACTGCCTGAAAATAAAAATCATTTTTTACGCTTTTTTCGAAATTCCTGAATTTTTTTTAAATATTAAAAACAAAAATTTTGACACGATGCTGGAAGGAACGATAAAGGATTATATAAAGAAGATTCACACAAAATTTCAAGTAAATCGGTTGTATAGAACTTGAGATAATGCCTGTACCGTGTGGAAAAAAGTAGTTTCGAGAAAAACGCGTTTAAAGTTTAAGAGACAATTCTAGTGAACACGGACGCCACCTCACAAAATCGGCTGTGTCTCCGAAAATAAGTCGAATTTTGAAAAATTCTTCCAAGGTCATATTTTTGAAAGTTTAAACTTTAAATATATGAAAACAAACGAATTTTTCAAAATTCCAGAGTAGAATACCCCCTTAATTCGACTCAAAATACCTTCCTCAAGTTTGAAAAAAGTCTTGCGGTATTTTCGTTAGGTGGCGCTGAAAGCGCGTAGTTCTAGTTTTATTCGTCGCATCGGGTCATGTTATACCTTTTTGAAATGCTCATTTCTCGCGCTAAAACGTGTTTGATTGACTGTCGTTTCTTTTTAGTCGTTCGTGAGTTATAGCGTCGCAAACATGGAGCAGAAAAAAGAGAAAATACGGCATATTTTACAGTACTACTACGATAAAGGCAAAAATGCATCTCAAGCCGCCAATAAAATTTGTACAGTTTATGAACCACCGCACAACGATGGTTTCAACGTTTTCGTTCTGGTGTAGAGTTGGTCAAAGATGCGCCACGCTCCGGAAGGCCTGTCGTCGAAAATTGCGATAAAATCGCTGAATTGGTCGAAAGAGACCGGCATAGTAGGAGCCGTAGCATTGGTCAAGAGCTGGGCATGAGTCATCAAAAATTCATTCAATTTCAATAAAAAAAAAAAAAATTTAATAAAAATACCGCAAAACTTTTTTCACAAACCATTATATCAAAAATAGCCATATGCATGCATACTAGATGTCTTCAATTCGCTTAACATACATAAGAGAGTGGCTAATCGAAAAAGCAACTAATAATGAATTTCGTAGACTTGTAATAAAAGCAAGTTAGACTAACAAGCGCATCTATCATTTTAAATGGTGTCAACGAACCCTCTTATAGCGAATTGAATTAAATTATTTTGTTGTTGTGGTCACATAATTTTTTTTTTTACAAGAAGGCAATGTTCAAATATAGCGAAGCAGAGAATAAATCTGCTATCTAACATAAGTATACAACATTAGTTTTATTCTTTTAGAGATATAATATGTATGTATATTTATATAGTATTATCATCAGCTCTTTGTAGTATCATATTATCTTTGCAGAAAACCGATTGTGGCAGCAATCACACGTTTTTGTAAAGAGTACTAAATATTTTTGCACAGAACACACATGCGAAAACACATTCATAAAAGACAATTGTCTGCTTCCCTGCAGAGAAACGAGAGCTAATCAGAAGACGCAACATTTGATGATTCGCCCTAAAACATGCCACCGTTAATCCATATTAAACTCCAAAAAACTAATACGGGATCCATTAGTCTAGACTCTAGAGTATGGTGCTCCAACGCCAGGCGAGTTTCTAAGTGGTACATTTCTCTATAGGGTACTCAAGAAGAATATGTACATAGATCTACTCTGGTGTGCGTAGTGATGCATATAGTTTGCAATAAGCTTGCGGAGAACAGGAATCAAGGGAAGATGCAGTGGCGTACTGCCGGTGTAACGTTACGGTGCGCACATACCACGGATCAATGCTTGTTTTATTGCTTTCATTAATTTCACTTGCTTCCTTCGATGGTACAAAGGCACACTGGGAGGGAGTGAGAGAGACAGTGACAGCGCCTGGTTACCAACGAAGCGCCGCATTGCGTTGCCTTGTGTTTTATTTACCACTTGGGTTTACAAGCGCAACCAACAGCCAAACGCAGCTTGAAGGATTTGATGTACGCTCGAGCACGATGCTATTATCCTTACATGGCTTTCTGTGCGCTGGACAGCCCGCGGCTAGCTGTGTTCTGTTCGTTGGCTATGGCAACAAAAGTGCGGAATATTTTAGTGGATATTGTTCTTCGTTACCCATGTATGGGTATGTGTGTGTGTGTATTTCTGACTATTGCTACTGTTGCACTTTGTTTGCTTATAGCATATATCACTTACCTTTCCAGTGTTTGAGTATCAGTGGCATTGCGAGGGTTCACCGGAAGTTTATTTAACCTGAAAAGATTTTATTGTACCAAACATTTTATGTTCCGCATCAAGCGTCTTGAACTGTTGCTCTGCAATTTATATTTAATGCCCGTCAGAATAAAAAGCTATGAAAACCAGCACGTCCAAATGCACAGTAAGCCACGTCCAAATACGGTTGCATTTTCAATTTTATAAGATGAGAGTAAGAACGAAAACCATGATGAAACACTTAAATTTTAGAAATTAAATATTTAAAAGAAGTATGTACATATGTGGCTTTTCAGAACATTTCTTAAAGAACATACATATCGTCACCTAAAATGCAAAAATTTCGAATGATTAAAAAATTCGAACTTGGGTGTTTTATTGATTACGATCTACTACTTTAAATTACATGCATATAAGTCCATATGTCCAATATTTTAAGGTTCTGCTATCAGATATAACCCAGTTTTAACCAATATTTAAATTTTGTTTCACTCGTGTTCTATTTTACATCGCGAATGAATTCTTTCTCCTGTAAATTTCAAAGAATATTGTTGTTATTTTACGTTATTAGGTGACGATATACTCGAATGTATTTCCTGGAAAATTAATGTCTAATGTCCGCTGTTTTCAATAATTTCATATTTTTTATATTCATAAAAGGGTTTCAAATAATGAATTAAAACTGACTAGAACTAACATTTGAATATTTTTTTTTATTTTGTAATGCCAAATATAGGATTAAAACTAAAAAAAAGAAATAAAAACGTTTGAATACGGATTGAAAAATTGAAAATATTATATCCTATAATTTTTTTATTAAACATGAGCCCATCTAGAGCTCTGGTCATCAAGGTTTTTTTAAAAATTAAAAGTTTAAATATTTAATTGCCAACACTTTTTGGATTTAGACTTGTCGTTTTCAATCCTAATATCGGAATTAAAGAATGAGAACTTAATTCTAACACCATATTCGTTTAGTCTATGGACTTGATCGTCACAGAACTTTATTATTTTTACATTCGAGGCACGTTATTTTGCAATTTAACTGGATCAGCAGCCCAAGAAATTACTTCACAATTAGCTAGCTCGTTAGCCTTTTTATACCCTCCCAATCTATTGCACAGAGTATAATAGGTTTGTTCACCTAACGGTTGTTGGTATTCCTAATCATAATCAATGTTTTGTTATAAATGATCAGGATCGCGAGTCGAGTTGAATTCCGTGTCATTGTCTCGGAAAACAACCACGCCTACATTCCATACAATACAATTTACATAAATTCTTTTAATTTCTTCTTTTTTCCAATATACTAATCAAGAAGCAATTAATACAGGTATAATGAGATAAAACTTTGGTCGATAGTAAATTTAAACTCTGCCACCTATTGACGAAAAAGTATTCAAATCAAACAAAAACTGTTCAAGCCCCTAAATAAGGAATATGCGGACCTCAGTACATATAGTTGACTTTCGGCAGGAAATATCGGCTAATGGTTAGGTATATTATTGGAATTCAGAGAGAATAGTATGTCTGTATGTCAAAATGGACTGAAATCTTTCAATGCTTACCTTAGCCTCCATTTACCGCATTCTATATACCGGCTAACATGTGAGGTATCTCAATGAAAATGACCGAGCGGGTTTTACTCATAACATTGTATGTTTGTGTCTAAAATAGGATTTTCGAACATCCGATTGACCTTACTCCAAATATGTTACATTAGTGAAATCCTAACCGGCTTTTCAATAGGGATGCTACACAAGTAGACCGATAGGGACAGCAAACGACGCCATATTTTTGCCCGCTCTTTTGACACATCTTTTCAGTAAGGTTTGCCATTTCATCATGGAAAGATATTCGCCCCAACAATGACTCAGAATTTTAAAATTTGCTACCGATATTCGGAGTCAGTGGCTTCAACTTTAGGAGCGGGTTTTTCAATAAGAGGGCTAAAAAAGTTTTTTTAATAAAACAACATTCGTACGTACTCCATGAGTTATTATTGCATCCCGAAAAAATTGGGTGCGTCGTCATTGGGCCGTACTTCTTCCGTGATGATCAAGACCTGCATTTTACTGTGAATGGGAACCGCTACCGCTAAAAGATAACCGAATATTTTTAGCCCGAATTGGATGATATGGATTGGGACAATATGTGGTTCCAACAGAACGGTGCCACAAGCCACACAGCGAATGTAACAATCGATTTATTGAAAACCAAGTTTGGTGAACATGTTATCTCACGAAATGGCCCAATCAATTGGTCGCCTCGGTCGTGCGATTTGACGGCGTTAAGTTTTTTCTTGTGGGGCTTATGCTTGAAACCCGTTGAAAATTGTGTCCAGGATCTAGACCTCTGGAAGCGTGCCCGTGGTGGCTATGCATAAACAATTGAGTTAATATACTTTCACAGCAACAAAGAATTTATTTGTAATTTTTGTTTTACTCAAAAAAACATTTGTAGCGCTCATATTGAAAACTCTGTTGGTAGTACTTGGTGTGTTTTACTTCTATGGAATTTTGAATTTTGTATGGAAGACTAAGCCAACAAATTTATATTGGTTCGTCAAAACCTATCTTTCATATTGAACAAGAGGTATTGCCAACTGGTCATAATAGTTAAACTTTTGCCGAAAAAAGTAGTTGGAAACAAAGGTAAAGTTCATTTTGACAAATAAAAATGTAAACAAACAAAAATGGCATATCTTTTTGAATGGGTATTGAGTTAAAATTAAGACAAATATGAATATTGGTTTTAACTTTTCCTTGTATTCCATACCCCAAAAGAACAAAACAAAGATATTTTAATATACAAAGATATATAAACATCCCGTTTTCAGATTTAAGTATTCAAACTAATCTTTTTTCTCAGATTACCCTTATTGTCACCTCACTTCGATTTTAAGCGAACTCCAATATACCGCATAAATTATTTCCGTCATTCCACCTTTATACTGCTGTCACCAAATTGAAAGGTGAATTTTTTCCATTTCATTTTCTTCAAAGTAGTCCCCTCCCGTTGCAATACACTTATGCCAACGAATATTCCAGTCATCATAGCACTAGAAAAAATCGTGATGGCCATCAGAACTTTCTTTGATTCATCTTTTATATCCTCTATTGAGTCAAAACGGTGTCCTCGGAGTGGTTATGTGAATTTGCTAAATAGCCAGAAGTTACACGAAGGTAATCAGGTGTTGAAAATGTGGTGAAATCATCACGAATAACCAATGCAGTATGAGGTGGTGCTTTATCGCACTTCTTAGTTCAATAAATTCAGACATCCTCACAAGTATCTCAAATACTAATGAATATTCTGATGCAAATTTTATCATAGATGTCACTAACAGGACTACCAAGTTACAGGAAAAAATTACCGATTCGAAAAAGAAAAAGTATAAATTAAAAATTCACCTTTCAATTGGATTACAGTATTATATACCGTTCAGATTGGGGACGTTTTCTTATTTAGATCTGAATTACAATAGAAATGGTCTATACCTTGGTCCAAGTCTCATATCCCTGATATGATGAATTCCGATCCTCTAGTTGAGTGGTTCCCAAACTTATTTTGTCTACCGCCCACTTTGAGAATAAATATTTTTTTAGCGCCCCCATTTTTTCACCTATTTAAAAACCACTATAACTTCAAATTAATTATTGTGACCTATATATGTATATTAACGGAGAATTTTAAACGAAACTTTTACTATAAGCAGCAACTTAAAACCTGAGTGCAGTAGGTAACATACAACGGCGCTTAGGTCTCAAGTTAACTCTTACGGGCTCCAACTGCCAATAAGAATGATTATTGAAACACAACTTTATAGTATTAAAACAGAGAATCTTTTATCAAAAATAAAACTTAAATTAATCGATCCATATATAAAAACTAATGTGAAGGATGAATCTGATGCTGTTTAATAAGTTTCTTAATATCAGGTTCCAATTTACTCAAGAACAGTCGCAAGTCGCCACATTCGATAACAAGCAAACGATTTCTATTTTTAGTAAGCAGTGTTGTCACAGCACTAAATCCACGTTCACACAAATATGACGATGGGAATGCTATCAAGAATCGTTGAACGATTGACCACAATCCAGGGTACAATTGCGAGATCGGTTTTTGTAGCCAAAATTCTTGGTAACCATTTTTGAACTTGATTTTTATTTCCTCGTTTGTTGTCAATTCTATAAGTTCTTCTTCCAGCTGAGGTGACATTGCTGTGTTGACATTTGAAAACGGATCCAACACCCAGTCTGGTATTTCCAAGTTCAAAATGTCCTGGTATCGTTCGGTGAAGTCAATGTGGAGGTTTTCCAAATGTTGGCAGTAGGCAAACAATTCGTCGTTACTGCATGATACTGATAAATTCGGAAAATTGTGAAACTCACGTCTGCCCAGATTCTTTTTGTGCGAAAGCAGCAACGACGTTTTTTGTTTTAATTAAATTTAGTTTATCGCCTTGCAGTTGGAGATTCATGTCATTGAACAATTTATACAGGTCTGTCATGTAAGCTATATCATTCTTTGATGTTATGAGCTTGTCTTGAAATTCTGTATCTCTAGTTTCCAAGAACTCTATAACAGAGTCAAACAGGTTGTAGAATCGAGTCAGACAATTGCCTCTTGATAGCCAACGAACTTCAGTATGAAACAAAAACTATTGAAAGCCTCGTCATTAGTAACACAAAGCTGATGCAATAATCTATCATTCAAAGAGCTGTTGCGGATTTTAGTGACTGCTTTGATGACATATTGCAGTGATTGAAATAGTTTTTCACTTAAGTTTCTAGCAACTAAATGTTGTCTATGAATAACGCAATGTACACCAAGGACATCTGGAATTTTATTTTTTAAGTGCGCTATTAAGCCTTTATGGCACCCTATCATAGCCGGAGCGCCATCCATAGCAATTGAAATAATATTTTTCAAAGGAATCTCTTTCTCATCGCAAAACTTTTCCAATATATTGAATATGGTTTCGTCTTTTGTATCGGTCTCTAAATTTCTAGCAAATAATAGTTCTTCACATATTTTTTTCATCTTTAATAAACCTCTCGTAAGACAACAACAATGCTTCATTAGTTGGTAAAGTGGACTCATCGAGCTGAATTGAGAATTGGCTTGTCCTCAGGTGATCGCACAATGATTCTTCAATGTTTTCAGCCATTTCATCAATTCGTCTTTGCACAGAATTTTTACTCAAAGGAATTTTTCGGATAATACCTGCGTCCGGTTTATGAAGCACGGTAGTTATTACTTCATTTATTGCTGGCAATATTAACTCTTCTCCGATGTTATGTGGTTTGCCTTTTTGAGCAATTAACAAAGAGATATTGTACGAAGCTCGAAGTCCGTCGTCATCTAGCTTAGCAACCGCCGAAAATAGTTTTGCTACACTTGGCTAGGTCTTGAAAATATGCTACATTCTTGTCTCTCTTATCTGGATGCATTTTATTCAAATTAAGCCTGCAAAATTGTTTCATTCGAAAATGTTTTTAGACATAGAAGACACAAAGGCGAGGATGGGTTTGTGGGATTTTCAATGAATCCGAATTTAATGTATTCCGCACAGTATTGCCGTCTCTTCTTTTTTACTTCCAACATTGTTTTGCTTTGAGAAATACGTTTAACTTCGCGAGTAGTGTAAAGGAGGCGTAAGTAATGTTCATCTATTGCGCGCAAAACCACAAATGAATATAAAATAAATATTACATTGTTTATATAGGAAGGCTTAAGCACAATTATTATATATTAGTCCAAAAATATGAATTCTTATTTTTCCTAGAAATACATTTGTAAAAAAATGATCTTTCTACTTTTCGTATTATCTTATTTTTTCCAGAAATACATTTGTAAAAAAGGATCTTTATCATTTTTTTATTTTCTCCAGAAATACATTTTCCACATAAAAGATTTAAGGAGTTCAAAAGCTCAAAACGTGCGCTACATCAGCCACCTACCCGACGGAATTTCGCAAATGATAAAATAAATTTTTCAAGAGCTCAAAGCATGCCCTACATCAGCTCGAACCTACCTACCCTACACCTTTGCGCAAATGATTATATTATGATAGCAAATGCCCACATACAGATTTGGCAATGGCAATAGCAATACGTTTGACAGTTAGTATTCTATAAATTATATTCTGTCGAGATGCCCCGTTATGAAATGTAGCGACCGATTGACATGATTTTCATTTTTTCTATATTCAATTAAATAGGACAGATATATGAACTACGCGGAGAGAAATATAGAACCGAGTTTGAGCAATCTTTTAATTCATATTAGTTGATGTTCACAAGTTGTTGTTGAGAGTCGAGAGCTCATGTAGTCGTTGTCTAAGAGGCCTCCTAGCTAAATAAAATTACAAATAACCCCCCAGGCCTCTACACAACGCCCCCAATACAATAAAATGACAACCGCACTCATTCCCTTTGCAAGGGTTACGGTGAAAATTACGAAAGCCGCATTAATTCTTTAAATGAAAACATAATAAGCATTAAATAGCATTCGAATAAATATAGTAACGGGTGATTTTTTTGAGGTTAGGATTTTCATGCAGTAGTATTTGACAGATCACGTGGGATGTCAGACATGGTGTCAAAGAGAAAGATGCTCAGTATGCTTTGACATTTCATCATGAATAGACTTACTAACGAGCAACGCTTGCAAATCATTGAATTTTATTACCAAAATCAGTGTTCGGTTCGAAATGTGTTTCGCGTCCGTGTCCGATGAGCGATGAGGCTCATTTCTGGTTGAATGGCTACGTAAATAAGCAAAATTGCCGCATTTGGGGTGAAGAGCAACCAGAAGCCGTTCAAGAACTGCCCATGCATCCCGAAAAATGCACTGTTTGGTGTGGTTTGTACGCTGGTGGAATCATTGGACCGTATTTTTTCAAAGATGCTGTTGGACGCAACGTTACGGTGAATGGCGATCGCTATCGTTCGATGCTAACAAACTTTTTGTTGCCAAAAATGGAAGAACTGAACTTGGTTGACATGTGGTTTCAACAAGATGGCGCTACATGCCACACAGCTCGCGATTCTATGGCCATTTTGAGGGAAAACTTCGGACAACAATTCATCTCAAGAAATGGACCCGTAAGTTGGCCACCAAGATCATGCGATTTAACGCCTTTAGACTATTTTTTGTGGGGCTACGTCAAGTCTAAAGTCTACAGAAATAAGCCAGCAACTATTCCAGCTTTGGAAGACAACATTTCCGAAGAAATTCGGGCTATTCCGGCCGAAATGCTCGAAAAAGTTGCCCAAAATTGGACTTTCCGAATGGACCACCTAAGACGCAGCCGCGGTCAACATTTAAATGAAATTATCTTCAAAAAGTAAATGTCATGAACCAATCTAACGTTTCAAATAAAGAACCGATGAGATTTTGCAAATTTTATGCGTTTTTTTTTTTTAAAAAGTTATCAAGCTCTTAAAAAATCACCCTTTATGATGGGATATTTTTCACTGGTTAAGGATACTCGCTTGCAGTGAAAGCATCGATAACCTTTGATTTATAAAGTGTTCGAACCAGCCATACGTGAAAATACTACATTTCAACAACCACTAAGAAGGTCTGCCATTGGCGACGATCTTCCAGTGTCAGTAAAATAGTTACAACTAAGTTGATCTGTGCCAAATAAAATCCGATTGAGGTTCACGAGTTCCTGATAACTCCAAGTGCTAAGTTAACAGTGTACATTTTTTCTCCATTGTCTTCTTAACCTTGATCACACGGCCCCATATAGTTTCTTAACTTATGTTTACTCATACCAGAAATATGCACCATACAGTTGGGAGTTCCAGTAGTTAGCAAAGTTCAATAAATAGTACACAACAATTTTTTATTTAAATTTCCCACTTTCAACGCTTCCATTTGCCACCCATAAGCTGTCAAATAAATAAAAAGCGGTTCATTCACCTAAGCAACCATGTAAATGCACCCGAACTGCATTTGACACCTTGAATTATTGCCATAAGTGCCCCAATTACTATACAAACTAAAACAAAAAACGTTTCAGAAGGGGTAGAGTAATGTTTAAAAATCCCATAAATTACAAAAGGATAACGGTGTTCGCTAAAAGCTTTGCAAAATCAAAATCGAAAAAATGCTAAACGCACAAAAAATGTAAATTTGCGTAAAAAATTCTATGTATGTATAGGTGTAACCGTTCTGCCTGATTTTTATTGCGGTTTCATTTACACATTGGAGCTATGGCACTGCGGGATAGCTGTCTGGCAGAAGTTTGTTAGCCAATGTAGTATACCATCGCACCGGAATCAGAAAATTTAAATTTTTCCGCAATAGAATTAGTGAGTGAAATCACCCAGTGCTATGTATATTGTACCGAAAGCCATTTAATGAATAAAACATTTCACGGAATAACTACCCAAATGCTTATATTACGTAATTAAGAGGCAGCTCAAGAATACTTGTAGATCACTGCTTGTTCCGTATAAGCCAACTTGGGGTTAAAGTAGTTGTATACATACGTATGTATCTGCACCTTAACTATCTTATAAAGGGTGGGATATATAAAATTTTAAATTTAAAAAGTCAATAAAAAAACGGCTTGATATTTTTCAAAGGTCTAACATTTATTTAAAAGGTTGTTTTATGAAATTTATTGGGGGAAAACAATTTCGGACAAATGACCACTACGGCTGAGTTTACAGTAGCTTATGCGATCCACCCAATTTTGGAGTACTTTCTCGATGGTTTCAGGCCTTATGGCAGCTACGGCAGCTTGAATCTCGTACTTTAGATCTTAAATTGTTTCTGGATGATTGGCGTAACATTTATCTTTAACAGCTCTCCACAGAAAATAGTCAAACGGAGTTAAATCGCAGTTCCTGGGAGGCCAATTCACATCACCTCTTTTGCTGATTATGCTATTTTCGAAGATAGGGCGTAAAAGATTGAGTGTAGCGTTTGTTGTATGGCACATAGCGGCGTCCTGTACTCCAAGTGCGACAATTCTGCTTGTTCGGGGTAGAAATGAGCCTTGTCCGAAAAGATGATTTTTCGGTAAAATTGATCATCCTCGGTTTTTTTTCAATATTTCCCAGTTTTTTTCTAGTGAATAACGACCCATTTTGTAAATTTTAGACTTTTTACTGAATATCTGTCACTTTCCGAATGGTATTTGACGTTTCCAATGTCGAAATATAGATAATTAAAATTTGAAACGTTAGATGGCCCACCCTTTATATAAAAATGAATCGCAAAATGTGTTGCTAAGCGCATAACTCAACAACGCCTGCGACCAATTTGGCCAATTCTTTTTTCTGAATGTTCGTTGAGGTTCAAAGATGGTTTTTACGGCAAGAAAAATTCTAAAAATTGCCGGAAACCCACTAAAAACAGCCCTATTCTTTTTCCCATACAAACGAATGAATGTTTGTTTGTTAGTAACGCCAATGCTCGAGAACGGCTGAACCAATCTTAATGAAATGTTCAGAGGTTGTTCGGTGTGGATTGGCGAAGGTATTTCCTCACATAAAACTGTATGCTTTTTGTGAGGAAAAGTCGGAAAATTGGACAATTCCAAAAAGTAACTTTTTTTCATACACAATTTTTTTTAAATTTTTTTTTTCTGAAATTTTTTGCATTATTTGAATCGTTCAAATTTGTCGTTTGCTTTCTTTATTCCGGCTATTCAAAAAAAAAATGTTTGAAAATTATTCAGTGAAAACGTTATGTGTGTTTCACACAAAATGATCAATTCCAGATTGAAATTTGTTACGATGCCACGAAGAGGTCGCGCTAATATCGGTCGGCGTTCTTTTTGGCATCAACGTCTATTGGCAACCCAAGGCACATGATCGAGTACTCCCAGGATGCGAGGACATACGTGCAGAAATCATTTCTGCGAAAATTCCTGATGCAAAGAAAGATCCAGTATGAAATCCAATATGAACTATATATATAGACCTTGCGGACACCATAATCCCACTTCGGTTTTTATGTCTGGCAATAAATGCTTTTCTTTGAAAAACACAAACTGGAAATGATGGATATCCACTCTATCGGCGTTGCTCATCAGACGACAATGGCAGAACATTTAGCATTCAACTTAGAGGAGTGGAATCGAGGTCGACAACACATGGATCGTACCATATTCGCCACTATTGTCTAATTCACATTCAAAACTTATGTCAATGTTGAATATTGCAGTTTGGTGAAATCGATAAAATACGTTTTTAAGTACGTCACCAAAGGAAGAAACATGGCGTTTATTTGGCGCTTTGTAGGATATTTACTTTTGCAATTCATGAACGTTTTCCCACTGTTGTGCGTCTCGTAGTTAATTTAGGGAATAACCAAAGAGTGTATTTCAACCCAGAGAATACAGTACAGCCAGTGGAAACACCGCCAACAACAAAATTAACAATGACGAGTTTTTTCTCAACTCTCGTCAGTGATCCGTTTGCGAGAACATTGCTCTATTCGGAAATACCTTGATATTATACATGGTGTACATCGTCGAAGAAATAGTTACGCAGAAAGCAAGGCCAACCAGTAAATGGACAACTAATGCATTACGACGAATTTACACAATTTACCCGATTGCTTCTTCCTTCGGTTGAACTTCATTTGAGTCATTGCGTACTGCGAATGGAACGGTGTGTGCAAGTTTGGAGCATCAAGCCAGCAATTACAATTGCTGGAACATGATAATCAATGGAATTAAACGATGAACGATGCGATAGCTACTTCGCATGCCACTGAAGTTCGCACACTTTTCGCGATGATCATTTCGACATATCAGCCTTCAAATCTGCGTCAATTATGGGATACGAACAAAAATTACATTGCCGAAGACATTTTACATCGTATTCGCTTAGAATTCATAATGGATTAATTCCAATTGATATACTATATGCCGTTTATTAACTCACGAAAGATGAACTCATCACGAATGTTCGGACATTGGCCAAATTATCGTAACTACGATTCCTTAAGTGCACCAACAATATTAGCTGCCAAAAATACCGATGTTGTGGACTCAAACTGGAAGACTCAAACTCCAATTCCGGGAGATTTGCGCTCATACAAATCGATCGATCGTCTCCACGAATTTCTGACTTGGTATGCCAGCGCATCATTTGAGTTTCAAAGTTAGATCTGTCGTTATTATGTTTCGCAATATTCATGCGCCGAAACTGTGTAATGGAACCCGACTGATTGTGACGCACCTATCGAATACAAGAGGGGCAGAATCTTTGATTCTACGAATTCCTTTAAGTTCTAACGATTTGCCATTTCAGTTCAAATATATTCCGTGTGGCATAAATTTGGAAATGCTATGTTTTTCACACGGCCAGATATACTACGTGGCGTGCTCACGAGTTGAAAAACCATCTTTTCTGTACACCGGAACAGAAATCAAAAAATGTTGTTTATCAACCTGCGATACATTGAAAACAAAAATTAAATGATAAATTCAAATTTCTTTTCATTTCAAAACACATAATTTCACGCAGAACAACGGCTGCGGGATCTGCTAGTAAGGATATATAAAAGATGATTGATTTTTACTTAAATGGTAATGTTATAAAAGTAATTTATTTTCAAATTTTCTCCGTACAAAGTTAGCTTTTACGACACTAAAATTACTGTTTTATGTTGAATCTACTCCTGAATGCTCATTTTCCGTTGAAGCGCTCCGCATACCAATCGAGAGCTTCTTGCACCTTTTGGATGAACGTTACATCGGCGGTGAAGTCATTCGAAATCTTCACGTTTCCCGGCCTGGCATATACATTCACTGAGCGTAAAAGTTTTGTGCACCTAACGATTATATGGCTCTCGTAAAACAAATTACAATTATAGAGTTATATAAGGATGACAAAGTTATTTAAAATCGTTATTGAGACCAGTCTGGGATCAAGACCTTACTCCCTGTCATCAGTTCAAATATTCTTGGCAAATGTTGTATAAGGATGCATGGAATAAAATTTTCGGCTACACCCGAATCTTCCTTGCTTGTTTAATACAAAGTTTTGTCAATAGCTGAAAGTATTTCCGAGTTTTCACGCCAATTAAGAAGAAGAATTTCCGAGTTTTTGGAACATATTTAAATCAAAGGTACTTATTAACTTTGTTAGTATTGTAGCAATATCTTCGATATCATCGAAAAACGACGAAAACTTAAAAAAATTCCAGGTTTCATGGGCAGTAATAATCTGTGAATTCAATAAGAGTCAATCCAATGTAATTAAATGTATATATACAATTCTATATACAGTGGCGTAGCCTCAACTTCGGGCGCCCGGGGCCAAGGATGTTCTGCCGCCCCCCTTTATCTACCAACCTACAAGTTTCATGAGGAGGTTCAAACAAAAGTGAATTTTTCTAAAATTTCTTCGATATTAAGTGTATAAAATTTAGGAACTAGAAGCCACGCAAGTTCTGAAGTTCCAAAACTCTCACAATACAAAAAGAAATTGATAGTAAATTTACTAGACATCTTATTAAAAGCCATAGAAAAACCCCATTTTCGCCCTATATCTTGTACACTTTTGACACAATTTGCAAAATAAATTTTGTAAAAAAATTTTTTGAAGTATTTTTCTGAATACTAAAAGACAGCGAAGATCGTTTTGCCAGCCCAAGAAATTGCGCCCGGGGCGACCGCTCTCTTCGCCCCCCAGGGGATACGCCACTGTCTATATATGTATGGTAAAGAGGGTATCATCAAAACTGATACTTCATCATCCGTATCTAAAGTAAGTAGTTATAATACATATATTTTGTTCCCTAGTTAAAAGTACTGATCGACACTTTTACTTTGATCTCGCATAGTATCTGTTTAATGGCTAACACACTGATGAGAAGTTATTATGAAATAGTTTTAAGTCAATATTAGAATAAGAATTTGGTACTTTCTTATTTTGTAGCATTGGGACTGTTAGACAGGGTTTACACACAAAAGCTTTCGTCGCTCATTACCTGGAAATTCTCGAGTCCGATAATTCAGGTCGGACAATTTTCTGCATTCCCTTTTATATCACACTCTCAAATTCTTGTATGGTAAGAAACTTTGGAAACACTCGTGTTTTAAATATTCGTTTGAAACCGATCGAAATTAAAACCATGATAAGAATTTAAAAACTCAAAGAAACTTTGAAACGCGTTGCAACGAACTGTTATGAACAAGAACACATAGCGTGTTGCCGAGCACATCCGACTCGGACCATTCATTTTCCTGCGTCGTCCCCTGCCTACAAAGACTAATTTTGGCAATAAAAGTCTTTCATCGGGCATGCCATATAAAATAAAAAAAAAACCTGCTTCCTGCTCATTTTTTTCTCTTAATACAATAATAAATTGTATGTTCAAATGGAAAGAGAAACTCTCAAACTATGCAGTATACTTACAGGAGTACTATCGCGATGCAACCCGAACTCTTAAAAGACGCAATGTGTCAGATTTATGCTTTAAAAATTAAGTTTTGTATATTGAAAACAAAATCCTTATTATAAAGTTTGGAATATAAAAGCTGTTCTCACTGGAGGTCAATGTTATAATATTAAAAGTAAGGTTGATCTAAGTTCGGATATAACTGAACATTTCATACTCTTGCAACTTGTCAGGACCAAAGCTAGGGAAATACCTTTAGGAACATAAGGCTTGTTAGTTATATGGGTAGACCTCAGTTTTCACCCAATATTATTCATTCTAAGCACAAATATGCACAGTTACAGAACAAGAACAGAACACACGCTCTCTAAATTTTACTAAGATAACTCGCATATTGGTCGATATGTGCGGTACAAAGTCTCCCGGAAGTTCGAATATCCCAATAGACTACGCCCATCATCCAATTTTTACACCAACTCCTACAAGGCCCTCTCATACCAACTCGTGCTTAAAATAATTATCTTTATCCTAATTAGACATTGATTTATAGGGCTTTAAGTAATTTTTAACAGTACCATTAAGTGGGGAGAGGACAGCGTTATCAACCGATTCCATCCATTTATCCACTGTCAAGGCTATTAATATTTTCAGACGCAAACTACCAACTTTTTATGCAGCAAGTCGTACATCAAGATACCCTCTCCTTGACAGTAGTCTATTTCGGGATACTGAAGTTGAAATGGCACGTTATTTATTGCTTTGGTGAGCCAGTCGAATTGAATTTGTTGATTTATGACAGTATTTATGATAAATACTTAAAAAGTCCGTGACATCAGAGAGGTCCGACATTCTGAGTTGTGTTCTTTTCGAGACCCTTGCCACAAGGATTAGCCACATTGCCTATCCTTCCAATCAATTGAAGTAGTTGGTTTGTGAAATGAAATATTTAAAGCAGAAGCAAAATTTCTTGCTCGTCGTTTTTTTCCTCTTCGACAAGAATGTTGTTGTTAATATCATCCCTAAATGTTTGTGTAATGCTGCTGAAACCCATGCTAGTAATTAACCCGCTTCACATACAATTTACCTAAGCGGCTTAAGGCACTTTAAGCCCCTCTAGTAAGTCGCTCAAGCACAGAACTGATGCATATTTGTGTGTCAAGCCAATAAAGACCACCGAAACTTCAAGTGACATCTTTTTGTAAATACGATATACTCATATACACACTCGCACACTCGCACACAAGCATGTACTGAAAGTCAAAATTTATGCGCGAAACTTTACATTAAACTCGGCAAACAATCTGTGCATGCTGCGTTAAAAAGCGCAAGAAAAAACAACAATGCGTAATAAAGGCAGGCATAAATGAAAAAAGCGAAAACAAGCACTGAATAAAGAGCGAAAAAACGCACTGTGAAAATGCAAATGAAAGCCATAGGGGTGCCAAAAGAAAATAAATATTTTACTTTGTGTCATACAAGCTGGGGGTGATATGCTCAAAGGGATGGGGGCAAATAAACATACGAGCGCCACTTACATGCAACAAATATTCCTACTTGTTTGCATTGTTGTTGTAGGTTTATATGTATATATTGTGTTTGTAAGTGTGCATATATACAGCATATATCCTGATAAGTGTTGACATATACATATGTATGCATGTGTGTTCGTAGCTGTGTGTGTTGGTGAGTGCCAGCGCTTGTAATAAGTTGAAGTTTTAATTACATTATGAAACAGACACCCGCATATTTTTGTGGCAAATTAACAATGACATTTTGCACTGCTGAGATAGAAGCTCCAAGTGGCAGCTACTCTGCATGTGGGGTAGCTTGGCAGGGTGATGGTCTCATACTACTTATGAGCCTAACTATGTTTACATATAAACGGATACTTAACGTATTTAAATATACAGGAAGGAAAATGGAGGTAACACCGAAAATAAGTATGCGCTTTACATATGTATGTATGCACATACATATGTATATCTGATCCGATCTACCCAGCAAGTTGACACAATGAGTAATGATCACTTTTATTGTGTTAGTTAAAAATGTGCTTATGGTATGGTTTTTGATAATTCCTAAAGCGAAAACAGAAACCATGACTAACCGATTGGTAAACACGATCAACGTATTCAGGTTAAGCTACCACAGGCTTAATCCTTCATTTACATTACCAGCTGCCTTTACCTCGTTTCTTTGATGAATTAATTTTAAGTGACTAGAAGTTAGATTAGATAATCCTATGTATGATGGGAATCAGCTGGATGTCGCCGATAATATGATCTTTCATAAACGCTGGATAAAGAATAAGCCAAATAAAACCCGTGAATAATAAAAACAAGGCGACCTAAGTAAAGGGTGATTTTTTTGAGGTTAGGATTTTCATGCAGTAGTATTTGACAGATCACGTGGGATGTCAGACATGGTGTCAAAGAGAAAGATGCTCAGTATGCTTTGACATTTCATCATGAATAGACTTACTAACGAGCAACGCTTGCAAATCATTGAATTTTATTACCAAAATCAGTGTTCGGTTCGAAATGTGTTTCGCGTCCGTGTCCGATGAGCGATGAGGCTCATTTCTGGTTGAATGGCTACGTAAATAAGCAAAATTGCCGCATTTGGGGTGAAGAGCAACCAGAAGCCGTTCAAGAACTGCCCATGCATCCCGAAAAATGCACTGTTTGGTGTGGTTTGTACGCTGGTGGAATCATTGGACCGTATTTTTTCAAAGATGCTGTTGGACGCAACGTTACGGTGAATGGCGATCGCTATCGTTCGATGCTAACAAACTTTTTGTTGCCAAAAATGGAAGAACTGAACTTGGTTGACATGTGGTTTCAACAAGATGGCGCTACATGCCACACAGCTCGCGATTCTATGGCCATTTTGAGGGAAAACTTCGGACAACAATTCATCTCAAGAAATGGACCCGTAAGTTGGCCACCAAGATCATGCGATTTAACGCCTTTAGACTATTTTTTGTGGGGCTACGTCAAGTCTAAAGTCTACAGAAATAAGCCAGCAACTATTCCAGCTTTGGAAGACAACATTTCCGAAGAAATTCGGGCTATTCCGGCCGAAATGCTCGAAAAAGTTGCCCAAAATTGGACTTTCCGAATGGACCACCTAAGACGCAGCCGCGGTCAACATTTAAATGAAATTATCTTCAAAAAGTAAATGTCATGAACCAATCTAACGTTTCAAATAAAGAACCGATGAGATTTTGCAAATTTTATGCGTTTTTTTTTTTTAAAAAGTTATCAAGCTCTTAAAAAATCACCCTTTATGAAACCGTCCTTAACCCCTAGTTTAGTGTCATCTTATTGCGTAAAGGGTTTGACGGTGAAGACCCCTAAAAGTGAGGACAGAAATATCGAATACTTTTACATTGACATTTTAATTATCTACTGGGTGATTTACGGAACCACCTTTTTCAAGCGGAATTTCACTGCCAACAATAACTGCAGAAACCCAATCTTTCCCAAATAAACTAAAAAATGGGATCAGAATCTAAGAAAACACTAAGTTTGGGTGTAACCGAGCAAGGGCCAATTATTATCAAAACAAGAAAAAACGTTAACTTCGATTGTACCGAAGCTAAATACCCTTCACAGATTCATTTCTGTTAGTAACTATGTGTTCAGTTTGTATGGCAGCTATATGCTATAGTAACAGAACGGGTTTTTAGAGATTACATTGTTGCCTTAAAAAATAATCTATACCAAATTTCGTGAATATACCTTGTCAAATTCTAATTAAAAAATTATCATCTGTAGGGTTTCACTCGGTCTTCTTGCAGTGGATTAAATCATATTTACACAATAGACGATGCGTTGTCAGTGTCGATGTAGTGTCATCTGATTCATTCATTGCGTCATCGGAAGTGCCCCAAGGAAGCGTTTTGGGTCCACTTCTCTTTGTGCTGTTTATCAATGACACCTCCTGTTGCTTCGCTTTCGCTAACTTCCTGTTATATGCAGATGACTTAAAAATTTTTGCAATAATCAAAAACCCACAAGATGTACTCAATCTTCAGTGTGATATTGATACTTTTTATGATTGGTGTATGAAATCGAAGCTTCTTCTGAATCTAGATAAATGCTCTCAGATCTCTTATTGTAGGGGACGTAGCATCATATCTTCAAGTTACAATATTTCTAATTACGTTCTACAATGTGTTACTGAAATCAAAGATCTTGGGGTAATCTTTGACAACAGATTTTCTTTCAGTAGTCACATCAACTACATCACTTCAAAATCATTCTCTGTGCTCGGCTTTGTCCGTCGAAATGCTTTAAATTTTTCCGACCCCTACACGTTAAAATTACTGTATACATGTTTTGTTCTGTCCATTTTGGAGTACGCAGTGTTCATTTGGAGACCATATTGCATTTCGTCAATTAATAGGATCGAGCGTGTTCGAAAGATTTTTCTTAAATTTGCTCTCCGCTCCTTAAAGTTCGTTGACCCAATACCATCGTATACATCCCGCTTATTGCTTTTACATCTTAAATTGCTGGAAAATCGACGGTCCATTCTCTGCCTTTCATTTGTTTTCAATGTAATTACAGGAGATATCGACTGTCCCTATTTACTAGGGAAAAGTAACTTCAATATTCCTCAGCGTTGTCTCAGATATGTTTCCCCATTTTATTATAAAAAGGAAAGTACTAATTTTGCCGGATATGCTCCTCTCAAGCGTGCTATGCGGGAGTTTAATTCGATTTCCGAGAAAGTTCTTCTAGATTTTTCTCACTCCAGGGTATCCTTCATTAATACCCTCAATACTGTTTTTTAGTTTAAGCTATCTACCTACTTAACTGTAACTTAATTTCATTTTCCCATAGTCTGTAAGAATTAATGTTCATAGACTTAACTAAATAAATAAATGTGAAAGTGGTCCATACAAGAACTTGATTCCGATCGTTCAGTTTGTATGGCATCTATATGTTATAGTGGTCCGATATCGGCCGTTCCAACAAATGAGCAGCCTCTTGAAGAAAAAATGACGCTTGCAAAATTTCAAAACGATATCTTAAAAACTGAGGGACTAGTTCGTATATATACAGACAGACAGACGGACAGACAGACGGACATGGCTAAATCGACTCAGCTCGACATACTGATCATTTATATATATACTTTATAGGGTCTCCGACGATTCCTTCTGAGTGTTACAAACTTCGTGACAAACTTAATATACCCTGTTCAGGGTATAAAAATACTCAATCTTAATTTAATTAATATAATTTATTTTGTATATTAGGCTTTGGGATTGAGATAATGATGACCACTTAAACACCCAATTTGTGTATTGTCGATGTCTTCATGTGTTAAATTGTGATGTAAGAGAATACGTGTAGTTGTGATTCGATTGCACCAAATCAATGTGGAATAGAAAATTCAGGATAATATTGATTTTGCAGCCTGTACCCTAGCCACCACACACCAAATATAATGTAAGGACATCAAAATTCCAAATTTAGCAAAAATAATACATGTTGAAGTCTTTTGCAACATTTTCATATGTAAAGTATTTCCTCGTCTTTGATTCCTTGAAATTGCGAGCGTATGAAATGTTCGGTTATTCGGTTCGGTTCGTATCATCTTTTTTGCAATCCCCTTTCTTGTAACATGTTACTACAGATTATAACAGTCTTCTCTAAACTAATCGAGGTATACGAGGTTTGACAAATAAGTAATGTGACCTTGAAATTCCCTTTCTCTTTTTCTGGCATTCCTCCCCTCTTCACTGATATATGTACCATTGCTCTAGCTTGTTTAGTTCGCCTGCTGCGTCAAGTTGAGTAGACGTGTGACAAATTTTTGCTAAATTTGAAATTTGTAGTGCTCGTCACGAAAATAGAAAAACGAAATCAAGAGCACCGCGTCGCGATAAAATTTGCGCCAGAATGGGCGAAACCGTTTCGGAAACGTACGCTAAAATTGTAAGAGTGTATGGTGATAGCTCTCTTTGCCCCGGAAACCAAACGCCAAAGCTCACAATGGTTGTCTTCGCGCGCCTCCCGCCCGAAAAAAGCTCGCATGAGCAAGTCGAATGCGAAAACGATGATTATTGCCTTTCGTTCCACCGGGGAAAACTGTGAATCAAATCTACTATTGCCAACAGGGTTCGCCCAGACATCGCTCGTAACTGGATCCTTCATCACGACAATGCGCCGTGCCGCACCGCCCTCAGAGTGTCTCAGTATTTGGCCTCTAAAGGGATCACCTGTGACTTTTTTTTTGTTTCCTAAAACAAAATCGGTGGTCAAAGGAACCCATTTTGAATCGATTTCGGACATTCAGGCGGCCGTGACGATGGTACTCGCAATTTTATCAAATTGTCCATTTGACATGTTCTCCTTTCAAATTGTTTTTTGCATTCGAGAAAAAAGCGAAACCATTACCATTAAAAATGGCAAGAAACATGAAAAATATTTGTACCTTCTGACTAAATTTGAAATTTGTATAAAGATTAAAAGAACATTAAAAATATATAAATTTGGCAGTTTTCTAATCTAAAGTGTACTTACTGATTAATGCTTGCCAGCATATGCTAATTTTTGGTTAACTACAGAATATCGAACCCCTCTTAAAAGATAAATTATGAATATTTGAATTTAAATTTATTGGTTAATTAATTTCGAAAATTCAATAGGTAAGATGATTATTGGTTAACGGAAGCTTGCTCGATGTAAATTGCTCAACAGTAATCATTTCCAGCAATTTTGAGTTGGACGTATCATAATTTGCACAAAGGATATAGACTCATCTATTTCTATCTCAAGCCAGTGTACACCCAACTTATCATCTCCGTAGACTCCATTTAAATTACTAAGATAAAAATGATAGATCATCACAAACGCTGACAGGCAAAATGTGCTTACCATGCGTAACATTTGCCATACCACCAGCCACCTTTATATTTCTTTGCACAATTATCTGCAAAGTCATCATTATCACGACCATAAGTTGAAAACTTCTTTCCCGAATGATATTTTTAGGAATACCAGCGCTCTCGTTATAAATACCCAATTTCTTTAAAGCGTAGCTCCCTGACTCGTCACCAATAAGAAACTCTGAATATTTTGCGTAGTATTTTTCGCCTTTACGTGTTTTCATTTGAACATACAACTCCTGTTCACAACTAGTGAACGCGTACAATTTTACCAAACCGATCCAATAGTTTCTCCTTAAGTCACCAAATTCCTTTTTATAGTCATCCCAAGCTCTACAAAAATCTACCGAGCCACTTCGGCGTCGTTGAATGACTATCCATTCCCCGAAATCAACGTCCTCTTCGCAAAATACCTTCAAGTCAGTGATATTTACCTTTTCTAACTGAATTTTTTAAATACCACTTCTCCAGCTCTTTGCTGCTGCTTCCGACGATTTGGATGCTCTAAAATAAAAACCTTTGAGTACTTTTGCACTCATTTGTACCTATTCGAGGCTAACTGCTTATCGATGTTCGATGGGAAACAGAGAATTTTTATGAACTTTGCAACGACATCTATTTGCACATCACAATTGCCTTATTCGTATCCTTGTTTTGACTGAAGGAAAATCTTATTTGAAATTTTAAAATGTAATACAGAGCCATAATGAAAACAAAGCGAAACATTTTTCTGCTAAGTGCACGAACAGTTCTGTTGCAGAATTGAAAGTGGCACTAAATTATTATTTGAAGCATTTCGTAAAACAGATTTTTATTTCCAATTTTATCCAATTTTTAAGTATATTTATTGTTTACTTTATGCTGAGGTATCAAATTCGAATTCAAATATTTACTTAGAAATACTCCTCAGCATTGCGTTAGCCAATGATGACATCCCACTGTGAGATCTAAGAAGAAGTGCTGACGAGCATTTTTAACTAGGAGAAAAAATATACTTGCTTTTATTGCATTTTAGAGAGCATTAGGTGTCCATTCCACTTTGCAGGTATCGTAATACTGTTAAGGCCGACGTTAAGTTGTGTAAAAGAACAAGAAAGGAACAGCTAAGTTCGGGTATAACCGAACACTTCATACGCTTGCAACTTGCAATGATTAAAGCCAAGGAAGTACCTTCAGGTACATAGCGTCTGTTTATTATGTGGGGTCTAGGGCAAGTTTTCACCCGCTTTTATTCATTCTAAGCACAAATATTCACCGTTATAGTAAAAGCAGGATCCTCCTTTTTATTAAGATAACTTACATATTGGCCAATATATGCGGTATAAAGTCACTGAATCTATCTATGTATAAGGTATATGGGGGCTAAAGGGAGTATTGACCCTATTCAACCCATTTGTAGCATACAGACTTACTACTATCAGGAAGCGGTTTTCTCTCACTTTCAATTATGTATTTCATGCATTGGCCGATATTTGCGGTAAAAGGCCAACTATAGGTACTGAGGTTCAAAAATTCAGCACCTAGGGGCTTGATCAGGTTTGGTTGGATTTGGAAATTTTTTTTGTCAGAAGATTGCACACCTCAAATGCGCTTCGTACAGAGTTTTATCCTTTCATGTTAATTCATTCTTGATTTGTATACTGAAAAGTGAAAGTTTAAAGTAAATTTTAAAATTGTGTTTGTGGGAATAGGGCGTGGTTGTAGTCCGATTTCGCCGTTTGTACTCAACGGTACCCAAAAATTTCAAAGTAAAATAGATCGGCGACGGTGACTTTGGCTGTCTCATACCATCACGGGACTAAAATTTAATAGCAAACCTGTATTAAGTTATTGAATTATCGCGGCTTTAGCAGTTTTAACAGTACCATTATAAAGGGAGTCAGCAGGGTTATCATCCGATTTCATCCATTTTTGAATCTAACTCGATTGCTTTATGTAATATAAAACTATTATACAACTCGGTGCAGAGTATAACAAGATCTTTCATTGCTGGGTCAAAGACATCGTACAGTATATACACATGTACATGTTTATGTGTGATGCTATTCAGCAGCATGAGTATGAAATATACAGACATATTATAAAAGATGATCCAATTTGTCGATCCTTACTTTTTAAAGAAAAACACTTCAAATTTAATAGAGAATGTTTATTGTCATTGAAAGAACATTATTTGGCATTTATTTTTTGAAGATTATATCTTTCAAGGTTACGCCGCAGCTTCGTCTGAAGGTCTGAATCAAAGCGGGATTGTCCGCATAAAATTAAGACTTTACAAACCCCCATAGGAAAAAGACTGTCACACGATCTTGGTGGGCAATCGAACGCACCAAAATGTGAGATTACCTGCTTACCGAGGGGTTCTCTCAATAAATCTGTAGGTTGATGCGATGTGTGGAAAGTAGCGCTGTCTTATTGAAACCAAGTGTCG
Source organism: Bactrocera zonata (assembly GCA_037783105.1). NCBI lineage: Eukaryota > Metazoa > Arthropoda > Insecta > Diptera > Tephritidae > Bactrocera > Bactrocera zonata. The sequence goes on along the minus strand of JBAWJQ010002719.1, from coordinate 247,079 downwards.
CCAAGATAAAGGGGCATCAAATAATCGCATATCATTGACGTTTACATTCTCATCGAGCCCACAAACCACACTAAACCGTCGTTTTTTTCCGGATGAAACGGCAGCTTTTGACTTTTCAGGTTGCTCTTCGCTTCAAATGCGGCAATTTTGTATGTATACATACTCCTTGAGCCAGAAATGGACGTTGGATCTCCTTGGAACATTTCAAGGCCGAGCGGCTAAGTTCTTGCATAAGCTGTATTTTGTACGCTTTCAATTTAAGATCTCGGCATAAATGCGCTAAGTCGTTCCATACATTAGTCCGAGTTGCTGCTAACGGCGCCGAATTAATTCTCCACGGTCTTTGTGTACCCTTTCAACTACGGCTACTACATGGGTGATGGTGCTGCGAGTAATACGCTCATTAGGCCAATTATATGTATGTATGAGTCCTAAATTTTAAGAAGAGTAAAGCGGTTTGATTTTAAAAAAGTAAAAAAACTTAAGTTGTTACCTATATTCTTTAGTCGCGCGCTTACAGCAATTTACTTGTTCGCCGCTTATTTATTTGTTACATCAAATTTTACAGCTGGAATCGAAATATTTACTGTAGGTAGTACTTTTCATGTATATTTGATGCTTGTAGCTTAGCTTATAACTGTAATTAGTACTTATTACTTGTCATGATTGTAGAAATAAGTATGTGTCAAGTTAAAACAAGACAAACGACGAGGTGTCCTGTCTTTGGTCTGCCGGAGAAGTTACCTGTTTCTCAATTACCTACGAACAATGATCTGATGAAATGTTATATGTTCATAAATCATCAATTAAAGCCCGATAAAACAACAAAAGAGCCAACAGTTCTTGAAATATCTGAAAGATTAGTGGGTGAAGTTCTAAAAATATGGCAAGAAACTTCTCTGGCAACTGTAAGTGTAAAAAGAAATTTACAATTGATTCGTTCCTACCACGCCAAATACAGGAGCTTAATGAAACCATATCAAGGCCGTCAAACTAACATAAAATACCAAGAAAAGATTAGAACATTTATATCGGAGTCCCATAGATTATTTGATATCTGCAGCTGCAAGTGCAAAATTATCAGAAATTGTAGCTATTAGAAAGAGTCTCGTGTTGCCGAGGAGGAAGTAAGTTTCTTACTCGACCAAAAATCAACCAGAAAAATGATGATAGGCGGTGTAGATATAGTTTCAACTGTGAAGAATAAAAAAAAAAAAACAATATAGAAAAGAAAAAAGTTTGTCGCGTAACACAGAGGCCCTTGCATGTCATCGTACTGGGGTCTCCGAGAGAGACTTCTTCTATCTTAAAGACGTTAGTATTATTTCGTCGAACGATTCAAGTTATGTTATTGATCGTTCAAAGTTGCGCCATGAAATACCTAAGGTCAGAACAACTTTACAACAAGCGGACTGCAAGAAAATACTTCGTGGCTTGTATTTTGATGGAAGGAAGGATGAGACTTTGGTTCGTATTGATAAAGAAGGGAACGGCAGTTAGAAGATCATTATGTGATTTTATTGGAACCAGGAAACAACTATTTTGGTCATGTCATTTGTGAGTCGGGGACTGCTGAAAATACTAAAGACACTATATTATCATGTTTGAAATCTAAGTCGGTAAATGTGAGTGAATTAGCTGTTATTAGGTGCGATGGAACTGTAGTGAATGCAGGTTTCAAAGATGGTGTTATTCGTCTGATGGAGGAGGAATTCAATGGGCCATTACAGTGGTTTATCTGTCAATTGCATTCAAATGAGTTACCACTACGTCACACTGTGTTGCGGCTAGTGGAAAAGTAACTTTTCTCCGATTATTTTTTTCAGTGTTTTTAATGATGCTGTTTTGTCACAGACATTCCAAGTAAACAAAAAACACATAAAGCTTATTTTTATGTTGGCCCGTTGATTTTTAATTGATTTTAGAAATCAAATATACAAAATTTTCACGAAAAGAGGAGATTTCAGGGCTGTATTCAAAATGATCTCATTTGATTTTGGTGACAGATATTTTGATTCGGAAAAAAAATCTGCCTTTGGACAAGTATCTTCTGTTAAACAATGGAATGTTGTTTGAGACATTTTCATATGCCCTTTTTTTAGAGCGAAAACCCGACTAAAGGTCCATTTTTCCTTTAAATTTGGGTTAGGTAAGCAATATCTAAAAAGTCCCAGAGAGTCCCAGTTCCAAACCACTACAGAAATGTTACATAATTTGTTTTCAACGAACTGTGAAAAAATCAGCTGCCCATACCTGCCCTCCTGGGAGTTATAGCGATTTTAGTATATCACTCTCAGTATTTATTCCATAGAAATAGAACGGAAATTCTCGGAATCACTTATTGAATAATTTAATCATATTGGTTTTCGGGTGACTTTCCGTCATCCCACGTCAAATTTTTATTATTTTCAGACCAGTTTCGGCTAATCGCCAGCTTTTCTTTTTTGTCACTAATTAGTCCGCATGTGTGTCCATCTTTATATAGTGTTTTCTTTTAGCTTGTGGTGGTACCTTTCTCTCTCTCTGTTGTTTTACTATTTTATTCTCTCTCTTTCGCTCTCTCTTTCTCCCCCGTTGTTTTTACGTCTAGGTAGGTGGGTGAAATAATCCGTTATTGCGCCTTTATTTGTATTGTTTTTATTTTGTGGTTTCCCTTCATTTACTACATTTAATTGCTTTCTGATGATTTCATCCAATAAAGAACAAGCATGGGAGGATCCAACACCATCATCAGCCAGATATTGCAGACCAATCAAGTTTGAATATGCTAAGGAGACTGCAGAGGATACAAAGCAACAGGACGATCTCAAGTGGAACAACTAATGACGGTAACACAGCAAGGAAACTCTTTAGTGATCTTGAGGAAACCGCTCTGGCCACAGGAGTAGATACCGAACTTATAAGAAGGTTTTCTAGTATTCTTCAAGCTATAACTTCTGGATATAAGATAGACTGCGATAAGTTCTCTAAGTACGGAAAAGAAACTGCTGGTCTCTATGTAAAGAAATATCCGTGGCATTATATGCCACCAATTGTCCACAAGGTTCTTATTCATGGAGCTGAAATAATTCGTTCATTTTTGGTCCCCATTGGGCAACTATCAGAAGAAGCATTGGAAGCAGGAAACGAGGACTTCAGAAACACAAGGCTTTACCATGCGAGGAAAACATCAAGAAAAGGCAATTGTGAAGACATATTACATTATCTGCTCGCCAATTCTGATCCCGCAATCACCAGTAGGAGAATACTGAAGGAGAAGAAACACCTGAAATTATCAGAGGAAGCAATGAACTTATTGGTAGATGACTGATAATTTGTAATTTTTCTGTAGAATGCAATAAAATATGCCTGTGTTATAAAATAGTATCTTCAAATTTTTTTTTTATTCTACATCTATTCTAGCACTCCACAAAAATGAGCATAACTCTCTTAAAACTGAAGCTATTGACTTCAAACCGGTATCAAATTAAAGCTTTTATTGCCACCTTTCAAATAAGAAATGAAATAGATTTTGGTTTTATATAAAATTTCAGAGTATTTCAACAAATATCGAAAAATCATGAAAATTTGACTTTTATAATTCTTGTTCGGACCACCCTATACTTTATTTAAAAAACTAATCATAGGGTATTTATCAGAAATAAAAGAAGAATTAAAATAATTTTTTTTTTGTAAATTTTTCGAACAACTTTTTTTTTTTTTGACTTTTGTTGAAAATTTAACCCAACAATTTTTTTCGGTGTAAATTTTTTTTCACTCATTCTGTTTGGGATTTCATTCTGACCAATCTGTAGAAGTTTCTCATCGATACAATTAAAATTACAGTTTAGGCAATATGATTTCCAAAAAATTCCGGTTTCGCAACACTGTGCGTCATCTCTTATTACATTTAGATGGAAAAACTGTAGGACCTAAATGCTTTTCAGGGCTGGAGCCCTTAACCATTCTAGATGGCTAACAACAGCTAATTGAATTCTAAGATTGTATGCCACTAAAACTGACCCAGAAGAAAAGCTAGTTGTATTAGCCACGTACGTTATGAAAGTTTATGGGCCAATGTGGTTTAGACTAAAATGTGTATGCATTAACGGGGCTAAAAACGTATGGGAAGCCATTAACTTATGTCGTTATTTGAATTCCGATATGAAAGCAATCGTTGACAAAGCAATTCAACGAAATGGATACTTTGGCCTCCCAGAAAATCTTCTCATTGCCATGCTTGGTGATGACAGAGAGATTATAAGGGATCTTGCATATCGAGGAATTGTAAAAGCAAAATCAGAGAATGCTCGAAGACTTCGAACGTTTAAAGTACCTACATTCAACATCGATGCCAAAGATTACACTGAGCTTATTATGTAGTATGATTGTGTTATAACTGAGCCACCTCTAACTTAAAATATGTCTCATGAAACCTAGAAAGACATTGTCAAAAACGGTCCTGGTACGTGTCAGAGTTTTACAGATTTTCTATGCCACACCCAAGCCTGCATCAAATTAACAGAAGCATCGAGTGCAGTTTGTGGGGAAAATAAACGAGATGGTTTCATTAAAGCAAGACTGCTATCACGCCAACGAATGCCTCATTTCAATACAGAAAAATAGTTTTATGTTTAAATAGTATTTTAAGTAATGTAAGAGAGTACTTTTCGTAAGAAATGCTTAGAATGCCATTTTTTCCTTTTTTGTTTTATTTAAATGTTTGACTGTACTGGGGCACCTCAAAACATTAAGCCAGCTGTTTGATATTTTACATGTTTGTTTTATGTATCAAAAGGCAATTTTTCATAGCTATGCCGTTATAAAACAGCAAAAAAAAGTTCTCCATACATTATCGTTCCACCTTAATGTATATACTGTATATAAGTTGAGCGAAGCCCGCGAACACACATTCTTTACAGGACATGAATTTTTCTAAAAAATTGGAACAACTTGTAAACGTTGTTCAAGTGTCTACTCATGATGAAATGCCAAACAATACTGAAGAAAAATAACATGACAGCTTGACACAATTCACACGCGATCTGTCAAAAAATGGCTATTGAAGAAAGTACCTCTACTTGGATCACCCGTAATATATCTCCTAAATCACAAAAGCTACAACAAATAAACTCCTCTGGGTGTAAAAATAGATGAAATCGAATGTCCGCTCCCCATGTAACGGTACTATTAAAAACGCGATAAATCAATAACTAAATACGTCAGAGACAATATATTTTACCCGCGACATGGTATGAGGGGCTTTGTAAGAGCCGGTATAAAAATTGGACGTAGAGCGTGGCACCGCCTACTTTTAAGTGAAACCACATATCTCAGGACCCACCCAACCGATTTTAACCAAATTTGTTACGTTACATTCCTTTGACATTTCCATATTACAGTGTGAAAATGAGAAAAATCAAATTACATCTACGCTTACTTCCCACATAATACAATTTTAAATTCCATTTGAAACTTTTCCAGCTCAAGAATGAATTAATATATCAGGATAAAGCTTTGCTAGTGCATTTGAGATGTGACACCTTTCGACTTAAAATTGCGTAAATCAAACCAAAACTATTGAAGCCCCTAGGTACTCAATATATGGACCACTGCTCATAGCTGACTTATTTCCGAAAATATCGATCAATGTGTATATAGTTGAAATTCAGAGGGAATCCTTTTCTGGTAGTAGGATGTCTGAGTGTCAAAATTGGTTGAATATAAAGATAAAGATTAATAAAATTAAGGAAGAATGTTTATTTTATAACGATGCATATTTGTGCTAAGATTGAATGAAAAGGGTGAAAACTCTCCCTAGACCCCGTACAACTAACAAACCTCGCATGCGCTATCTATGAATTGTGATTTTAGCATAAGAAGGACGTCGATGGCAAGACAGCCTCATTCATACAATTGGGCAGTACATCAATAGCTTTCGTGAACTTAGGATTAACAAGAGCAGGATTCGCCACATTGGCTACACACCATTCTTGACTCAAATCACTGTATAATCAAAATATCTTTGTCATTAATTTCCAACTTTTTTCTCATAAGTCTAATCCGTCTAAATTCTTGTTGTATCAATTAAAAACTAAAATTCCGACAAAAATACATCGAAAGTATGAGTTTACTAGAATATCTAAAAGTGTTTGTCTTATCTGTACATGTAATTATATCATAATATTTATGAACAAAAATTTTTTTTGGAACTTCCACTGATTATTACATTAGAGTACTGCTCCAACTATCACTTATTTAGTAGTAAAGAGGAGCAGAGGAAAATGATTTAGCGACAAAACATACATACATATGCATGTAATTTATTTCAGGGAAGTCTGATTCTTAAGCATAGTTTGAGTTGATTTCAAAAATGGATTATCAAGATCTAAGTTTTCCAACGTACGCCAACTATTTTGCTTGCAAAAGCTTTCTTCCGCTTGCTACAAATCAGCTGCATTTGCACTTTGCATTTTCTTATCCTCAAGAGGTTAATAAAAATCCAAATTGACATTTTTTCTGAGTTTATAATTGAACTATGTATACAGTTTGTAAGTTTTCGGAACTAATATAAAACTTGTTTATTTTTCACTGAAGTTTAAAAAAAGGATGATTAACTGACTAAAAAAGCTAGTGCCTCTACGTAGCTGTAAAATATAATAATATCATGTCCTCAGGATAATTAAGCCACATGTCACAAGCATACAAATATGTAACTTATGTTTAGCAAGTTGAGATGCAGTTACGAATAGTCAGACGTACGTCACAAAATTTTAAATATTGATTTACTCACGAGATAGCACAACCAACCGACAAGTCCGTAAGCGCTTGCTTATTGGGTATATACTAGTATATCGTACTATTCCACTTGATTAATAATAACTTCCCGAGTACGATCCACACTTGCGGATGAGAATGTTCAATTAATTATTAAACAAGACGGAATTTTAATGCATAGAAAATTGATTGCGCCCCAAGGCTAAGCACTTCAATACAAACTCGCCGTAGTGGTTCATGGGCGATGAAAGCTCGTCGCAAGCGAGCATCAAACAAAAGTGTTTAAGTAAAGAGACGATAAAAGCGCAATACTTACCAGCATGTTTGCGCAAAGTAAAGAAATAGAAGGAAATCGGGGGAAGCCACGGTACGAGGGCACTTAAATTCTTACTCTGGGCACTTCTTGCAACGCAAACTCAATGGCAACAACCATGCATTTTCAGTTATTTCGTCAATGGCAGACAACAACACTCTTCGTACATGCATACATACAAATCCAATACACTTATGCATACATAGTTACATGCCCACACATAGCCACGCGCATACAACCGTGGCTTCATCGTCGTTAGCTAATGTAGATATGGTAGATGACTTCTCACATAATTTTTTATTGCAACGCGGTTGCATGCTTTCATCCATCTACCAGCATCCATCCATTCGCTTAGTATCTAATAAGCCATCAATACAAATCGGTTTATGACTTGCGGCCATAATTTCAAGATATTTTTTATGGTATCTAGTTTCCCTCTGCTATGCAACCATTTTGTATGTGTGTTTCTGTTTTCTCCCTCTGACCTTGGTCGGCGTTTGTTTGCGGCTTGCAATTTAGTTGAATGCTTCAATCAAATCATGCCGTAAACGATGAAACGAATTTCTAAAGCGTACTCGCGAAATTGCAGTGAGGAAGACGGTATGTGTGCTCTCGTATTTACTTTTAAAATAGCCAGGAGATAAAATTCAAAGATATATATGAATTTAAGTATTTCCTGTGTGGGAAACGTATACACTAAGGTGGATCGATAATGTATGGAGAAAAATTTATTTTCTGTTTTTTAACGGCATAGCTATGAAAAGTTGCCTTTTAATATATAAAACAAACGCGCAAAATATCAAAAAGCTGGCTTAATGTTTTGAAGTGACCCAGTACAGTTAAACATTTAAATAAAACAAAAAAATGGCATTCTAAGTATTTATTACGAAAAATATTCTCTTACATTAATCAAAATACTAGTACTAACATCAAACTGTCTTTTTTGTATTGAAATGAGGAGTTCGTTGACGTGATAGCAGTCTTGCCCTAATGAAACCATCTTATTTATTTTCCCCACAAACTGCACTCGATACTTCTTTTTCCAACTTGATGCAGCGCTCCACAGCTTGGGTGTGGCATAGAAAATATGTAATATCCTGACAAGTACCAAGAACGGTTGACAATGTCACTATCGACATTGTTTGACAAGTTTGTAACTGAGATCCGGTGGCGCCTGAAAAGCATTTAGGTCCTACAGTTTTTCCATCTAAATGTAATAAGAGATGACGTAGTGATAACTCATTTGAATGCAATTGACAGATAAACCACTGTAATGGCCCATTGAATTCCTCCACCATCAGACGAATAACACCATCTTTGAAACCTGCATTCACTACGGTTCCAACGCACTCAACAAAGCGAATTCACTCACATTTACCGACTTAGATTTCAAAGATAATAATATAGCGCATTTTATATTTTTAGCCCTACTCACAGGTGACCTGACCAAAATAGTTACTTCCTGGTTCCGAAGTTCTTTCTTATTCTTCACAGTTGAAACAATATTGACACCACCCATCATCAGTTTTCTGGTTGATCTTTGGTCGAGTAAGAAACTTACTTCCTCCTTGGTAACACGAGACCCTTTTAAACAGCAATAATTCCTGATATCTTTGCACTTGAAGCTGCAGATATTAAATAATCTATGGGACTTTGTTATAAGTGTTCTAATATTTTCTTGGTATTTAATGTTAGTTTGACGGCCTTGATATGGATTCATTAAGCTCCTGTATGTGTCGTGGTAGGAATGAATTAATTGTAAATTTCTTTTTACACTTACAGTTGCCAGTGAAGATTTTTGCCATATTTTTGAACTTCATCCACTAATCTTTCAGATATTTTAAGAACTGTTGGCTCTTTTGTTGTTTTATCGGGCTTCAATTCAAGTTTTATGAAGAGATAACATTTCGCCAGATCATTATACGTAGGTAAGTGAAAAACAGGTAACTTCTCCCGCAAACCAGAGACAGGACACCTCGTCGTTTGTCGTGCTTTAACTTGAGATATATTTCTACATCAAAGACAAGTAATAAGTACTAATTACAGTTACAAGCTAAGCTACAAGCATTAAATATACCATACATGAAAAGTACTACTTATAGTAAATATTTCGATTCCAGCTGTAAAACTTGATGTAACAAATAAATAAACGGCGAACAAGTGAACTGCTGTAAGCGCACGACTAAAGAATATAGGTATCAACTTACGTTTTTTTTTAATTAAACTACTTTATTCGACTACAAACTCAAGACTGTACAGAATTAACAGATCACAGTCAGTTGCTTACTTAAATCTACCGTTATTTGGATATTGTCGGCCTGGGATTGTGGAAAGTGTGTGCCTGGAAAAATTAGCATAACATATAGAATGGAAAAAATGTTCAGATCAGACAACTATAGCATATAGCTACCATTCAAGCTGAACACTTCAAATCAAGTTCTGGTAAATAATTTTTTTTTTCTGTGAAGGGTATTATAGCTTCGGTGCAACCAAAGTTTGCGTCATTTCTTGTTCTATCTGTATTATAAAGATGTAATGAAAATATGTTACCAAAATTGATTCCGTAAAGTTGTTGCACAGATCATTCTGGAAAATGGTCAGTATCACCCCCCTTAGGTAAATGTATACTTTGATATTATACTTCTGGTAGTTTCGTATAAAAACGATATATGCCCGCCATTTTGTTGGTGTGACCTTGGACTAATTTTACCTATCTGTAACACCAACAATTCTTAGAGCGTGAAGTATAAATACTTACCATACAGTGCAAATGGCGGTTCCATCTCTTTTGGGAGTAAATGAAGAATTTTTAATTTAAGAAACAATAAAATTCAATAAAGCTTCGAGGGTTAGGACGAGAATTTCTACAGATGATTTATTAAAGCATCTCAAGGAATCCAAAATTCTAGGATATATATTTCATTATTCCAGAATCCCTTTGGTAAGTAAACCTTAGAGAAATATTTATTTATTTATTTATTTATTTAGTTTTTATTTATTTAGTTAAGTCTATGAACATTAATTTTTACAGACTAATGGAGAATTAAATTACAGTTACATAAGTAGATAACTTAATCTAAAAAACAGAATTGAGGGTATTAATGAAGATACCCTAGAGTGAGAAAATCTAGAAGAACTTTCTCGGAAATCGAATTAAACTCACGCATAGCACGCTTGAGAGGAGCATATACAGCAAAATTAGTACTTTCCTTTTTATGATAAAATGGGAAAACAGATCTGAGACAACGCTGGGGAGTATTGAAGTTAATTTTCCCTAGTAAATAGGGACAGTCAATATCTCCATTAATTACATTGAAAACAAATGAAAGGCAGAGAATGGACCGTCGATTTTCCAGTAATTTAAGATGTAAAAGCAATAAGCGAGATGTATACGATGGTATTGGGTCAACGAACTTTAAGGAGCGGAGAGCAAGTTTAAGAAAAATCTTTCGAACACGCTCGATCCTATTAATTGACGAAATGCAATATGGTCTCCAAATGAACACTGCGTACTCCAAAATGGACAGAACAAAACATGTATACAGTAATTTTAACGTGTAGGGGTCGGAAAAATTTAAAGCATTTCGACGGACAAAGCCGAGCACAGAGAATGATTTTGAAGTGATGTAGTTGATGTGATTACTGAAAGAAAATCTGTTGTCAAAGATTACCCCAAGATCTTTGATTTCAGTAACACATTTTAGGACGTAATTAGAAATATTGTAACTTGAAGATAAGATGTTACGACCCCTACCATAAGGGATCTGAGAGCACTTATCTAGATTCAGAAGAAACTTCGATTTCAGGCACCAATCATAAAAAGTATCAATATCACATTGAAGTTTGAGTACATCTTGTGAGTTTCTGATTATTGCAAAAATTTTTAAGTCATCTGCATATAACAGAAAGTTAGCGAAAGAGAAGCAACAGGAGATGTCATTGATAAACAGCACAAAGAGAAGTAGACCCAAAACGCTTCCTTGTGGCACTCCCGACGACGCAACAATATTTATAGATTTTATTTGTACACTGGGAAGCAAAGAATAATAAACTTATTTCAAACTAAAAATTTCACTCAAAAGTATACTAAACCGTGATCTTGATTACTATCTTCTATTTTGTTCATCCTCGCATCGAATAATGCGTCCTTACTTAAATTTGGTAATACAAGTAAGTAAAGAAGAGATTTGCTTTCTTTTATACACCATTTAATTAGCTGTTATTGAATAGACTGCTCTCCGCAAGGGGTAATATGACTCAAATTTACTGATCTATCGATCGTTCTTTCAAAGGCATACTTCAAGATCGCCTTTCTGCGATATTATTCATGTGGATGGTGTAATATTGCAGGTCAAAGCTCATCGTTAAAGGTCAAAAATAATTATACGATTCTATTAACTTTCTAAAGCTTTTTTAATTATTTTAGAAACGGTTCCCTATATGCTTTATTAACAACTTATAATATTAAAACATTTAGGCAAAATTTATAGCAAATGAGAGTACTTTTATTACACTCAATTAGAAGACGAAATTCAGTAACTAACAATTAGAAGAATTTACTTATAATGAACTTGGTTTCATTACTCGACAACTCGTAAGTTGCCCGCCCACCAGACCTAAGTTACGCAAATACTTTTTTGATGGCGAGGCAGTTAAGTGCGAATATTTGTTCTTTGGCAAACAGTTCAGATACACTTTTATTTGTAAGCACTACCACAATTACAACTTTGTTAAAATATTGAGCGCCACTACCACCGAAGTACATCAAGTTGCCATATATGTACTTCGGTGGTGTATGGACTAGAGGCGGTTGTCTAAGGCTATATATGCAAGTACGCACTTCTGGAGTTGGCTGCTTTAATAACTTTGTTCAAACTGTTAGTGCAAATTTCGTATGAAAATCACTCGCAAAAACAAGACAAATGGAGAAATGGCACATTTGAGTAAGCAAACATCACACGTGCATACATATGGTAGGTAATAATAATTGTACTTGTACATATATACATATAGGTATATACCCTCAAAAAATGTCGACAGAAAAACTCTGCTGATTGACATTAACTTTCTCAACTGTGATACTAAGATCCCTTTAAAGACAGACTTGAGGAGACATATTTGAAAGACTATGATATAAGGATAAATCTATGGGGTTTTTCGGTGCTTTGGTATTAGAGACTCTGATGTCAGGGAACAGTTATGTTTTTTTATATTGACGCTGGTATCAGAGGTTCTGATAGTGAGAAACACTTATGGAAGAATTTATTTATGAATTTGATATTAGAGAGTTTGGTATCACAGCCTCTAGTATCTGGTTGTAGGAGTATCATGTATAAGAGTCAATGGTTGATTACAAATACTTGAACCCCAGCCTCGTATAGGGTATTGAAAAATTCATATCGCATACAATACCGAAAAATTCTCTGCGCGGCTGCAAGATTATGGACAGCAACAACAAACAGGAAATGAACTTCGAGCAATAGTTGTAACAATGACGGCAGTTGAGCAAGTATCATAGTCCTGGGGCAAAAGATACAAAGCACAATGAGCATATGCATACATGTGTGTGTGCATCCAAATGTGTGTCAGTGCAGCAATTTTCTCATTTTTCTAATAGCAGGCCTTTCATGCCCTTACATGCTTGTTTCGCAGTAAAATTGCATTATTTAAGTGAAGAATGAAGAGAATGCTAGAACCTATTCAAATTGAACACACACACACGCAGATCATTATCCATGTGAGCCTTGTCTGTTAACTTGTACGGTTGTTTATGTGTGCCTGCCACAGCAGCACATGTTATAATTCGCTTGAAGGCGAATAGAACACACACACTCACTAACTATCGCACACATTTGCACATTCCCAACGCACATAAATTTCCAGACACACTTCCTGCTTGCTGCTACGAGTAAGTGTGGCTGTGCAGGCGTGACCGTGACTGGTAGCTCAATATTTAATGTGTTGCAATTTTATTTTATATTTTTTTATTATTTCCCTTCTATTACAACAACATTAATTTCCATAAAATTGTGTAAAAGAAAATAGTTACTAATTTGTTTGCAATTTTTTCCCGGCAATCGTAAGGGTAGTTTATTCTTCTGCTATTCTCATTTTGGATATGCGAGTGCACAAAAAGTTTGGACCCTTCACAAATACAAAAGATTGCTTACAAGAACTTTGATCGGCCAGTTTGCGTGGCGGCAATATGCTAACGTGGTGCGATCGGAACAATTCCTTCGGGGATTGCACCATCGTATTGGATACTCGTAATACTTTATTCCGGGCGCTCAGTTTGTATCGCAGCTACACATTGATACAAAAAAGTCTCGAAAATTGCAAAAACGCAAAATATTTAATTATTCATCAATATTTATTTTTTCGCCTTCCAATCACCACCAGATGTAATGCACGTATGCTAACTAACTATCTAGTACTCGAAACACTTTTCATAAGCCCTTTTTGGGATAATTTTTAGCGATTTTTTTTTTTTTAGGACGAGTAAAGCAAGAACACCAAATATTCACCAAAATCATTCGAATGAACTCGCAAAAGATGCCGAGCTCTCTTGCTTTTTTCCTAACACTTCAATTGAATTCCAAGGACCATATCGTTCACTTCTTTAATATTTTCATCAGTTGAAGAGGAACTTTCGACTGAAGTTCGTGGTTCAGCGATCTCTCGATCGTCTTTGAAGGCTTTGTACCACTCGTAGTCTTGTGTTCTTAATAAAACTAAATCACCGATTCCAATATTCGCTACGATTCCGTACACGAAGTTTGGTTAGATATACAAAATTTGAGACAAATTCTTTGTTTGATATTTTTTGTCCATTGTAAATATCGCATCGTACTACTGATGTGTACCGACTTAAGCAGCTGCTGTAAACGAACTGGTTGACAGATCGCATTCATTCAGCTTAAATATGCGGGATCAATTCGCGGAAAACTATTTTTCATTTTTTTTTTAATTAACACATGTTCCGTCACGCCCTGTCATGAAATTAGATAAATGAGTGCTCAGTATTCCAAAGGTCCCATTATTTTTGTTAGTTCAGATAAAAGAAAGAACTAACAAAAAACTTGAATATGTTTTAAACGTATATTTACAAAATTACAAAACTACAATGAGAGTATTGGCTAATTTTAAAGATCGCTGGGCTTGAGGCGTTTGAGTCATCTTGGTGCTCCATCTCTAGAAGTTAACATGGCTACTTGTTCGTTACAATGCTATAGCAATCTTGCATTATGTGCTGCTGCAATTTTTAATATTTCTGTGTTAACCGAATTTACGCCTAGATCACACTTTGAAATTGTTGGATGACTTTCTTATTATTTGCGTTAGTTCATCCCCAGAGTTGTGCACCATAGCTCCATATCGGTCGGAGTATTTGTTTGTATATAACTAACTTCGATAACAGTGATTCGTTACCAATTAATCGACGACTTTATGATGCTGTTTCGGTAAAATAATTTTCAGTTTCGGAAGCAGTCCTTTGTGACAAACTTTATCTAACGCTTTTGCAACATCCAAAAAGACGGAAACAAAAACAAAATTTTTTTCCTCAAAAGTTTTTTCAATAATGTGTGCAATTCTGTGGTTTTGTTCAATCATAGAATGGTTACCTCGAAACCCAAACTGATGCGCTGGAATTATGGTTTTTCATTGTTTGATTTTATTGAGACGCTTTATGAGAATTTTCTCAAAAAGCTTCGATATTATCGATAGAAGTGATATGGGCCTGTAAGAAGATATGTAGATATGTCAATAATAACAAAATAATTTTTACTATAATATTGGAAGAAGACATGTTTTAGAATCTCGGCAGTAATCACGTAGTAACCGGGGGATTTTTTGTTTTCAGTTTTTGATTTCCGCACTTAGCTCACTGCTTGTGCAACTTCAAATTTTTTCGCTTTCTTGATTGGAAGCAATGTGTTTCATATGGGGAGAATATTTTGGCTAAATAATCTCAAAATATTTCCGCTGTTTTTGAATATTCTCTAGCCCAACTCTCCACACTTATTTTAAAGGAAATTGCTTGAGTTTCTGGTGTTTGTAATCTTTTACAGCTATTCCAACAAGAGTAGTCGGAATTTTTCCATTGTTTAGGAACCCCAGATATTTTGCGGTTATTTTAATATTTAAAATAGATTTATCAGCTGTCTCTCTTTAAAACCTTTAATTTAATAATTCTCTTACATCACTGAGATATTGAAAGTTTACAGCAATTTTCCTTAATTCCGGTGTACTTTCCAAAGCTGTGAGTTGCATACTCGTTGTAAAGTGTAAATTTTCAGATTCCAACAGGTATGTATTTAACATAGAGTCATATTTACTTTCATAACATTCCATGATCTTTCTAAAGTGTTCAGAATCTGTACGTTTATTGTACAAGGCTATTTTGTCTTTAAAGATTACGGTTTCGCTATAAGTTAAATGGGTTGGAGAATGGACCGAGTTAAGTTCGTCACCCTCCAGGATATTATGCCGATAAAAAAAATCTATCAGATCTGGAATATCTGTTAGCCAATATGATGGTAAGTTCATCGAGAATGCATAACTTCCGGTTGGCTGCAGTGCTTTATAGAGTTCTCTCCGCTTTGTAGTCGTAAGCCTTGAACCCCAGCGCTTGTTCCATGCGTTGAAATCTCCACCCATTTTTAATCTATACCCTTTTTTGTTTATTAAGTGTTGGTACTCTACAATTGAATTTGTTGCCTTGGAGAGTGAGAGGGGCCCTCTACATTTTGGACTAGACCATCACCTTTTTTGTGGCCAATTGTGGCAGTTAGGCTGCTATTTCTCTGATTTTGAACATTAAGATGTCTTATGCTTAGCGGCGCACTTAACGCATCTTGGTTGTTTGCAACAATAGTTTTGTGTGTGGCCAAATTACTGGCAATATTTGTATTGTGATACCATCTTAGTTTCACGGGTTCAATAGAAACAATTAAACTTAATATAGTTTTGGTTCCGTAAATCTTTTCTATGTTCTCCATGGGATCGAACGTTTCCAAGAACATGTCGAAGGGAGTTTTAGTTTTCATTTGAAATCGATGTACAACACTCAGTGCACTTCATCCTTGCTCTTTTACGTCATTAATAATCGAATTCGAATCATAAGATTTGCGCAAATTTTATACAATAACTCTAATTGGCCGTGTTTGCTTATTTTCAAAGCTATACCAAAAATACATTCCTACTCTAAAGTGCTTTTGATATGCATGTTCTTTATGGAGAAAGTGTTTACTTTGTTATTCCATTATTTAAAAGTTTAATGGTAAAACTATTTTTTGATTCCGATTTTGCAATAGCGTATAGTTACTGATAATTGCTACCGTTGACATCTCTAGACACCATATTTGGTGAAGGTTATTTTTTGGGAAAGCGTTTTAATCTGGCTTTATCTATTTTTGCCGGAAGGTCAGGAGAATGCTCCGCTTTTCGTTTTATAGCTGGTCTTTTTTTAGAATCTATTCAATTTCTCTAGCTAATCTTCTTCATCGATTGAGAATTCAACCTTATTTTCCGAATTCGGAATTTTGTTTACATTGGTGGACTTAAGTATAAGATTTTCGGCTTTTACTTCCAATCACGGTTTTGTACATGTTTGTTCTATTTTCTCAAGCTTTTTATTTACACCCTCCTGGAGGTGGTAATAATTGACTTTGCTTTTAAATTTTGCTTATAATTATATAGACAATTGCATATACACAATTAAATATATAAATACAAAATAAACAATACTTGGCAATCTTATAACTCAGTTGCCTTGTGGATAATTAATAATATAATTGTTCGTATACTTTTAGGTTAAGGTACAATAAGTAATATTTGTGGCGCCAAAAGAGTCGCTAAAACACGGGTGAAACCGGCGAAATAATAAACCTTCCAATCCAAGTTAGTCGTTTTGGTTTCTCCGGATTGATGAGCAGTTTTTGTTAACTTTTTGCTTTTTTCTGTCAAAACTATATAATTTTTATAGCACGCGCAATTACTTAGTATTTTAATAAGCAGAGTTGCCAGATCCCAAATGAATTAGAAAACGGCAGAGTAAATCGATACGACTTGTACATTTTTGAAGTGTTTATCTGGAGATTACGAAGAAACTAAAAAAGTAAATTGCTTTGCCAGGATAGAATCACGTTTTTTCTTGACCAACTCTCAGCAATTATTTTAAAGGGACATACGAGGTGTGTTCAAAAAGTATCGCGAATCGTAACTGACAGTTTTTTCGAATGCAGGGGCGTGGTGCATCATGAGTTCTTGCCAAAGGGAAGAACGGCCAATAAGGAATATTACCTGCAAGTTATGTGCAATTTGCAAGAAGCAATCCGCCAGAAACGCCCGGATTTGTGGAAGAGCAAAAATTGTCCCACGACAACGCCCCTGCTCACACACATCGTTGCTTGTGCGCGACTTTTTGGACAAAAACAACACACTAATGATGCCGCAGCCACCGTATTCCCCAGATCTGGCCCCCTGTGACTTTTTCTCGTTCCCTAAATTGAAGAGGCCCATGAAAGGACGACGTTACGCTTCTCTTGACGAGATAAAGACGGCATCGAAGGAGGAGCTGAAGAAGATAAAAAAAAAATGATTTTTTGAAGTGCTTCGAAGATTGGAAAAACCGTTGGCACAAGTGTATAATATCTCATGGGGATTGCTTTGAAGGGGACAAAATAGATATTCATGAATAAATAAATAATTTTTGAAAAAACACAAAATTCGCGATACTTTTTGAACACACCTCGTATAGTATGTACTTGAGTTTCTGGTGTCTTTTACAGCTTTTCCAGAGAGAGTAGTCGAAATCTCTTCCACTTTGAGCCACTTAATTTTTCGATTAAGATTTTTTAAAACTTTATTTAATATAGATTTATCAGCTTGGAAACGAGTTTGAGACCACTTATAGTGTACCTTTCTCTGTAATTTAATTATTTCTCCTATATCATTGGGATTTTCAGAATTTACAGCAATTTTCCTTAATTCCGGTGTACTTTCCCAAGCTGCGAGTTACATATTTGTTGTAAAGTGTAAAATTTCAACTGGTCTGTATTTAATATAGAGTCATATTTTTTCATAGTATTCCATGATCTTTCTAAAGATTCAGAATATGTACGTTTAGTTACAAGGCTGGTTTGTTTCTAAATATGACGGTTTCGCTATAGTTTAAATGGATTGGACACCGCCATTTCTTTAGCTGGACGGCCTATACCTCTGTTCCTACTGATCGATGTTTATAATACACAATTTTGTGATTGCTTGTGATCGCATCAGTGATGGTCATCAGCAACGGGAAAAGTCGCCATATTATGCTTATACCTTTTTTTTCGATAAAGACAAAAACGTAAGCCAAACTACTCAAAACGAGAATAGTGTTTAATGTCGTGATACCATAACAGCCATCATTAGCTAAAAATTGCACAAAACGCCTTTTGTTACGATTTAAGATGTTGTATGTATACAGTTCGAATAAAAAAAACGTTTTTTTTTTAATTTTATTTTCTTAGTGTGCACAAATATATTCAAGAATACACAGAAAAAGGCGTTTCAGAGTGCTTGGAAGTGCAAGGCCAAACTTTAAACGCGTTTTTCTAAAAATGGTGTTTTCATGAAAGCGGTTAATCAGAGTAGTCTCAAATTGAAACATGAGCTTCTAAAATATATTTTTTAGTACATAAGTAAATAAAAATTTTTTCTCACCGGTATATATTTCTTTATAAACAATTGAAGGCCGAAACACATATACACCCTTAATTATGGATGAATACAAAAAGATATTCGATGTTAGGGTGCAACAGCAGTTAATGCAAAAAACCTCATGAATCGCATTTCTAAGAGAAAATTGCTATGAACAGCCGTTAAAGTTGATTTCACTTCAGGAATTTTTTTGCCGATATAAGAATGACAACAGAGTATAATAGTTTTGTTCACTTAACGGTTGTACGTACTGCCTAAACCTAATCCAAATAGATATAGGCTTATAAAAAAGTCTTGCGGTATTTTCGCTAGTTAGCGCTGAAAGCGCGTAGTTCTAGTTTTATTGGTCGCATCGGGTCATGCTATACCTTTTGGAAAGCTCATTTCACACGCTAACACGTGTTTGATTGATTGTCGTTTCTTTTAAGTCGTTCGTGAGTTATAGCGCCGCAAACATTGAGCAAAATAAAGAGAAAATACGGCATATTTTACAGTACTACTACGATAAAGGCAAAAATGCATCTCAAGCCGCCAATAAAATTTGTGCAGTTTATGGACCCGATACAGTTTCCATTTCCACCACACAACGATGGTTTCAACGTTTTCGTTCTGGTGTAGAGGTGGTCAAAGATGCGCCACGCTCCGGAAGGCCTGTCGTCGAAAATTGCGATAAAATCGCTGAATTGGTCGAAAGAGACCGGCATAGTAGCAGCCGTAGCATCGGTCAAGAGCTGGGCATGAGTCATCAAACCGTTATAAACCATTTCAATAAATTCAATAAATCATTCAATAAAAATACCGCAAGACTTTTTTGACAACTAATATTAATTGATGAAGGAGACGAGAAAAGTTGAAATCTGGTTGACTGTCTGTCTGTCTGTCCGTCCGTCCGTGCAAGCTTCAACTGAGTAAAAGAGATATCTTGATGAAACTTGGTATGCAGGTTTCTTAGTACAAAAAAAAATACGCGTTGGTAGATAGATAAGGAGCTGCTTTTATGCCGCGATGTTTGAATTTGGTATCCCCGCAAAACCACTAGGGCTGTGTAAGCTAACGTTGAGCAACACCAAAAGCTCCAACAGGATCGGGAAAGACATCTCCGAGCCGTTCGATAACAAATCAGGTTTCAGACAAGGCGACTCTCTTACGAGAGGGTACCGAGATGGTACAATCTTCTATAAGAGTGTACAGCTGTTGGCATATGCCGATGATATTGACATCATTGGCCTTAACAACCGAGCCATTACTTCTGCTTTCTCCAGAATGGATAAGGCAGCGAAGCAAATGGGTCTGGTGGTGAACGATGGCAAGACGAAATATCTCCTGTGATCAAACAAACAGTCGTCGCACTCGCGACTTGGCTCTCACGTCACTGTTGAGAGTCATAACTGCGAAGTTGTAGATAATTTCGTTTATCTTCGAACCAGAATCAGCAGCAACAAAAACGTCATTCTCACAATCCAACGCAGAATTTCTCTTGCCAAGGTGCTACTTCGGACTAAGTAGGTAATTGAGAAGTAAAGTCCTCTCTCGACGAACAAAAACAAAGTCATTCGACAAAAATTTCTTCGCAGCGAGGATGCTTTTGAGATCTGAGTACAGAAAGTAGTCGCTGCAGCCATAAATGGAGAATACGGTGGATGCGGAAGCAATTCGAAGCCCAATTCATAGACTTTTGCCATCTTTTTCACACTATGTTATAATCTCTTCCTTCTAAAGGTAGTCAATAAAAATTATTTCATGGGCTTCCATAAATATAGGCGCCTTGGTAACCAATTGCTTTGGAGCAGTCCCCTCGAATGACTTTCGATTGCACTTCGGAATGAAATGAGGAAACCGTGTTTCATCCATAGTCACATATCGATGTAAAAACTCGCCTTTATTACGAGTTGTTGTTGGTTTTAGTCAAAAGTCGGCACCCACCCACATTGCACAGAACTTTCTCATGCCCAAATATTCGTAAATGATGCTATTTAGAGTGGTTGATTCAACTGTATTTTTTTTTGTTTCAAAAACCAATATTATATCAACACTCAAATTTCTTTTCATCCATTTTTTTCACAATGACAAAAATTGCTTCACTAAAATGATATAATTCACAAACTAATGATCCGACAGATGTCATTAATTAATTAAATATTATATGAATGTAATTCTAGTAGTGCTATCTATCTATGAGACCATCTGAAGGCATTAATCGTTCAAAAGTAGATACATTGGCTAATAGGAGAGAAATGGGATTCCACAAGAACAACGCTAGACCACATACTATACATAGATATTGACTTGCCAGAAGGAGACGCGGCTTGAAGCAATGAATAAAGCAAGAGATCAATCGTCGGGACAATCATTTATCTAAAATTGTGTGAACTCAGCACTAATTCGTACTAAGTGATAGCACTTTTTGAGCAAGAGAACTTTCTCATCAACGTCATTTTACTTCGATCGCATGATTTTATATAAGGTTCATGAAGGTTTGAGGACGTTTTTCTGGACATTCCAATAAGCGGTAAGCTATTTATATTTATACGTTTTTCTTCATTATAATTATTTGCTAAGAAAGGGAATTTAATTACAAATAAAATCTTCTATAAAACTAAATAACGTGTGAAATTAATTAATCCTCTACTGATTATTACATCAAGAAGCAATCTCATGTTTTCTTTAAACAATTTATTATACACAATATTAGGTTACTTAGGTTACTTTGTTTAAGACACCTCCATACGGTAGATATATTTTTTAGAAGCTATTTCATTTTAAAAATGGTGGCTTTGGTTTGGTATTGGTATTCTAGTAAGACCAAATTTTGCTTTGACATCGATTAACCATGCGACTTACAGAACAGCAAAACAGCATTCAATACACTATAAATTGCGATATCGACCGTATTAGTGTATATTATCTATTATGGCCACAAAATGTCTCTATGTTTGTTAAAAACTCATTATGAACTCTTGCGCAAGTTTAAGCAAAAACATTTCAAATTATAGTATAAGCTGCCAACGCTATCTAACATGCAAACAGCTGGCCTAACTAAAGCGCAACATATACCATACATTATGTTGTTACAAACGATGTAAATATATGTACCTTTGCTTAAACATGCCTATAATGAATTCAAATTTTCCACTTCAAACCTTTCGAGGCGACCGAAAGCAGCAATATAACAAGTGAGTGCACACATACACACAGACCACGCAAGCAGAAACCCGAACTTTAATGAAAATAGGGAAAAAGGAGAAAAAACCAAGAATGCTGAAAGTTGGGGCCGCAACCAACCAAATGGTGGCAAATTATTATGAGATTATGGTGATTATGATTTGGGGAATTGTTTTTGTTGTAACCTGGCAACACTTATGTGGCTTGTTGCGTTCGGGCCTAACTTCTATGGAAGTTTTAGCTAAAAGTCAACAGCGAAATGCACCAACCACTCAGCGCTCAGACACGTGGGTAAGCTCAGCTCAGAACTGATCTTATGTACACACATACACATATATACAAGTTTTCTATGTGCAGATACGTACTCACCATGTTTGCATTTACTTGCGCACATTAGCACCGATTTGAAACATAAATCCAACATTTCATAAGCCGTTAAACTGCAATGTGTTGTTGTGGCTTCGCACAAACTAAAACTACATATAACTCATGTTCCTATATACATACATATGCACACACTTACCTATATATATGCTTGTGTGTGATTGTGCCATTCGAATACGTGTTTGAGGGTATGGAAGCTCTGAATAAAAGTTTTGCTAACCACAATGAAGTTACGGTAATTGTGGTAATTTGACTTGACATCCAGAGGGTGGCAGGTGATGCACCGGGTTGTTATTAACAGTCTATATATGCAGTTTAGTTTGCGGCAAGCAACAGAAACCTCATAAGCGATTACAAGAATAAATTAGTAATAATCATAATGAAGTCGTAAAACTGATGTGGAGCCTGCGGTTGTGTGAATGTTTTGCAGAAAAAATATGATTAAAATTAAATTTAAAAATTTTGTTTTAAACTATTTCAAACAACTGATAAAATGGCGCTTACTAAGAATTTAAGGAAAAGATTGGTATAAATATTGTTAGGATTTCATAACAACAAACATATACATTTGTACGTCCAGGTCAATTGGGTCTGCTGGGAGCAGCTGCTCTCACGATGGAACTACCAATAATGTAAAACATTAATCGTAAATTATTACTTATACTTAATTTATACACACACATATACAAGTATATCCCTAAATATTTAATATTAATTGTTTGATTTAAGAGCATGCTTCTGAGTTGGAAATCGTTCGGCTGTCTATTGTGATTGCAGCTTCTCGGCGTAGAACTTTCCTTGTGTTTGTTGACGTGCGTTTTTGCTGCACAGAGGCAAGTGCGAATCTTGGATGCAACAAGATAGTGGTCAGAGTAGATGTTAGGACCTCGGAGCGTACGCACGTCTAGAACACTGGAGATGTGTCTTCCGTCTATCACAACATGATCGATTTGGTTGGTGGCTTTTCGCTCCGAAGACAGCCAGGTAGCTTGACCTATTTTTCTATGCTGGAATCTAGTACTACAGATATTTCGGGCCCCTGCCAGTTTCACCAAAAAGGCTGAATTCTCCAAGTGTTGCACCAAAGATGCTTTCTTTTGCCACCCTGGCGTTATAATCGCCCAGCACAATTTTTATATCATGGCGTCGGCAGTAGTCAAAAGCGCGCTTCAGCTGCTCATAAAACGAACTTTTTGTCATATCATGCTTCTCTTTCAACGAGGCGTGGGCGTAAATCAGTGTTATGTCGTTGACTCGACGACAAAGTCATTCTCCCACTACGAATCCCACACATAATTAGCTCTCTTTTATAACGCCACTGTAGTCAATGTAACAAGAACCTACTCGTCTAAGTTGTTCAGTCTATCGCATTTCTTGGACAGCGGCGGTGTCCGCCTTTATTTTCATGAGGACATAAACCAACGGTGTATCGGCACATTCCCAACTAAATGACTGGATATTCGAGCTACATGCCTTTATATCATAGTCCTTATTACTTTTGTTGTGGTCGTCATCGAAAGTGGAGTTTTTCATCCGAGGCTGTTGCTTCTTTTTGGTCGCTAGGAAAGTACTATAAAGTTTTCTACACATTTATATAGCGATCTGCTTGTTTCAAAACCCGCTCGCAGACGCACCTCTGCCGAACAGACACTGCAATCAGTCTTCAACGAACACTTAAACCGTATATGTCGGAGTGGCTTCGCTGCAGCTTCCACTTTTTTAGCCGTGACCCCAGGTTCAACACGGTTTGTCTACAGCATCTTACAGAAGGGTTGCACAAGTTTTCAAGGAGCGGCGAGGACGCAACAGTAGGAATTGGGTACAGTCCTACGACTGTAACTGCTACCCAGGTGCATAACTGCACCCAATTACACCCCATTTGGCTGATCGGCCAAATTTCACATATGGATTTGGTTGTGGTAGTAGACAACGTCGGAATGTTCAGCTTATTCTTTATCTTCACTTTCAATCCGATGCAAAAATTACTTATTCAAGCAGCATTTGTGCAATGCCATCCGACTAAAACGTTTTGAAATGGGTGCTTGGATGCTTCACAAACGTCAGCAGCTTCCAGCACATGTTAGAAATATTGAAACAGTGGAATAACAATCAAGATGCATAATATATTGACAAGCCGCACGAATATAGTTACCCGTATGAACTCCTGATTTACGAGGTCTCACCTCCCGAAGACCTCACAATAGCAAGATAATTTTAATTTCATGTAGCATATTCTTGAAGATCTCTACTGTCAAAACTTCATTCCTCGGACTTGTAGATTAATTTTGATTAGGTCATTCTTTTTGTATGGCAAAAATATGGGCAAATGTAGTTAGACTTCGTAATTAAAATTTCGCGCAAGAACCCATTCGTCAAAATATTTTTTTTAGGTTTTTGCCAAGTGCCATATCAAACTAATCATTACTGTACGCTTGTCATACTGAAGTACATTAAGTGCATTCGGCGAGTTTCACGATAAGTAAAATTATTCAACAAATAAGTTCCATTAAATTTTGTTCATAGAATCAAATTCTTCGGTAATAAGTGAAGACCACTTTGAAAGATCATTTGGGCTTAAGAAAAGTTAAAGCACGATAGCCTTCAAAATCACTAAATTTTTTCGAAGAAACATCGTCGCTTTAACGTCTGTGAGAAATACTTTCCGACTACCAGGATGACATGAAACGTATTATTTCTGACAATGAGTCTTGGATCTATGCTTATGACCTGGAAACACACGGTCAAACGGCCGAATATCGTAGCAAAGGTGAGCCGATACCGCAAAACAGTTTTCTTCGATTATCGATTCTTCGGAAAAGCCAACTCTTGGTTTTTGCACCACGATAGTACAGCGTTTCATACTGCAATGATTCTTTGTGAGTTATGAACAAAGTCTTACTATTTTTTGCTCATACTAGTATTTATATGGTTATCCAATATAAACAGTTTCTTTGGAGATAGGACTATTACCTTAGATATAGATCCGCGCCAGATTTCGTGAAGATATCTCGTCAAATTAAAAGGTTTTCCATAAAAGCACTTGATACCGTTTATTCAATAATGAAATATTATAAAGTTCGTGGCAAACTTCATGGACCCTATTCAGGGTAAATTAAGTACCCTTTAATTTCCTTTTATATTAAATGGATGTGCCATTCACACAAACAAACACTTATAAGAAGTTTAAATGAATAGATTGAAAAAAGTACAATTATTGGTTATCTTATTTGGAAGTTTTTCCAAGAATTTTGTTTAACGAAGTTTTTGTCATCAGTTGACTAAATGAGGAATTATTTTGTATTGCAATTATTTTTCTTTTACATACGCGTTTGTACGCATTTGCAGCTTAATTACTTATCTACGAACAATAATAACAAATATAACAAAAAAAAAGAAAAACACGCTTTATTATAAAACAATGGTTCCATGTAAACATATTAGGGTGTTGCAAAGAAGTTAATGATGAAATAATCGTTGACATTTTGACTAATATTGCGGCAATTACAATTAATCACGGCATAAGTACACATGAGAAAAGCGAATAAACAATGGCACGCGCGGGAGTCGAGCATCGGGCGTTGGGTGATGGCAGGCTGACAGGCGTGCAAAGCACACGATGTTGTACAACGTCAAATTCACACCTCCTATATACTAAAGCGATATATCTATTTTATGCGGCTGCTAAATGGCATTCAGTGCACAAACACACACACACATGCATTAATAAACAAATATATGTTTTATTCACATTTAAATACAACACAATTGTTGCTATATGTATATATACATACTATATACACAATATATATATATATACGTGTATGTAAACATGCAATGCAGGCATCACACTGAAGATATATGGTTGTTGTTGTACATATGATTGTTGGCGTGTATGTCGACCGCAATAAATTGCCAACAGTGCGTATACGTAACATATCATTTATGCACCATGTAAATGGGCAGCAAATATTAATAGAAACATTCAAGCGTTCATACACCTATACATATATTTATATATACACACTTAAACCGCCTCAGAACGCTTCATTTGATTGATTATCCAAATAATACTGTGAAATTAATTTAGTCGATGTTGTGGGGTACTTACTTGCTGGTGCATGGGTATGCTCACACGAACGCAAATACACACTCACTGTTGCATATAATCATATGTGTTTATGTGGTTACATGTTTGCTTTAGCTGGCATACGAGCGCAAACGTGTGTGTGTGCTTAGATATTTGAGGAACATGAGTGAAATTAATTTTCTTACCGAGATATTAATTGCACGTTTGACATCTGAGCAATGCTGACACATCATTGACATTATTACACTAATTCAATTCGAAATTAATTAATGCTTTCAGAGACAATTTAAATACAAATAAAAAATTGCTAAAATATTATCGCCCCAGCAGACGTCAATTGTGACTGCTTATTTCGTTACACGTGTACAAAATATTATTTATTAAAAGTATACTATAAGAGGTATATGAGATCAGGGATAATTCATGGATAGATTTTTCCAATTTCGAATTACATTTTATCTAACAAAATAAATTTTGAAAATTTTGCTAAAATATATTGGCCAACATATTATAATTTATACCACCTTGACAATCACATTAAATGATGGATTTAATGGTTAGAGGAAGTAGTAAGCAGATTTTATTAATTTTTGTCATGACAGCACATTTTTATTGGGAAAAGATGCTCACATAGTCTTATTAAAATTGTTACAAATTAACCATATATGGGTTTTGAAATCAGCCAGAGGGTCGAAAGCATTGAAAAGACATTGCTTGATTCGGCTACCTTCAGATAATATCTGCAACTTATAATTATACATTAAAAGTCTTATTTTCGCTTTGTTTTATTTCGATATTTTCATTGGTGTTAAGTTACGTTTTTTTATAAATGGAAATAATGTGTTATAGCCCACAATACGTATTTATAACCCCTCTTTCCCTTTAAACTATGAAATAAAGTTACATTGTAGTGTACCACATACATAATGCTGAGTAGTTTGTAAAAGTAGGTAATGAGGTATGCAATATGGCCTTAGTGGACGGCATCCTGCCTTATGGGGAATTTTTATACCGATTCCTTTAGTTAATTATCATTTTTTCAAGGAGTGATAGGCGTGGTTATTATCTGAATTCAACAAAGATTGTTTGCAATAGCATTATTAATTTGTGGGAACTTATTAGAGTTAGGATAGAACCCCTTTTTCCAACAAAATTATAATCCATTCGCAAGTGTAAGTTTAGTGAGAAAAATATGATTTAGTTATTGTTATTAGTTTTTTTTTTCATTAACGGCATTTCGTTCACCTCCAACATACAGGAGATTGCGGAGGGGCATTTGTGGGCAAACAATTTTTAAAAAGTGGTGGTTTATGGTGGTTTATATACCAAGTTTCATTAGGATATCTTAATTATTACTCAAGTTATCGTTTGCATGGATGTACAGACGTATGGACCAGAGAGCTGCAACGAGTATGATAAAATCAGAACAAACAGTCGGGGCAAAAACACAATCAAATCAATTCAGTTCAGTACAGACAACATTGTTGATCAATTCGAACAATCTGTTTTTCGGCAATTACGGTCGAGTAAAGGGCTTCGGTTCCAATCGTATCATGTCAGTTCATAGCGTTGCGACGATTGTTTGAACTGATGTGAAACTTTGGGTAAACTATAAGTAAATCTACGAGTAAATCTTTGGGTAAATCTATAAGTATAGCAAACAACAACAATTTTCTGCTGGACTGATTTGAAACATGTGTGGCAAAAAATGTATCAGCTTTGAATATGTGAGCATGTTACAAATTTTCGATGCGTAAACAATGGAAATTCCATCGAGTACGTACATACATAAAGGGTGATTTTTTAAGAGCTTGATAACTTTTTTAAAAAAAAAAACGCATAAAATTTGCAAAATCTCATCGGTTCTTTATTTGAAACGTTAGATTGGTTCATGACATTTACTTTTTGAAGATAATTTCATTTAAATGTTGACCGCGGCTGCGTCTTGGGTGGTCCATTCGGAAAGTCCAATTTTGGGCAACTTTTTCGAGCATTTCGGCCGGAATAGCCCGAATTTCTTCGGAAATGTTGTCTTCCAAAGCTGGAATAGTTGCTGGCTTATTTCTGTAGACTTTAGACTTGACGTAGCCCCACAAAAAATAGTCTAAAGGCGTTAAATCGCATGATCTTGGTGGCCAACTTACGGGTCCATTTCTTGAGATGAATTGTTGTCCGAAGTTTTCCCTCAAAATGGCCATAGAATCGCGAGCTGTGTGGCATGTAGCGCCATCTTGTTGAAACCACATGTCAACCAAGTTCAGTTCTTCCATTTTTGGCAACAAAAAGTTTGTTAGCATCGAACGATAGCGATCGCCATTCACCGTAACGTTGCGTCCAACAGCATCTTTGAAAAAATACGGTCCAATGATTCCACCAGCGTACAAACCACACCAAACAGTGCATTTTTCGGGATGCATGGGCAGTTCTTGAACGGCTTCTGGTTGCTCTTCACCCCAAATGCGGCAATTTTGCTTATTTACGTAGCCATTCAACCAGAAATGAGCCTCATCGCTCATCGGACACGGACGCGAAACACATTTCGAACCGAACACTGATTTTGGTAATAAAATTCAATGATTTGCAAGCGTTGCTCGTTAGTAAGTCTATTCATGATGAAATGTCAAAGCATACTGAGCATCTTTCTCTTTGACACCATGTCTGACATCCCACGTGATCTGTCAAATACTACTGCATGAAAATCCTAACCTCAAAAAAATCACCCGTTACAAGAAATGTACGGAATTTCCATTATACATATTACATATGTATATAACTACATACATACATGTTCATAAAAACATATGTATTTGAAATAGAACAGAAGTGCCCGACTACATCAGTGTTTAGGGGATGATATACAAACCGAACGCTGTCGATCATTTCAATCATTGAAGCATAAGTATGCATCACTTCAGGTATTTTCTGCTGAAACGAACGTTCATAAATAAATCAGGTATAAGCCGATCGCTAGTGATACAAAGTTGTTCTCTATCGCTGATTTGAAGAAAACAGTTCGCTTCGTGTACATGAACTGAACTGGCAGAATCAGACAGAGTAACGGATCAGTACTTAAGTATAAACAAAAATTTATTACTCGTTGCAGTTCTCTGGTATGGACGTACAGACACATTCACTTGGATTTGAACTCTATAATTTAGGGTATACAAACAATACTTAAGTAAACAAATCAAAGCCTAGGAAATTTGTTCAGGTGGTCAACTAAAATTATCTTAAAAAGATCTTCAAATGAGTTGTATGTACTAAATGTGATATGAACTCGACCGAAGATGGTAAATTTAGTATAATGAGTTAATCTGGAAAACGTCAAAATGAAATTTTTTTATATTAGGCATATGAAGCTTAAGCCAAAGCGCTAATCTACATAATTTTAAAGAAAACTTGTCAATTTAGTTTTATTAAAATATTGCATTTTGACCACCTTGAAAGGAGGTTTCATACAAGTGGAAATCGGTTTATGTTTTGTTGGCAGGGAAAGGGATAGGCTGATTGCATTAATATGTACATTGCTTATGTATAGTTGAAAACGTATTTTCAAGAAATATATCTTTCTTAGGCAGAAAGATACACTGATATGTGTAAAACAAATTCTTAAATTTTTATTGAGATAACTCAAATATTGCCCGAAATATACGGCATAAAGTGAACCCGAAGTTCGAAAATCTTTTTATTATAAATTTGGGGCTTATCAAAGTATGGATTGGATTCAACCCATTTCTGACATACTCGCCTTACTTAGCACAAAATATCCCATATCTTTTCTAGGACCCTTAAAGAACGCGTAGGAGATTCAGCATGTGAAGAGACGAAACATTTTAAATTATTAAACTATAACCTAGTCCCTCGCCATTGTATTCGCCAGATTTGACCCCCAGCTGCCATATACTCAATCTCAATCTTAGAATTTGGCTCGTTGGAAAAAAATTTCAATCAAACATAGCCGTCGAGGCTGTTACCACAAATACATCATTCAATATTCGATATTGAAATTTTACCGAAGAACAAAGACAAGTGAATTCAAGAGAAACGGCATTAATATTAGATCGCAAGCGTTTAAGAGTAGTGAGTACTTAACTGAGCCATTCCTAATAGTAAGCTGGTTTGAAATGGCGTTTCAAAAGCAGCTATGTATTTATAAATAAATTTGATAATTGAAATAAGTACTTCATTGTTAGAGGGGCAAGACACATACCGTGTGATATAAATATTTCATAGAAATTATTTTTTGTTAAAGTCATTGAAGTTTGAATTTTAGAGCATGATTAAATTGTAAAATTATTTTCTTACAAAGTACTACTACGTCATCTGTGCCAAACATCACATGCAAATAAACATTAGTGTTTAGTATAGGCTTGTCTTTCTGAAGCATATACAGTGCATTCGGCGATTTTTACGATGAGTGCAATTATTCAACAAAGAAGTTCCATTAAATTTTGTGAGCGGAATCAAATTTCTGGTGCCGAAACGTTCTAAATGTTGGAAAAGTTGATTGGTACAAATTCTTCAAAGAGGGTCGAGAACGAGTTGGCGGCGAACTAAATAAGGACAGCCATCAACATCTACTGATGATCAACACGTAAATAAAATAAAGGAATAAAGGTGCTTGGGTATCGACAATTAACAGTTAGAGATCTTACTATCATCGTTTGAATATGGAAAGGATCAGAGAAAATCATTTCTAAATATCATTTGGGCTTAAGAAAAGTGAAACCACGATTGGTTCCAAATTCGCTCAATATTTTTTGAAAAACAGCGTCGGGTTAACGTCTGTGAGACAATGCTTTCCGACTACCAGGATGTCATGAAACGTTTTATTACTGGCGATGCGACTTGGATCTATACTTACAACCAGAATCACGTTTGCCGAAGCCGGAAAAATACTTCAAAGCAGATCAAGGACAGTTTTCCTCGATTATAGAGGTGTGATGCACTCGGAATACCTTCCAACCGGCCAACAAAAAATATTATTTGAGTCTTATGCGTCGTTTGCGAGAAGCACCGTCGCATACTGTATTGACTTTTCTTGAGTTTTTCGCCAATTACTCAACCAACATCATGCCGCAACCACCGTATTCGCCTAATTTAGCTTTGTGTGACTTCTGACTCGGCAGCAAACTCAAGCGACTATTCCGGGAATCCCGTTTTGAGTCAATTAAAGGCATTAAACGTGAATCGCTTCGCGCATTAAAGTCTGTTCTGGAAATTTGAAACGACGCGACTTCATAGAGAACTTGAAATTTATGCTGAATTCAGCAGAAACTGGAAAAATGGGAAAACAAGGGGGAAAGCAACGCTACTTGTACGTTTCGAAATCGAAGACAAAAAGCTAGGAATATTTTTGATCCATTTATTCAGGTACGAAAAAAATGGCGGCAGAACTGAAAGTTGACGAAGAAAAAGAAACGTTGAAGAACTGCGAGGCAGACCTATACCCCAGAATTTTAGTTTCTTACCATATTTGGCACAATTCCTGTGACGAATGCGAGCTCTGAGTGCTCTTTTTCAACACTTCGCCGCGTAAAAACGTGGCTGAGGACGAATATGCTTCAAGATAGATTGATCGGCCTGCCGTTGCTGGACACGCATCAAGCCATTGAAGTCACTGCAGAAGAAGTTCTCGAAAGACTCTATTCAATGCACGAGCTGACCACAGTATTATACATTGCAATAAAGTATTTATGTCACGCACGTCTACGATTTATTATGTGTTTTTTCAATTAAGTAGGATTTGATTTAGGAAGGTCGATTCGAAAATTTTCCACCATGATATTAAACTGTATAAAGACTACCATATTTAATTAATAAATATAATAATATTCACGTCTCAAGTAAATGAAGAACTTATGTTCAAAATCGATGATTTTGCGAAATTTTCAGGGCCCACTTGACGTGGTTTGACCCGAATGCAAGCGAAAGGTCATCTTACTCTTTGAGCACACCACGTACATGAGCCATACTGACTGCGATATGCATACTGATGCACTCTGATGCCGTCACTCAAGTGTTGCATACGAATATTTTGCAAAGTGTACGCCATTCAAGATTAATAGGTCACCCTGACCACATGCCGGCACCCGAGCAACGAGACCAACATGCAGCATGCGCCGCATTGTGGTTAACGTCAATTTGGAACTTAGGGATGACGCTGCATGAATTTATAGTGTTATCGAAAACTTTGCAAATAATTCAAGTGCATACACACACGTATCTACATACATACACACATATACACGAATGGCACAATGTATATTTTTTGTTAACCATATACAGTGTTTATGTGAGTATGCGTGTATATGAGAGGGTTTTAAAAATCGCAACAAAGCGAACGAAAGGAAGGAAGTCCGGAAAGTGCTGCAAAATTGATTGGTCCGTTTGTGTACGGGCACAAAGAGTGAAAAAGGTGGAGAAGTGTCAAAGTAAATCTCTTGCCATCCGTTGCAGTTACCCAAAAATGATCAGCTTAAAGAGGTCGATAGGTAAACCGAAAAATTTCACGCGATGCGATAAATTTACTTTTTGAATTTTTGCGCTCTTCTTTTTCGTTTTTCACTATGTTTGCTGTTGATCAATGGGATGGATGAGCTTAGTCGTTGCTCAGCTGTCACTCATGGCGGCGCATGAGTGATGCATGATGTTGTAAAGTTAATTGAACACATCCGCTGGCAAAGTGTCCAGTTATTTTGTATGCAGGTTGGCGCTCACGCGCAAATGAAATATTAATACACAAGCCCTAGCTTATGTTTATACAAAAACAGAGGGAAGAATATTAATATAATATCTCTTTAAAAAGGGTGCCCTTTTAGACACACAGAATTTTTATTACAAAGAACACACAGCAAACATTTTTAAATGTCAGTTATTTTTGGTGGTATTAGCTCGCAAATCTTTTGATATTTTATGGTTGAATAGAATTTGGACACCGAGGCGGTGTCATATGTAGAATGTCATCAATCATGCATCGAAAGTCAGTTTCCAACTGGTTGGTACTAAGTGAAGCTCAGCATAGATCGTTTAGTGAATATACCCCATTAGAAGTAATTCTATTCTACTCTATATCATCCGTCTCACCAAAAGTAGGCTGTGTGGTTTATTGGATATATGGGAATTTATTTAGTCCCTTTGGAATTGTTAGCAAGCCAATATTTACGCCTATTTAAGTAACCACTAAGTTAAGCATATAACTCAGAGCGGCGGTTGACTTGATGCTAAAATTATAAATTGAACTGTACAGCAAAGAACGAAATTTTCCTGACAGAATGTAAGTGATGTATGAAGTACATGCGTTCACTTTGATATCTCTAGAAAAGTCGATAACTCCAAAAATACCCTATATAAAGACACTTGCGTAAGTCTATTAAAGTTAAGCTGATAAGTACTGATTATGCCAGTTCTAGCAAATTAATTTACACTTTCATCACTAGCTGTATTTGTATTTATTTACATAGCTATTCCTCAACTTCATTTGTATGTACATACTGTTAACATGGAACAAGCAGAAATATACGCCTTCAGCGGGTGTCGTTTAGTTAATTAAATGTGCAAACTAGCCATAATTAATGGTCTTGACAAAAGACCACCACCAACCTACTGCTTCCATCTCTGGCCATGACAAGGAGAATGTCGCCAAATATTTCCTTTATGAGCATGCCGAGACACTGTCTTCTCTTACCTGCCACAGCTCACTGCTTTATTCTTATGCTTTGCACGGCTTGCTTTGTTAAATTTGTTGTACTGCTTTGTGTTGTTCTCGACTTCTTGTCCAATAAACTTGTAGCTTGCTTCGCATTCTTTATTCCCGACTACGTCTAACCATAATTAGTGGTCACAGTTACTAGGTTTTGTTGTTTCTTTCGCTTATTTTGTCAGCAGCACGCCCACAAAGATACCAACTTTTTTATTGTTTTATTAACGCTCTTGGCTTGTCATTTTATGCTTTGCTTGGCATACGAAAATTATACCTGCGGGAATTCTATCATACAAGAGCAAGTTAGTGGAGTTAAGGAAGTTGCGAAGGTGGAGATAAAAATGAAATGCATGCGAAACCTCAGACCAGCTCTTTCGTATTCGGGTTTAAACACGTGGGTGTAATTAAGTTTACTTAAGTTTACAGTATACAAATCAAACACCAATGAATAAATAGTGATGCATTTCGAGTTTCCCTACTTTTTTAAAGGGAAAAAAACAGAAACTTCAATAGGGAATGGTTATTATCATTCGGAAGAACATTCTTTAGCATTTATTTTCTGAAGATTATCTCTGTAAAATGTTGACCGCGGCTACGTCTCAGATCGTCTGTCCATTGAGTTCAATTTTCAATGACTCGTTTGAGCATTTCAACTGGTAACTGTCGAATGACATGCGTGAGGTTTTGCTCTAGGTCCTGAATCGGGATTGTCCGCATTAACTTTAGAATTTACATATCCCAAAAAAGTCTAACAGTGTGATATCACACGATCTAAGCTGTCAATCGGCCGGCCTAAAACCTAAAATTATTTGCTCACCGAAGTGTCCTTTCAATAAATCCGTTGACTGATACGATGTGCGGAAAATGGCGCTGGCTTGTTGAAACCAAATGTCGCCAATATGAAAGACTTCAATTTTAGGTATCAAATAGCATATCATGGCGCGATATTGACCGCCATTGAAAATTATGTTCTCACCGGCATCAGTTTCAGGCGTTTTTTCTGGATAAAATGGCAGCTCTTGTCTCTTCAAGTTGCTCTTCGTTCCAAATGCAGCAATTTTGTTTTTTTACATACTTTTTGAGCCAGAAATGGGCCTCATCGCTGAACAAAATTTAGCTCGAAAGCGAGCGACTTCAGTTCGTGCACAAGCTAGATTTTGTACGCTTTCAATTTAAGACATCGACGTAAAATGCATAAAGTCGTTCCATACGTCAGCATTGCTGCGAACGGCGTCGAATCAACTCTACACATTCTTCGTGTGCACTATCAACTACGGCTGCTATATTTTCTTCACTGCGAGCTGGACGTGATCTGCTCGGTCAAATATTTTCCAATAATAAATGCTGGATCTCAAGATGGGTGATGGTGTTGCGAAAAGCACGCTCAGTAAGCCGACTATTTTGACCAAAGCGCCCGAAACGCATTCTTTGCAAAACATGAATTTTCGTAATAAAGTTAAAAGAACGTTGTTTAGGCGTAAGTGTTTCCAAATATCAAAATAAGCGAACAATTTGCTAGAATAGTATAATAATAGTATGACCGTATGTCAAAAATTAATTAAGTAAGATCGATATCTGCCTTAGTCCCCTTATACATATACCTATCAGGTAAATATGCGAGACTTTTAAATTGCCTGTCTTTCTACTTAGTTTGTATATTTGTGTGGAGAAAGAATAAAAGTAGGTGAAATTTAGTCCTAGCCCTTATAACTAATACAAAAATATCCGAATAACTTTACTCTTTAAATACAGACAATGGTATGAAACTCGGAGAGAATCTTTTCTTGCGACATGTTGTTTCAATCGGCCTACAACCACGCCTACATCCCATATAACACATTTTTAAATTTCATTTGATTCATTCACTTTCCCGTATAATAATCAAGCACCAATATATACATATATGTCGGGACAAAATTTTGCAAGAATAATGCCTTTGTGGTCTGCCACTTTATGACCAAAAACTGTTCAAACCACTAGATACCAATAATTTGGAATCTAGGCCCTCATCAAGTACACTTTTTACCGTAAATATCGGACAATGTGTGAAATATATAATTGAAATTTATGGATTATACTTTCCTGAGAATTGAGTGTACATATGTGTGCCTAAAATGGGTTGAAGCATGTCAATACTTCTATTAGCTCCCAAATAACTTATATGAAGATTTTCGAACTACCGGGTTACTTTATACCGCATATGTCGGCCAACATGTGACTTATAACAGTACATCTTTCTTCCTAAAATAAATTAAATAAGAGAAAACCTTACCTAGCTATCAGAATTTTCGAATATCCGGCCGAATTTTCTCCATATGATTAGTGGTTGTATGTGAGGTATCTTAAGGAAACCCACGAAAAATTGTATTAGTAGACTGGTGGCAATTCCCAGTAAATTCCTAGTAAAAGTAAAAATAGGTGAAATAAAAACAATAATTTATAATTTCAAGAACGTTATAATTATTTTACTGACAATTCGTAAAAACTCGGGTACAAAAACTAAACATTTTTTAAAGTATCTATCGGTAATACAGTCCAACCTTCTTTAATCGCGCTTTTGGGTTTAAGTCTGGGCTACGAGCAGACCAGTCAAGAAAGGGAGCTTTTGTTTATCTGAAAAACTGCTTTGTCTCCGTGGAACAATGAATTGTGGCATTACTTTGCTGATGAATTAAGTTAAAGCCACATAATTTATCTGTCATCACAATTAATAAATAATAACTAATATTAGGACCTTGATGAAAACTTGGGTCTTTTTATTAGCCTGTACCTTTTATTTGCATGTAATATTTGCAAAAAAGATGAAATCTATATACCTCATATCAAATGTTTACACTTATGTCAGAGTTAGTTGAACATATACTATTGGATTTCTACATTATGTTTGAACAGCTGTAACTTTTTTTCAACTTCCCCGAATTTAAATTTTTAATAAATTATTTTAATTTTTGCTAAATGAGGCTTAAAATGTCACCTTTCTTTACCGTACTTTTTCGACTATCCAATATAAAATTCCTTGGGATTCGATCCTCTGCTTGACGTTTTGGACCTTAAGGTATATCCTTAGCTTTGGACCTGAAGGAATTTCCAGTGCTTTGACTCTTGCAAGTTTCAAGAGTATAAAATGTTCGGTTACACTCGAACTTAATACTTCTAACTTGTTTAACATATAGTTTTGCCAAGACCTGAAGCTATTGCCACGGTTCTAAACCTCGCATGATGCAAAAATATGAAATGTTTTGTTACAGCCGAACTTGTCACTGCCTTACTTCTACTACTCATTATCGCCTTCCCTAAAACCTTAATTAGTTTCAAGTAGTAACTCAGGACCTCGATGTAATTTAATAGTATAGTTTGATGAATTTCGATTATACTCGTAGGCCTTACGAGCATAAACTCCTTGAATATAGTTTCCAGTCAACCATCTGTGCTAATGATTTTAGCACCAATAATGGGTATGATACTGTGTTCTATTGCCGCACTATTACTTCTTCATAGGCGACTTATTTGACATTCAATAGGCTTGGATGAGAACAGTCTGATTTAGCATGTTCTTCATACATGTACTGTGCCCAAAAAATAAGGTGACATTGTATTTATTTTGAAAATTCTTTATTTATTCTTCCAAATCAATTTCATTTTCTTTAAAGTAATCCCCTCTCGATGCAATGCACTTATGCCAACGGATTTTCCAATCTTCGAAACACTGGTTGTAGTCACTTTCCGGGATGGCCTTCAGTTCCGTCTTCGCTGCGGCTTGAATCTCCTCTATCGTATAAAAATTGTGTCCCCGGAGCGGTCTTTTGAGCTCGGTGAACAGCCAGAAGTCGCATGGCGCCAGACCAGATGAATACGGTGGTTGCGGAACGATATAGGTTGAGTTTTTGGCGAAATGATCACGAATTACGAGGGCAGTATGGGATGGTGCATTATCGTGGTGTAAAAACCAAGAATTGTCTTTCCACAATTCCGGCCTTTTTAGGCGGATTGCGTTACGCAAACGACGCATAACGTTCAAATAATATTCCTTGTTGACTGTTTGACCAGTTGGAAGGAAGTCATAATGCACAACACCACGATAATCGAAGAAAACAGTCAACATGACCTTGATTTTTGAGCGACTTCGGCGTGATTTTTTTGGTCTCGGCTCTCTTTTGGCATGATATTCGCTTGATTTATCGGTTGTTTCGGGGTCGTAAGCATAGATCCAAGTCTCATCGCCAGTTATAATGCATTTCGTGACTCCCTGGTAGTCGGAAAGCATCGTTTCACACACTTCAACGCGACGCCTTTTTTCCAAAAAATTCAATTTTTTCGGTACCAGTCGAGATTTGACGCGCTTGAGGCCCAAAACATCCTTCAAAATGGTATTGGCTGAGCCTTTCGATATGCCAACTTCATTAGCGAGGTCTCTAATTGTTAATGGACGGGTTTTCAACACCAAATCTTTGATTTGTGGAACGTGAGCTTCGTCGGTTGAGGTTGATGGTCGCCCTGGACGCTCTTCGTCTTCGACACGTTCACGGCCGGCTTGGAACTCACTATACCACTTGTAAACATTTTTTTATACTCTCGCAACAAAGTTGCTAAGGAGAGTATTACAGTTTTGTTCACATAACGGTTGTTTGTAAGTCCTAAAACTAAAAGAGTCAGATATAGGGTTATTTATACCAAAGTGATCAGGGTGACGAGTTGAGTTGAAGTCCGGATGTCTGTCTGTCCGTCCTGCAAGCTGTAACTTGAGTAAAAATTGAGATATCATGATGGCTCCATAAGAAGGTTAAGTTCGAAGATGGGCAAAATCAGCTCACTGCCAGGCCCACAAAATGGCGAAAACCGAAAACCTATAAAGTGTCATAACTAAGCCATAAATAAAGATATTAAAGTGAAATTTGACAAAAAGGATCGCATTAGGGAGGGGCATATTTGGACGTAATTTTTTTGGAAAAGTGGGCGTGGCCCCGCCCCTTACTAAGTTTTTTGTACATATCTCGGAAACTACTGTAGCTATGTCAACCAAACTCTACAGAGTCATTTCCTTCAGGCATTTCCATATACAGTTCAGAAATGAAAGAAATCGGATAATAACCATGTCCACCTCCCATACAAAGGTTATGTTGAAAATCACTAAAAGTGCGTTAACCGACTAACAATAAACGTCAGAAACACTAAATTTTACGGAAGAAATGGCAGAAGGAAGCTGCACCCAGGCCTTTTTTTTAATTGAAAATGGGCGTGGTATCGCCACTCTACCGATACTCAATGAAATTCGGTATATAATATTTTCTTTACACTTTGATGACATGTACAAAATATGGGTGAAATCGGTTCACAACCATGCCTTCTTCCAATATAACGCTATTTTGAATTCCATCTGATGCCTTCTCTGTATAATACATACATATAAATGAAAATATAATTCAATAATCAAAGTACACAAATTGATCTAATGTAATTAATTTTACAGCAAAATAAAAAAATATGTAAATGACGGATGATGAAGTCTCGATTATCATTTTATCATGCGAGAGTATAAAATGTTCGGTGACACCCGAACTTAGCCCTTCCTTACTTGTTTAGACATAGCCTCATCACCAAAGGCTTTCTGCACCATCCTCAACGTATCCGCAGCAGAAAATTGATTCCGTAAACAAAATTTAATGCAAATTCTTTGCTCAACAAATTTCGACATCGCAAAAACCGAAAAACTCACTTTTAGCAGCTCAGAAAACGAAACGTATCTCAAACACTAATGAATATTTTGACATGAAATTTGACATACTATAAATGTGACTGACAGTATTACCAGCCTAAAAAAAAATAATTCTCTAAATCCTTCGACGCGCGCAGTTTAAATTCAAATGTCACCTGGTGCCTTTGGGCACAGTAGTATATTTCATAGTTGTCCCTCTTATGTAGTTTGAAGAAGTTGGTCTTTCAAAAATTATTTATATATGCCATTTACCAAAGTCTGTATTTTCAAGATTTCGTTCCAGTGTTAAATATTCTATATAACTTTTGATACATTATTCCATTCTTTATATTTACACATTTCTCTCCTCATTTATCATTCAAGATTTCCCTGTCTCTCTCTAATTTTCACCATTGTGCTAGCGTTTTGTTCAGCCTTAGGTCGCCATTCCACCACTTCGCTTCTGTTATTCTTCCGGATTCGTTGAAGTGCACTTCTCTCAGTCCGCTATGGTGGTTCATTCAGAATGAGAAATTTACCTCTCTAATCACTTACATCGAGTTACTGAACATTCATCGCTCTCAAAGCATAAGGGTAAAAGGTGAGCAACGAATACGCCTTCCAAAAATTATCTGTCTACATAATGTCGCGACTTGTCAAATTAGCAAACAAATGCATTTTCAATTCTGCTTGATTGCTGACCAAAAGTTTTCTTCGAATAAACGTTAATATTTTTGAAAGCCTTTGATTTATCCACGCCCTCTACACCAAATCACGTTTCTCATTCATGGAATTATTTTTACGTTTTTTTACGTCTCAAATGGAACGAAGTGCCTTCTACATATGTAAGAATCCGCATGAACAGTATGTTTGAGTTTCTAATGTGTCAAAGGCTACCAGCATCTACTTACTCCTTTCAGTTCATATTAAATTACGACAAAACGTGTTAGAAGCTTTAACTGTAACTACCAAAGCACCACAAAAATACAAATACATATGTGCGCAATGACATTTCAAACTGGTGAAGAAAGGTTTACAAAATGGTCCAAGATGGTCCAAGATACCTCTGTAATCAATTAAGTGGCGACACTCTAATAACGGGGATCACAGACCGGCATTGAAGGCTCCACGGAACGCATTCTCCGCAATAGCCTTGTGAGCCGAGATGCATGCTGCTTTGATCCCTTTGTTGTCTCAAAAT
Organism: Bactrocera zonata; assembly: GCA_037783105.1. Classification (NCBI taxonomy): domain Eukaryota; kingdom Metazoa; phylum Arthropoda; class Insecta; order Diptera; family Tephritidae; genus Bactrocera; species Bactrocera zonata. Next base: position 206,079 of record JBAWJQ010002719.1, on the reverse strand, counting down.
GACCCTTCCTTTGAGTCTCTTGAATGTCATGAACCATAGATTTTGATAAATTTAACATCTGGGCAATTAAACGAATACTTAGTCGACAAAACTTTGCGCACACGAGCCACATTTTCGGTGTTTGTTGAAGTCGTAGGTCTCCCAGCACGGTCTTCATCAGCGACCTCTTCCCGGCCCTCCAGAAAGGCCTGGTGCCACCGAAACACACTACTTCTTGCTAAAGCAACATCTGGGTAAGCTTGCTTGATTATATCAAATGCAGATTTACCGAGTTTCACACGGTTCAAACGCTGCATTTTCGGCTTGCGCCAGTCACAAAAACACGTCGAGCGAAAATATTTGTCCTGACTCTACAGGTGCTCGAAGACAACCAGCCGCTCGTTCGTTAGCTAGGAACACTATCTACCGAATCCAGTCGTTGCGCAAACGCTCCGAAATACAGTCGCGGCGGAAGAAAATCAGTCCTATTACTTTCCGGAAAAACCAGTATGTTTGATGGTATACTGGACTTAATATTGGCCAAAATTCGAAATATTTTAATATTATAATGTGGAACTTGCCGCTGGGTATACATAGATGTAAATTAAAAAGGTTTCTGTTGTTTAATCCTAAATTAATATTTGACTGGTATTTTTCTAACCACGATTTATCAGTCGACGTCTGGTTCGTCATTTGCTAGCTAAACACTACAGTCTCTTTTATCGAAAGCAAAATGTTTCCGAAAATCAGATGTATTATTAAATGTTACTAGTTGTGAAGTAGTTTCAAACTTGTTGAATGCGCTACATAGTGTCTACATAGCAATGTATGTATATATGTAGTGTGTGATGATCCGATATGTGCAAATGGAAACCAAGAAAAGCAGAAAGAGTTATACTATGAAAAAAGTGAAACTGTAACACTGAAATCAAAAAGCTCAATGTAGGGACACCAGCAAGTCCTTTTGCAACTAAAAACCTTAAATAGAAGTGACAAAAGTAAAAGAGAAGAGTTCGGCGCAGTGCAGAATTACACACACATTCCGAAATCTTTTTAGTGAGCATCAGGCGAACTGGTGTAGTATTCACTGTCAAATGAGTACATCTACTTCCACATACTTGATACGATATTTGCAGATGATAACCCAGCGTATAAAATAGTGACAGTCCGAGGAAGCAATAAAGATTTTGTGACTGCAATACAACCGGTAGAGAAAGCAGAGTGTTGCGATCTTGGTCCTTTATATTTAAAACTATTTAGTTATCTCCAGTGCAGAAAAGGTCGTTTTGTAAAACATCATCATCTTAAGAAGAAACGATTAAAGCAAAATTAAATTGAATAACGCACCACTTCTTTACGGGAGAGTACTGAGTTAGTTCCGAACCTGTTTAACATACTACTGGGTATGTGGGCATTGTGGCATACACAAAGGCTGAAAAAGCGACGCAACTGTTGACCAGATCCAGCAAAAGTTTCTTTGAGCATTTGCATTCGCTTGCGGCGCGTAAAAAGTTTTTGCTTTTTTCTTTAATGCAGCTAGCAACGGATATGCTATATATGTATGTAGTTTGCTATGTGCTATACAAGCCTGCGAGTATGCGTTTGTAAATATACAACCAGATAAATTTGCATGTGTGGGCATATGTTTGCAAACATCACAAAAGCCAGAGGACACATTTCATGCTGCGAAAAGTCAACTATTCGTACGGCCATTTGTATGGGCAAACTCCCACGCATACAAATACTTGTGCATACTACCATATATATATAGTCAAGTATACTAGCCTGGTAGCTTGCGTCCATTCGATACCACAAAAAGTCCATACTCCAATAGCTCCAGAATGCAAGGTCTACGAGTATAATATATTTATATTTGCATATGGGTATGTACGTTTACATATAAATGGCATATGTATGGGTGATCCACAAGTGTGTTACTGTACACATTGTTGTTCTTTTCTACTGCATTGTGTATCAAAAATACAGTTCAGAAAGTCAATCCGCTTCAATGTGGTTTGTCGGACTTTGTCCAGATATTAATTTAATCGTATATGGGGGAAATTCGAGCCATTGAGAATTTTTTCAGAGCGACATTTTAATCTTTTGTATAAGTTCGCTTCGGTAGTTTTGCTTTTGATACCCTTCAAAACCTCCAGCTTAGCGTGCCTTATCTAAAAGAATTTTCGTTTCAACGTTGGTATCGACAAGTTCGGGAAAACCGACCTACACCAAGTAGTTTTTGATCTGCCACGACTTCTGCTTTATTCTGACCTTTGCGAGCTTGTCCATACCTATTAAAGTCGTCGCAACTCCAATTCTGCCAGGGTATTTTGGGAATGAGACTCCGTTCTTCATATGTGAATTTGAAGTCCGACAGTGCATGCCAGTTCGACTAGGTTATTGGGATGACAAAAAGAAGAGCAGATGAAGAGCTACATTGGAGTACTTCATTGAAGGGATCGCTGATATTGCCACTATGCAGCACCACTAATTCCGAATTTTTACTCATTTTATCGTCTTGAATTCTTTCTTGAAGTCGTCGAACAGCTTGTAAACCGAAGACTGCTCGACTATGATGGGAAGCGTATTTTCTTGGTCAGCACAACTCCTTCTAGCCGTTTCATGACTTAGACCATTCTGCAAACATTTATTTTATATTTTCAAAATTTCAAAATTTTCCACTAAAATTAACCTAATTCAGATCTTTAAAACTACATTGTTGGCCAACGTGCTGTTTTTCTCTTCTTCTAAGCCTTTTATCGAGTCAGTCAGTAAGCATAGCTTGAAATTACACATTTAGGAACTTTTATACAAACAGATGAACCCGCTCCACTGTAAATGCATTGCAGTGCGTAGATAGGAATACTGCATTTGATTACTGAAATTGGAAACCACTTGACGCTTTTTCACACACACATTTCACACCGCTTTACTCGTATTGAGTAAAAGGTAAAACCTTCAGCAAACTTTCGTTTTACTTATGTGCGCACTTTTAAATAAATTTTCATTCGGTTATTGGATCGCGGTATTTGTAGCCTGAAAAGGACATTCTTACAGTCCTCTAGATTTTATAAACGAGTAAGCAAATAAAATAAAACTCATATGCATTAGTCCAGAAAATCTTTACGTAACGATTTGTTTGGCTATTTTTAAAGATAAATTCCAATTGTTATATGGAAATGTATTACAAAAGGTTTGAAATGTTGAGGATGAACTGTCGAAAAATTATATATGACTAGGGAAAAACATAAACCAATTTAATAAAAATTGTACCAAGTATAATTATGACAAGTATATTGTGTTAATAGAATAGTCAAACAATAGGTGTACGAAACGTGATACAAATTTTCCTTAACTTTCGACTTAGCCTACTGGGTTGAAACGTGCTTTTTGCGATGTATGTCCAATAGTCCAATTTAAAGTCTTTAAACTCATCTACTTTTATATTTTAGTGAAATATGCACAATGTATTCTTTGAAGAGTATACGCACTTATTTTGGTATTTGACAATGCTTTGATATAGCAGATAAATTGGGTATCACAGATTCGGTTAAAATACTCAAGTGGATCATAACTAAGAGCTTTATACCATGTTCAGACCGAAAATTTAAAAGATTAGATTACATTTAATAATTTCAGAACCCAACAGTGTTCTCACTGCCGTTAGAAAGATCAAAAAACAGTTGTTATTGTCATTCATGAAGTCACGTCGCTTTTCATTGAGTATTTTGAAATAAAAGCCGTCTTTTTTCAAATATTTTCCATATAATAGAAATAGTGGATGCATTTTTTCATTTGTTAAGTCGATTTTCAAGTGAAATTAGATTCATTGCTTTAAAAAAATTGTTTGTTTACATTTTTTTCCCTTTGCACTCGTAGTGTCTAAATCAGCTGTGATAATGTAACAGATTTCCGTGCTGATAAGTAGATGGCGCAAAATCAGAGTCGCACAGAGAGATTTTGCGTGGATCATTTTCAAATCATTTCAATGAAGTGATTTGGATCTGTCATTTTTGTATGGCGAAATCTTGATAAATTTATAAGATTAGTGGGATAAACCACTCAACAGCCGAACTCGAGTGATTAAGTGTCGGTCTGAACATAGTATTAGGAATCTTCAAGAATACAGCCACCATTATTTTGCCCTCTATTCCATTTCACCTATTCGTCCTGATCATTTTAATATACATATATTTATGATTAGATATGTGATTCAATTGTCAAACTGATGTACGTGTAGTTAATCTTATCGTAAATTTAAAAATTCTTCTTCTTCTTTACTGGCGTAGACACCGCTTACGCGATTATAGCCGAGTCAACAACAGCGCGCCAGTCGTTTCTTCTCTTCGCTACGTGGCTCCAATTGGATATTCCAAGCGAAGCCAGGTCCTTCTCCACTTGGTCCTTCCAACGGAGTGGAGGTCTTCCTCTTCCTCTGCTTCCCGCGGCGGGTACTGCGTCGAATACTTTCTGAGCTGGAGCGTTTTCATCCATCCGGACAGGCGGGGTGCAATAGCGCCTTGTGAAATAAGGCCTTTAAGGCCTTATTTCACTTTCAATAGTGAAATAAGGCCTTTATTTCAAAAAAGGCTTTATTACACTTCGAAAGAGAAATAAAGCCTTAAAGGCCTTATTGCACTTTCATTTTTTTTTAATGAAACAATAATATTCTAATTCTTTTTGTATTTTATTGAATAGTTACACACAAATTTCACGTTAACCAAAGTTAATAGAACATTAATAATTCAGAAAAAGAATTTCATATTAACAAAAATTAATAGAACATTAATAATTCAACAAAAAATTTTCATATTAAGAAAAATTAATGGAATATTAATAATTCAAAAAGAGAACCCCAAATCAAAATAAACGAAAGAAAATTAGACAAAAATGTTTTTGGCTTCTTGAACAATGGTCCGACACACTGGACATAAAGTTGACACAGAATTCCTTTTTTTTCCGCGTCCAATTTTTCATAACAATCACTGCAAATCTTAAAATGACTACATGGCAATAACAATATATTTCTTTGTTTTTCATAACAAATAATACATGTCAAAGTATTTTCAATGGTGCAAGGCAGGACAGATGGTAAGGTATCAATTATTGGATCAACCTCATCATTCTCAACACTATCTATACTTATACTATCTTGTTCCAGAATCGCGTTCAAAGACACCTTATTACATAAGTTATAACTTAACTGGCTAAGACAGTCGTTCACACTGATTATACCATTTTCCAAATTTCTTAAGATAGTTTTAATCAAATTTTCTCGCGTTTTTTGTCTTTTTAATTTTGCTACACATATTGAAATACTGCCGTCCAATGATTTTTTAAAATCAATTGATTTTGTCACATCTACATCTAGTAAATGGTGTATGAATTTATAAAAACTTCCGTTTTTCGAAAGGTATTTACCCAATTGCCCATGGAACGATTCTATTAAGCTTGTAGTTTTAATGGATTCGTTATAAACGGAGAATTTCGATGCGCCTTCCTAAAAAGAAAGAAGTCATATATGTACATACATATTTTATTTATTAAAACGGGAGTGTTAAATATTTTATGGAATATACCTTTTTAATCCACTGTCTCTCGAAATACGCTATGAATTGTTCAAAAATGCTATTTAAAGTATAACTCAATAAATGTATCGGAATGGATAGGAAAGTGTGGATATGGAAATTGAGATATGTTTAATATGTATGTTTATTATTCTATTATTATAGTGTGTTTACAATGTGTTTATTTGGGTACGGAATGTAACTCGGGCGGCGGAGCAGATGTGCGCGGACGCGGCCGGCGGCGCAGATGTGCGCCGACGCACGAACCGGAGGACGCGGATGGGAGCGGGGGCGGACGCACAGCTGGAAATCAAATCTTCGTGATAACCCCAATCATATCGGTAGTTGGTTGTCATTTATGTTTAATAAAAAAAATAAGGCTTTATTGCACAATTGGGTAAATTTTTGTAAAGGCTTTATTTCGCTTTCGAAGTGTAATAAAGCCTTTTTTGAAATAAAGGCCTTATTACCCTTTCAATAGTGAAATAAGGCCTTAAAGGCCTTATTTCACAAGGCGCTATTGCACCCCGCCATCCGGACAACATGACTTAGCCAGCGTAGCCGCTGTCTTTTAATTCGCTGAACTATGTCAATGTCGTCGTATATCTCGTACAGCTCATCGTTCCATCGAATGCGATATTCGCCGTGGCCAACGCGCAAAGGACCGTAAATCTTTCGCAGAACTTTTCACTAAGGAACTCGCAAAGTCAACTCATCCGTTGTTGACATCGTCCAAGCCTCTGCACCATATAGCAGGACGGGAATTATGAGTGACTTATAGAGTTTGGTTTTTGTTTGTCGAGAGAGGACTTTGCTTCTCAATTGCCTACTTAGTCCAAAGTAGCACCTGTTGGCAAGAGTTATCCTGCGTTGGATTTCTAGGCTGACATTGTTGGTGGTTTTTACGCTGGTTCCAAGATAGACGAAATTATCTACAACTTCAAAGTTATGACTGTCAACAGTGACGTGAGTGCCAAGTCGCGAGTGCGACGACTGTTTGTTTGATGACAGGAGATATTTCGTCTTGCCCTCGTTCACTGCCAGACTCATTTCTTTTGCTTCCTTGTCCAGTCTGGGGAAAGTAGAACTATGGGCGCGGGTGTTGAGGCCGATGATATCAATATCATCGGCATATGCCAACAGTTGTACACTCTTATAGAAGATGATACCTTCTCTATTTAGTTCTGCAGCTCGAACTATTTTCTCCAGAAGCAGGTTGAAAAAGTCGCACGATAGGGAATCGCCTTGTCTGAAACCTCGTTTGGTATCGAACGGCTCGGAGAGGTCCTTCCTGATTCTGACGGAGCTTTTCGTGTTGCTCAACGTCAGTTTACACAGCCGTATTAGTTTTGCGGGGATACCAAATTCAGACATCGCGGCATAAAAGCAGCTCCTTTTCGTGCTGTCGAAAGCAGCTTTGAAATCGACGAAGAGGTGGTGTGTGTCGATTCTCCTTTCACGGGTCTTTTCCAAGATTTGGCGCATCGTGAATATCTGGTCGGTTGTTCAATTACCAGGTCTAAAGCCACACTGATAAGGTCCAATCTGTTTGTTGACGGTGGGCTTTAATCTTTCACACAATACGCTCGACAGAACCTTATATGCGATGTTGAGGAGGCTAATCCCACGGTAGTTGGCGCAGATTGTGGGGTCTCCTTTTTTATGGATTGGGCATAGCACACTTAAATTCCAATAGTTGGGCATACTTTCGTTCGACCATATTTTACAAAGAAGCTGATGCATGCACCTTATCAGCTCTTCGCCGCCGTGTTTGAATAGCTCGGCCGGCAATCCATCGGCCCCTGCCGCTTTGTTGTTTTTCAGGCGGGCAATTGCTATTCGAACTTCTTCATGGTCGGGCAATGGAACGTCTGCTCCATCGTCATCGACTGGGGTATCGGGTTCGCTTTCTCCTGGTGTTGTGCGTGCACTGCCATTCAGCAGGCTGGAGAAGTGTTCCCTCCATAATTTAAGTATGCGCTGGGCATCGGTGGCTAGATCACCTTGGGGGGTTCTACAAGAGTATGCTCCGGTCTTGAAACCTTCTGCAAGCCGCCGCATCTTTTCGAAGAATTTTCGAGTATTACCCCTGTCGGCCAGCTTATCAAGCTCTTCGTACTCACGCATTTCGGCCTCCTTCTTTTTCTGTCTACAAATACGTCTCGCTTCCCTCTTCAACTCTCGGTATCTATCCCATCCCGCACGTGTTGTGGTCGATCGTAACGTTGCGAGGTGGGCAGCCTGTTTTCTCTCCGCTGCGACACGGCACTCCTCGTCGTACCAGCTGTTCTTTTGCGCTTTCCGAAAACCAATGGTTTCGGTTGCAGCTGTACGTAGGGAATTTGAAATGCCGTCCCACAGTTCCCTTATACCGAGTTGTTGATGAGTGCTCTCAGAGAGCAGGAGTGCAAGCCGAGTAGAAAAACGTTCGGCTGTCTGTTGTGATTGCAGCTTCTCGACGTCGAACCTTCCTTGTGTTTGTTGGCGTGCGTTTTTTGCTGCACAGAGGCGGGTGAGAATTTTGGCTGCAACAATATAGTGGTCCGAGTCGATGTTAGGACCTCGGAGCGCACGCACATCTAAAACACTGGAGACGTGTCTTCCGTCTATCACAACATGATCGATCTGGTTGGTGGTTTTTCGATCCGGAGACAGCCAGGTAGCTTGATGTATCTTCTTATGCTGGAATCTAGTACTACAGATAACCATATTTCGGGCCCCGGCGAAGTCGATCAGCCTCAACCCATTTGCGGATGTTTCCTCGTGGAGGCTGAATTTACCACCCTGTCGTTAAAGTCGCCAAGCAGGATTTTAACATCTTGGCGGAAGCAGCTCTCATAAGTGCGCTCCAAGCACTCATAAAAGGCATCTTTGGTCACATCGTCCTTCTCTTCCGTCGGGGCGTGGGCGCAAATCAGCGATATGTTAAAGAACCTCGCTTTGATGCGGATTGTGGCTAGACGTTCATTCTCCGGAGTGAATGATAGTACTCGGCGAGTCTCTCTCCCACCACGAATCTCAAACCAAACTTCCGCTCCTTTATATGGCCACTGTAATAAATGTCACAAGGACCTACTCGTCTCTGTCCTTGTCCCGTCCATCGCATTTCTTGGACGGCGGTGATGTCAGCCTTTATCTTTACGAGGACATCTACCAGCTGGGCAGCGGCATCTTCCCAATTAAGGGACCGGACATTCCAGGTGCACGCCCTCAAATCATAGTCCTTAGTTCGTTTGCCATGGTCGTCATCAAAAGGGGGGTCTCTCATCCGAGGCTGTTTACGCTTTTTCACGGGGGGTGTTGTTTTACGTGGCGGGTCCCAAACCCAGCGCACAACCCTATGCAGGGGGTGTTTCGCCTTCTCACTTTAGCTCGCCTTCAAACGGATGCTCTTAGGCTACCCAGAGGATACTTGGTCAAAGACCGGAAGTCGTGAGCTGCTTGAGTCAAATGTAAAAGAATCGTTTCTGGCCACTCCCAAGTGAATGGCGATCAGAGAACTTTCCTCACTTGCGTGAACTTCTACACATGACTCCATCCTCCAAAAAATGTTTGAAAATTACTTAATTTTAATTTAGAGTGTCACTTCTTCTTTAATGGCGTAGAAACCGTTTACGCGGTAATATCCCAGTAAACAACAGCACGCCAGTCATTACTTCTTTTCGCAAGGTGGCGCCAACTGGATATTCAAAGCGAAGCCAGGTCCTTCTCCACCTGGTTCTTCCAACGGAGTGGAGATCCTTCTCTTCTTCTGCCTACTTAGTCCGAAGTAGCACCTGTTGGCAAGAGTTATTCTGTGTTGGATTTTGAGGCTGATGTTGTTGTTGGTGTTGAATCTGGTTCCAAGTTAGACAATAAAATTATCTACGACTTCGAAGTTATGACTGCCAACAGTAATGGGGGTGCCTAGTCGTGAGTGCGACGACTGTTTGCTTGATGACAGGAGATGTTTCGTCTTGCCCTCCGTTATCACAAGACCCATTTGCTTCGCTGCTTTATCCATTCTGGAGAAAGCAGAACTAACGGCGCGGTTGTTAAGGCCAATGGTATCAATATCATCAGCATACGCCAGCAGCTTTACATTTTTATAGAAAATTGTATCTGCTCGATTAAGTTCTGCAGCTCGAATTATTTTCTCCAGAAGTAGGTTGAAAAATTCATGCGAAAGAGAGTCGCCTTGTCTGAAACTTCGTTTGGTATCGAACGGCACGGAGAGGTCCTTCCCGATCCTGATGGAGCTTTTGGTGTTGCTCAACGTCAGCTTATACAGCCCTGTTAGTTTTGCGTGGATATCAAATTCAGACATTACGGCATAAAGACAGCTCCTTTTCGATGTTCTTTGGCTACCCAGAGGATACTTGGTCTAGAACCGGAAGTCGTGAGCTGAGAACTTTACTCACTTGCGTGAACTTTTATACATGACTCCATCCTCCTTAGAGTGTTACTACTCGCCTACATTGAGACTATTGGATACATTTTTATATGAGTAGAATGGTAACTCTAATTCAAAAGGTTATTGAAATTGATCTTTATTTTACCTAAGCGCCTATATCCCCCAACTGAGATATGAACTATATCTCCATCTTTCCAGTATACTTTCTATTAAATATAGCATGTCTGTCAATATGCGGGATATAAAAGCCAAGCACTAATCACTAATATCCCAATTTCCGTCGGGTACTTTGACTTAAAATTGGATATATCGGAGACTAGGCAAGATATCTCAATCAAACTCAGCGGGAATACGTAAATTTTTTGCTGACCCCGAACATAATCGTTTATCACCTTTTTTTAGTTTTTAAAAGATGGAACCTGTTTACAAGCTTCGAATATACCACACTAGAACTTTGTAGAGTTCAGTGCAACATTCAACTTACCTATGTTTGTAAAAATGACCAAATAGAAAGATTTATTTACCCAATTTTGCCTAGTTTACTATATTTAGCTAAAGAGACTGAATAATTGCCAATCGAAAAAAGGTGAAAAAGTAGTGCTAATTTCTATATTTATTCAAGCAAAGTCCAAGCTTAGTGCTATTTGCACAAGCCAATTACAAATGTCAACACAAACAAATGCTAGATGAACGACAAAGTCAAAAATCTTAATCCACAAATCGACTAATTTGTATTAATATATTCAATTACTCCACCACTTTGTAAGCAAAGAAAAATCTGCAAAATACGAAAATAGCAAAATTAACCAATTAGTTCGAAAACAAATATGCGTTCATTTCTAAAAAGTTTGCTTAAACTCAATCGTAGCAAGAACACGGTATCAAACTATACGTGTCTCACTAGATTCTTTCAAGTGAAAAATGTGTATACATACATATATATATACTTGTATAATTCTACATACTTATGTACATATGTCACGTTAATGACACTCAATTCAAAGAACTGCCATTTTATTTTGCAACAGCAAAACTTTAATCTCCTACTATTAGCTCAATAGTCATTCATACGAATATGAGTGTATATAACTGTTTCTACATACGGATTAAAATTTTGAAACAGTGTCATTCAATATTACAATATTCAAGATATGATAGATATGAGTCATAAGCCCCTAACGTTCTAATAGCTCCCATCTCTGTTTTGGAATCAAAGAAATTTTCCACAAATAAGAAAAAATGTAAAATCTGATCGTGTTTTTCACACTCCGTTCTCTTATTTAGTTTTGTCATATCGAATAATCAACAAATTTTTAAGTCGGAAATATAGTAGATAAAGCCACAGCTTTATACGTAATCGGTCATACCTTGATGGCCGAACCGAATAACTTAAAAGTCTACGTAAAACCTCAACCACTGTTATTCTGGGCTTTTGTCCTTAGTTTAGGTGCTCGTATATGTTTGAGGAACTAACACATATTCCTCAAATAATAAAACCCGTTGTTAAAAATGAAAACGAATTCATGTTCCAAGGCCGGAGTCCTTCCAAGTTGTTCAACTTTCAGACAGTCAAATGATTTTTACTCACCAAAAGAGACATTAATACTTGGTTCCTAAGAGATAGAGTAGATTTGAACCTTGCTTGACAATTATGCTCCTCCTACTTGTTGTACTTTCTAATGTAACTAGGTGTTATATGGTAAGGTCAAAACTAACTTATCTACTGAGGAAAAATGTGTAGTTGATATAGCCATAATCAGGACCGCCGAGAGAAAAACCGGACCCAATGGTAAAAAGGTAGGCCCTCTCCCTACAGAAATATTTTTAATTTTTATACATTTACTTCTTTAAAGTGTTCGAAGAATAAGTCAAGTGTCACGTGGTGTTTTATGCTTTCATCTTATCTGGATTTAATTTGCTTTCTTTTTGTTGTTGGGTGGAGCAAATTTGTTTTGTACGATTTTCAAAATCAACAATGTATAAATCAGTTCACACATAGACTTTCAGTCAGAAAGATTTTAGATTATAACGGAATATATACATAGATGAATATACCAATAGCAAGACTCTATAGTTAATAAGAAGACAGAAACATCTCATTTAAATATTTATTAGTCGATCTAATTAATAGAAAAAACGCGTATGTTGACATTCAAGATTATGTTTTTGAATACGCACTTCTAGCATTCTCCAATCTTCCATTATTTGCAACGTGGAATTGCGCTTTTTGAGCTACTATTTGAGAAAAGTCTTGCTAATTGTCGAGCATTGATGGCATTCAGTAAGTTGTGTAAAATAGGTTAGGTTAATTTGGTAAGCCAATAAGCCACGCATTGACCAGTTTGGTTCTTTGCAATACCAAAGGGATTTCTGTTACAAGGTACAAGAAAAGAAGTCATCCTTTGGGAAGCCTATGCTTGACGTGAGTTTTAACAGACTCTGCCGCCTCACAATAGATACCTCATCCATTGTATCACACCAAGGGGACCCCAAATGCTTACAGTGTAATAGTGGGACAAGTGCACAAGAGATTCTCGCTCTGCCTATAGGTGACAGGTTTATTACCAGTATTACCATAGCGCAGCGAGCCTCTGAACCCTTTCCATTGGCTTCCGGTAGGTGGATCTCCGTACGCCTGTCCACCATACTACTGCACCGTACAGTAAAATTTATCTTATAATAGCTAAGTAGAACCAGTGCATGAGAGAAGGAGCATTGCTGGATTTTCTCACTCTTTTTTCCACGTTGTGCTTCCACAACAGTTTGCTGTCCAATACTACCCCAAGGTACTTGGTGCAGTTCTTGAGAGAGAGTTGTGTCCTACAGACTTCCCTGGCTTTATCCGTTTAGAGATCAAAAGACGCCTTAATGTGTGTAGAAGGATCATCTACTATTGACTATATACTGTTCAGAACAGATTATGTAGAGACGTTGTTGAACGCTCCAGAAATGTCTAGGAATGCTTCAAGAGCGTATTACTTATATTCAAGAGCCCTTTTGATATTAAATACTTGTGCATGGACTGCTGTTTCTAGGGGTCTGCCCTTCATATGTGCGTGCTACGCCATGGACAAGCTTTTAGGAGGCGCTGCAGGCCGTATCTGAGGTAAATATTTTCATTGGACAACTTATCACGTACGTACTTTTTTCCAGTTGCGTTGAGTTCATCTTCTTTCATATTATGGAACTGCAAATTCACAAAAACGCCTTCTATATTTCTTACTTCAGTGCCAATGGAGATTTATTTCACTGAAAGATTTTAAACCACATAGAAGCCATCAAAATCACTTAAATTTGCTATATACTCATCAACGTCACGACGAGTCTCTGCCGTAAGATTGAGTTTTTTAAATTTTTTTTTAGGGGTTTTCAATTCAGGAAGATATTTCGCAAATGGCTTGAGGCCCCTTTATCATCAGATAAATGAGTAAAAATTATGATCACTTAAGGGGGGAGCCTGATTTAGAAGCTTCAAAAAATCGATTTTTTTTTGCTTAAATTTCTTTAAAAACAATCTAAGAATATGTCCCCACAGTTTTAGATGCGATTTTGAAATATTTTCGAAGCTAGAAGGAAAATAGTGAAGCGTCTAGCAGATATAGATATAGATATGAGCGATTAGGCAGAAAGCAAAAATTTTGACGCGCGATTTCCCGGTTTTTCGTGTTTACGATTTTTCTTAATTGGCGAGCAGCAATATTTATTATATTTGGCATTAAGTTATCTTCTATTTAAACTAAAACAAAACTAAAGTCAAGTTTGACCATATTTTTAAGCAACATAAAGTAAAATTTTTTTAAATTTTTAAAAAATTTCTAAAATTTTAAACTCTTTTTTGGATTTTTTTTTTTAAGTTTAACTAGAAAATAAATAATTAAAAAATATAAATCTCTTTTAATTTTTTGTTTCCGATAGAAATTGCGACCTGCATCCTGCCCGCCGTCCGACAAATGCACATGCGAAATGCATCGGGTAATTGATTTCCAAAGGCAGAATAAGAAAAATTTCGTATCCAAAAATTTATGAATGATGTTTAAACATATAACTATAAACCCTAGAAGTTTTGCTTTTCACTATTTTCTTTCCTTCGCAAAAAAATCCTCAAAGAATCGATTTTTTGAAGCCTCTAAACCAGGCTCCCCCTTAATGGAAATTGGTACGGGGCATTTTTCTTAAATCAGTTTCAATGTCCACTGTGCTAAATAAAGCCACTAAAAGGGTTTGCACGGCGAACATCCCACCCAATCTCACCGGCATATCCTACCTTTCTTCCTTTTTTTCTCTACAGCGCTAAAGCGAAAAACGGCTTAATTCCGTTAAGTTGTGTGTCAACCGTTCCATAGATTTATTCATTATTATTATTTTGGTGTTTATGCTTTCAACGGTGTATGATTGGCATAAACACCACCTACGCCTGTCGCAAATCTACGCGATTTTAATAGCTCTGGTCTCCATATCCGAATCAAACCACTATGTGAGCTTACTGAAAAGCCAACAGTTTGTATATTTTTTCTTTTCACATTTTTTCAGTCAGCATTCATTCTTTCATTCGGCCGGTCGGTCGGTTGGCATTGAAATGCATTTCAAAGGCACGTATGCATACATGCATATAAACAAAACGTTTATATTTTCCATTCAAACTACAAAAATATGCATTTTATGAATAAAGTTCACATTCAGCAAAGCTGGTCGCAAAGCAAATAATATTGAGAGTGTATGCAAAAAATATCCACAGTGAGTAAGGATGCTTTACATTTGGACGAAACCAAATTCATATTAAGATATATAGTTCCCAATGGATCAAATGTAACCCGGACTGGCATAAAAACAACATTTTTGCATATTTTAATGCAAATTTTCATTATCGCCTTCTAAATAGGATTCTGAGTCAATACAAACATGCTAACGCTTAATGGGGAATGATCTTCAATGCAAATTTTGGTTTTTTTGATTTTGGCTTATTCTATGGGGTTTGTATATCAAATTTATACGGCCACGTGTCGTCACTAATAGTAATGCGTTTGATAAATGAATGGTTCTCAGCCACATTATCAAGCATCGTTTCTGTGATCTCTACTCGACGTCGTTTTTGATATTTTGGTACGAGTCTAAAATGATCAAACTTCCAACATAAAATGTCAACCAAAATGCGTTGAATCGATCCGTAGGAGATGTCGAAATTTTCTGTTATTTCTTTGAAGTCATCACGGCGACTTTGCTTTTTATCTCTCAAAAAGTACTTAATTTCGTGACAAAGTAAACTTCCCGAAGCACGTTTCTATGATTTCAAAATTTAAAACAAACTTTTTGTTCAATTTTTTTTTTTTTTTTTCAAATATCATATTACACTCCGTGGTAGCCATTTTCGGGTCATTTGGATGTGGCTCATCCGAAACCGGTATGTGTTGAGCGACCACGATGAAATTATCAGATACATTTTTGATCTTTTTTTATAAACCAGCAGCGAAATCCCAAAATATAGTAAATATTTTTGGTCATTTGTTTTCAAGATTTTTGTTCTAATGATTGGAACAATAACATACATCGCAAGAGATTTTGCTAAAATGATCTTGATTAGTTATGCACTGGGTATAAAAACCAAAAAGTGTGTGGTGGACTCACACCGATTTTCTTATGAATGAAAACGTTTAAATGCCAACTGTCAAAACATTCATAACGAGTCTACCGCAAATAGTCGTGCAGGAACAAAACTATAAAAAAGGACTTTCATAAATTATTTGAATTGCAGAACAAACCATAAACGCCATACTGCCTTCTATACAAATCGACGAATACTTGGAATCGACAGTATAGTGAGTATTTTACCCAAATCGAATTTTGTATTAGTATGCAAGCTCTTCACGGTCAGCGCATTTGTGTTGGTAAACTAAAGCATAATGTTGTTTTCATAATTGGCTACTCAAAGAGGCATATGAGCTAGGCGCTGTTAATAATTGGTTAGTATGCAGTAGAAACATGCACCCCTTCCTTCATATTAAACAACGAGCCTTACATGCATATTTTGGAGCACTAGTTACTCATACGCCATGTATGTACTATGTATACACGTGCGGTTGACACTATGGTAAATAGCTTTTGAAAAAACTTAAGATTTATTTAGTTTGTAATTAAATAATTGCATTCCTGTTTTGATAAATACAAAGCTAATACAAGCAGGTAATCATTATAATCCCCTTATTATGGCTAAGGAGGGTGATAGACCATAGCGAGGTTACATAACTTCTATGAGACAAATGTCATTCTATTTTAGGTATCTATTTAAAAACCCCATTAGCTATAGGTGGTTGAAATACGAATGTACAGACCTTCAAACTAATCAAACTATAGTGTTCTGTCTAAATACTAATCAATAATAATATATAAATAATATCAATAATAATAATATTATATATTAAATATTTTGTTGTTAGGTCAAAATTTGAGAAATTCACAGCGAACTGTGATCTATTGTGCATATATGTAGATCATAATTTAAAAAGTTAACTCATACTCATTGTCTTAAAATAACAATGGTTCGCTCGCTTCCGTTCTGGAAATTTCGAAATTTCGATTTACACTGATGGAATAATGTCTCTAGTGGAAAAAGTGTTTCTTATGGCAAAAAGTGGTCGACCAAAATAGTAAAAATGTGGATGTTCAATAAGTTTTGTCGTTTCATAAGAAATATACAATTTTATTCAAAATACACTTCTTATTCAGTATAATCTGCCTAAACATTAATACACTTACTCCAACGATCTTCGAATCTGCAAATCCCATCCCTGAAGTGAGAATCCGGAAGGTCTAAAAATATGCTTCAACAGCCCGTATGACCTCTTCTTTTGATGAAAAAGGCTTGACACGCATAAATTTTTTGAGTTTTCGAAACCAATTGAAATCGGCGGGGGCCAAATCTGGTGAATACGGTGGATGCTCCAACAATTGGAACTTAAATTCATCGATTTTAGCCATTGCACTTGTGACACGGTGCGTTGTCTTGATGAAAAAAGATATTTTTCTTCTGCAAATCGGGTCTTTTTTCACAAATTTTTTCCTCCAACTTTTCCAAATGATTGCAATAGTATTCAGAATTAATTGTTTTACCAGGTTGCAGGTAATCCACAAATAAAACTCCTCCCGCATCCAAAAAACCGATGTCATAACCTTTTTAGCCGATTTCCGGACACGAACTCGTTTCGAAGCCGAATAACCAGGTTCACACCACTCTTTAGCCTCTAGTTTTGATTCAAGATTATGGTGATAGACCAAAGTTTCATCCATAGTAATAAGTCGACGCACATCCACTTCATCCTTTTTAGAACGCTCCAAATGTTGCTAATAAAGTCGCATTCGAATCTGTTTTTGTTCCATTATTTGCGAATGCGGCACCCATAGTGCACACAGCTTTCTAAAACCCAAAATTACACTTTTGGGCTAGTAGCAACGTCGTCTCTTATCGATCGAGAAGAGGCCATCAATATAGAGTGTTTTGGGGTTGAATAAAGAAAAAAACTAAAAATGACCTTTCTTATAAATTGAAAAGATTAACAATGCATAAAATTAGAAATAAACAAGTAAGGAAGGGGCTAAGTTCTAGTATAACCGAACATTTCAAACCCTTAAAATTTTCCAGGATCAAAGCCACGAAAATACTTTCAGGCGCATAATATTTGTTAGTTATATGGGATCTAGGGCAAGTTTTCAACCGATTTGCTCCATGTTAGATACCAAAATACAGTGTTATTAGAAAAGTTCTATACATATGTATGTATATCTCGAATAAAGTCAACTAGAAGTTCGCAAATATTCATATTAGGTGTAGGGGGGCTATTGACCCGATTCAACATATTTTTGACACCAGGGTACTTAATTGTCAAAGAAATATATTTTTTTAATTTTAATAACATATCTCACAAGTACACCGATATTTCATAGACTGTAAAACGAATGTTTTTAATGCTATTTTGACATGTGTAGTATTCTTTTAATAAGGGGAAATGTCATTAAAGGAATGGATGCGAAGTCACCTCTAAATTTATAGTTGGCAACGCATTTAAGAATGTAGTCCAATATACAGCACTAAAATGGCCAAATTTTCATAATTTATTCGAGAAGTAAAAGAAATATACGATTTCCTTTCAAGTTTTATAAATGTAATATATTTGAGTGTATGAAATATATATTACCACACAAGAGCAGCTCTAACCTGTGATATCACCCTTTTCAAACGATAGCTATCCTCAGAACTCGTGTTCTCTGAAAGAAGAAAACTCGCTACTACAGTAATTGCATTTTTAGATTTACATAATAACAGAAATAATTAGCAAAAATTGTTTACGAACATTGGTCGCCGCTGTATCCGATCGATTCTCCACTACATCGGACCGCATTGAGATCAAATATCTCATTTCACAATTTAACTTTAACCACTATTATTTATTTCGCTTCAAGCAGTAAAGCATACTTTTAGCCTAATATTTTGAAAATTGTAGACTGGCTTAATCCCTTGAACGCAGGAAAACGTAATTTAACCAAAATATATATAAAACTTTATTGATTGCTAAAAGCTAAAGTAGAGCACTTAAAGTTGTAATATATGAGTTATTCGATATTTTAGACTGTACATTTTGATTTTAAGTGATTTTTGAAAGAACCTACAAATTCCTAATTAGATTAAAATAATTTTGCGGTGCAAGAAATTCCAGGCCTTATTTAAGATGTGAAAATGTACTCTTATTTAAGAATGTGAAAAAGTTATGCAAAAATACTCTCCAACAAAATCCTGAATATTAAAAATCCGAGAATATAGATTTATTTGTTCAAAAATTTCTTTTACCTTCTTGCAAGTCTATTCGACCTGCTTTAAGTCACCAATGTGCGACAGAGATATTCATTAAGGTAAAAGTTGCCGCTGTACCTACCTGCCGAGTTTAAGCGCTTGCCTCCCACCTATCTGCTTCTTTATTGCCTTTAGCGAATTTGCTAATAAAATCAGTGGCACACGTTGAAGCATAAAATGTAAAAAAAAGGACTCAGCAAAGAGCTGAACAGATTTTGCGATTATCAAGCAACAACTTAAGACATGTGTGCTCTGTATGTTTGCAAATATATATGTATGTGTGTCGGTATAAAAAGAATACGTAACTAACTCGGCGCGGCAGTTAACAAGATGGCGAAAGAAGATGCGGTCTAGGTTACTTGATTTTGTGCAGAAAAAGGTTCGTATATGCCCATATATTTACATATATTCAAGCTGATATACCATATATGTATATATTTACATTTAATGACTGCTTATATGCATATGTGTTCTTTTTTCGGGGCTTTGACATTGCTTAAAGCCGCCGCAGGAGGGAAGTGTGTGGTGAGCTCCACCGAAAGCTGCTCATTTCGTTAAACTTCGCTTGTGAATTTGTATCAGATGCGTTTGTATGTTATGGCTTATGTGTGTGTATGTGTAATAAATAACTTTGGCTGTCAGCAAAAGATTTTACGGCGGATTTTATTTTGTAAGCAAAGAATTTTATTACCTTGATAACAAGGGTAGATACGCAGCCGCGTTGAGAAAGGTAAACGCCAAATTGCTTAGAATTTAACTGTACATTTGAATACAATGTGTGAGTGAGTGTGTGTTTGAGAGCGGTTAGCGCATCCTAGCCCACATTTACGCTAATCAGTCGAGCTAGTTCAAAAGAAATGAAACAGTTAACGTTATCTAATATCCGGTTTTTATTGTTTTACCTAAAACTTTCTTGTAAATGTATACTTATGTAGTAAATAAAAGCGATAAAGAATATTTCATGACACAAGTGTAGAATTTTGTACTAATTAAGACGAGTTTATATTGCAGTCACTAAACTCTTCACAAGCATATTCGCTTGAACTCTTTTGGATCGACATTGTTTGCATTTCAGAGCTAGAACCTAGTAGCTGCGAGCAAAGTGGGAAAAACTAAATTTATTTAGTATAATTATCTCAGCAAAGGTCGGCACTTTTCTAACAGCTCCCTGTAGCTCCCAACGCTATGGTTTACCACCTGTGGACGTTTAAAAAAATTCACGAACTTGTTACCCACAAGTAGTATTGTGACTTTCCACAAAATCCTCTGAGCTAAACTGAGTAAAGGAAAACATTTTTATATTTTCACAGTAACCGTGGTATGCTATCCTATATACATATGAGGGTGACTCGAAAAACCCCTATGCGCACCACCCAATGGAACCACTCTCGTTTAGTACATTCGTATTCTGCTATTGTCAAATTATCAATATGTCTCTGGCGTCGTTTAAGTAAGTTTATTGAGGTTAAAAGTGCTGTTTTAAGAAAAGTATGCGATTTTCCAAAATTTTAATTTTTCTTCTGTAGGCTAAGTACTTTTCGGACAATCCTAACACCTTTTTCAGAATAGCGAGACAAATTTAAGTAAAAGTATCGGGGTGCAGGTCAATCTTTCACTTTAAACCAATTTTTTTTTTAATATTTTGGATACACAGTTCTTAAGTTAAAGTAACTAACGATGGCACTTTTAAATTAAAAATCGGGCGCTTACAAATCACTATCCAGTATACAAATGAAGAATCAATAAGTGTATCAGAGTAATAATCTGCACGAATAGTGCCATTGAAGTGTGCCACCTTATGACAAAAATTGGTCAAATCGAACCAAAACGGTTCATGTCAAAGTTGACTTTTTACTCAACATATCGGTGAGTGTGTGAGGTAATATAATTAAAATTCATAGAAAATCATTTTCTGTTAATAGTATGCCGGTATATTGAAAATGGCTTGAATCTAGTCAATACTTCCCTTAGCCCACATATACTTAACGTAATGATTTTCGAACTTCCGGGTAACTTCATTCCGCATCGGACAATATGTGAGTTATCTCAATCCCAATGAGACAGCGTGTTTTACTCATAATAATGTATCTTTCGGACTAAAATTGATAACAATAAGGGAAACCATGACCCAAACTGATTTTCGATATTCTAACAAGTTTTATGCCGAATATGTCAATAAATAAGTATAATGTATACAATTGCTTCAAAGATGTTCTCAGTAGACCTGAGCTTTAACTCCTACAAATTGCAAGAGTATAAAATATTCGGTTACATTCGAAATTAGCATATCCTTACTTATTTTACACATTGCGCAATCCCTTCAATGTCTCATATTAGAAGTTTGGCCGCCAGGAATCAGTATTTTTAGCTAAAATAAATATCGTTGTCTAGCGCGAGTTCGATTTAGTCAAATTATAAATATTTAGTATATAATTTAGAAACCCAGTCTTTAATAAAACTCTGAAAAGTAGATAACTTCATCGAACATATTCATTTTCCCTTTGACTTCTTACGGCCGACATTTAATAAGCTTAAACGCTGTCAGTCAATATACATAAATGCAAAGCATTATTAACTAGTATTTGTGACATTCGCTGTCAACCTGAGCACTCGTTGATACCATTTTGCTTTTCATTCTTTCAAAGCAATATACTTGTACGTCAGGACGGTGTTTCACGTAATGCGATTTGAGTAGCAAAGTCTGTTGCAATGTTGTCTTCGATGTGCGGAAACGATAATGGGTGAACAGAGAAACCATTTCGCATAATTTAATAAACTATTTTTAAACATTTCACTATATCCCGCTGCGCTGATACTTTTATTGAAAAATATGTACATATACATATACAAGTATGACGAACCACTAAAGCACATTTTGTATACATGTTCATTAATGGCCAAAAAAGGCTTCATTCCGCTGCTGTGTTACATTTTATATTGGAAAAGTTTGAAATTATAAGTTCGAGATACTTCAGGTTCTCATGAAAAATGCGAATAATGCATGGGCGCCTTTGTGTTTCTATATCATCTAGAACCTAATTATATTTTCTCATACTTCAAAGTATATTAAGTTACTTCCTCTTTTTCAACATTTTTTTAATATCCCTTTCAATTTTGAGTCATTCAAAATGCGAAAATGATACCCTCAAAAGATTTTCTAAAGATTTACGAAATGATAAAAAACTTATAAGATTAAAAGTTATACTTTATACCATTTATACCATTTATCGGAATTCGGTTCGAAAGCGTCCACACAAGTGCTTAGTCTAAAAAAGGAAAACGAACTATTTTTACAAAATATGATTTATTTTTCAGACAGTCATGAGCTATGAGCAATCTCAAAAATACCTTTTATGAAGTTCTGCAAAGCATGCCTCCATGTCGGCAACATGTTTCGCATTCTACTCAGATTTAATTAGTCGCATGAGGCCAATGGAATTAAAATGGATGGGACAGCAGTTTGTAGTCTAGTTCGACCAAGTTTTTAGTGGCGACGACAATTAGGATCGTTATGTTGCATAATTCGGCGTCGAAACAAGCCAATATCAATAACAATCAATGAAGGACTTTTTAGTTTTCCAAAGTGTAAGTAGTTTATTTGCGAACATATCTTTTTTTGTTATGTTTGGTATTTGTTTAATAATTGGTTCTATCGCCCGTGCTCTTTATTATAGACTAACATATTCCCTGACAACATGCAACTAAATTTTCCGCATATTCCACAGGAAGCGACCTGTAGATAAGTTGGATTTACCGATTTAAATACCTTATTGACCTTGAATGTTTTCGTGATATTTTGGCTTTCATTAAAGCCCAAACACTCCTCATTTGATTGGCGTTTTGTGACTGTTGCTAAGTAATCTAAAGTAATAATGCGGTATTCTTGTTTCCATTGAGAGCAGAGTCTGGTCTTGTGCTTCGAATCATGGTCTTCTTGCGGTAACCGTTGGTCCCTCTCTTATCACATATCAAGGTGTTGAAAAATACAAAAGTTAACTCAACTGCAAATATTACATTCCTCCAATAACGGTTGATGGTTTCTGCGCCCTACGCAACTCTTTTATACCCTTGCAACATCTCGCTACAAAGTACAATAGTTTTGTTCACATAATGGTTTGTGTTACCTAAAAATTTTCGTCTTATATGGTTTCACATGTACATAAATGATCAGAATGACGAAGTGAGTTGAATTCTGAGTGATTGTCTGTCTGTCCGTCTGCGCCAGCGAAAACTTTAGTAAAAATTAAGATTTCTTAAGAAACTTGGTATGCGTGTTTCCTGGAAAAAAAAGTGAGGACAAGTTCGTACGCAATCGGTCCACTGCCAAAACCTATAAAATGGCATAAATAAGCATTCAATTAAGATATACACCTGTTATTTTCTGTGGACATAAAAATTTTGAGCAAATGGGCTTGGCTCGCCCTCTAATAGGTTTAATGCAAATATCTTGTAAGCCACTTAAACTACAAAAACCAAATTCGCTTACGGCAAATCATACCAGAACCCTTACCGACAGTGTGTAAATGGAAGAATTTGGATGATAACCACGCCCACTTACCATATACAAGTTTTGTTAAAAACCAGTGATTAAAAAGAGACTTAAATATATCACAAAATAATGCAGAGGGCATCAATAAGCGTTTAAAACGAAGTAATTTATTTAATTCCCGTGTTCGAATATCCCATCAAAGCAATTTGCACGAAAGAATTTATTGTTTCTTAGGTAAGAAAGGCACTGTTTTTGTCGTCACATGACAGATTTAATTGAAGGATATGATATGCCTTGTAATGTAACTGTATGGTGTATTATTGTGGAGAGCTCTTAAAAACTGTTTTACTATACAGTGGGAACAAATTTCCACACATTCCAATGGCAGATTACGTACATATATCACAAAGAACGGCTACTAAACGCACTTAAATATATATGGTTTCCAAGTGGGAAGTTATTGAAGATCTCAAGATGGTGTGTCTTTTTAAAGGTATTTATACTAAACACTCCTGTTGTCATTGCATGTGGGAAAACAGGAAAGATGCTGTCCAATAATGCCACAAATATTGACCAGTACGTACCGATTGCAAAGCAGGAAAATGCAATACTAAATGCGAAGCAGTTGCCGATCCCAAAACCTCCAAGGCCAGTATATAACATTGGTTACTATATTTATATTAATAAAAGGAACTCTTACGGAACATGACAGGAAAAGCAAAACTGTTCATTTTTAGATATTAGGAGTCTATTTTAAAATATCTATTGTAAAATTAAAATTTTTGGGTGTTCTTATGAAGTTGAATTTTCCCACTTTTTATATATAAATCCCTGACAAAAGTGGCACAATATTCGCGACAAACTTACGATTTCGATTCGGCTGAAGTTCTAACTCCACACAACGTAAACTTAAGAGGAAATTTAAAATAATCGATTTGTTTTTTATTTTCAAAGTTTAACTATTCAAGAATATGTGTACAAGAGAATTTTTTAAAATTCACATTATTTTCGGAGATATAGACATTTTTCTGACCCGGCATCCAAACTGGTTCGGCCGGAACGCGAAACTTTGAACGCGTTTTTCTCAAAACTGACTTTTTCTAAACGATATCCACGATTTCTCAGGTTCTACTGGACCGATTTACTTGAAATTTTTATAAAGTCTTCTTTATAGGCTTGTCTATGGTTGGAACTAGCCCCATCCCCAAATTTTTATTTTTATTCTTTTTAAAAAATTCGAAATAGTCAGAAAAAGTGATCCAAAAAAACTTTTTTTAGGCAGTCGCCATTTTGTGAAAATTTTTTTTCCCACTTTTCCGTAGTTCCGGCCATTGCGACATCATTCTTAATTAATAATCTTTTTTTCTTTTTGGTTTCAGATAACTAGGAGGGTTGAAATCATGGGTATGGTCACATGGAAATTTTTAGAGACCCCCCACTTCGTCAGCTCATAATTTTTGAAATTTTTTACATTCCTTAGTTTTTAATTTTTTTCTCTACTCTTCTAAAACTAACAAATAACAAATAAAAAAATGGATAGTAAAAATATGAATTGCCTTTTTTTACGACACTTTAAAAATTACCTGAAATTCATGCTTCTAGACTACAATACCCCCTTAACCTAAATGTTGACCGAAGCGCTTTCGTATATAAAATTTAAATAGCGTCGAAATATTTTAACAAACAAACCCATTTTTAGGCGGGTATTGTCACTTGCGAAGCGAATGAAAATTTTGGCGAGTTTCGCCGTGGCGAATTGTAAGTTGCGAATCTCTAACGAATTCGCCAGAAAATGGCGAACGAGTGGCGAAAATAAATTTCTGGTATTGCCACTGGCGAAAAAACGTCATTCGCTTCGCCATTAGTGTCAAAATTTGACGAATGTATTTTTTATTCGCTATTTGAAATGGAAAGGACGTAAGTAAATTTTGATCGTTATTTGAGCAAATGTAATTATTTAATTATATTTAACAAAACGATACTTCTAGAACAAAACGTACAACAACGCAACAATTTCAAAAATTGGTTGCGTTAATGGAAAATAATCCGGACGTCGCCAGAGGAATGGGGAATTTTGGATCGACGAAGAAAAGCAGGGCAGAGCAATGGGATCTGTTCGCTGCCGAACTCAATGCCATTGGTCCACCATTGCGAAACGGACGCGAGTGGAATAAGGTAAAAATTTAATTAATTTGTTTGGTTGAAGTTACTTATGTGTAGCATTTAGGTTTGGTTAGATTATAAACTGAAACTAAAAAAAAAAATAGCGACAAACCGACGCGAAACTGTTGCCACAGGAGGAGGACCTTATGCTCAGCAAAGTTTATCTCCATTAGAGCAAAGTGTGGATGAGCTTCTTCACCTTCAGGCGGCTGTAAATCCTACAGGCTTAGCATATGGCTCTAATGAAGTGGAAACTGCGGTAAATAATAATGAAATTCAGCCAGAAGAGCGCACGACCGTAGAAACACAACGAGCCATGGATTTGGCATCGCAATCCTCAAGCAGCCGTCCTAGAATGACAGTAGAGGAACGTGAAGTCATTCGGATGAAAGCGTTGGAAAAGCAAGCCGAAGTGCAAGACATCCTTTCCAACAAAATTACAAAAATGGAAAAAAAAGTTGATGAAATTGCAAGGTATGCAAGAAAAACTTATGAACTTAAACAGGAAGAAATTAAATTAATGAAAATGAAAGAAGAAAGGAAGAAGGAAGAATATTTAGAGAAAAAAAAAAGACATAAAGAAAAGATGGAAATAAAACTACAAATTTTAAAATTAAAAATGCAAAAAAAATAGGGTGCTTGTAAATAGATTAAATTTAGTTTATAGTTTATTTCATAAGAATGTGATGAATTTTTTTTTATTTCATATTTTAACCATGTGATGAATTTATTTTTTTTTTACTTTATTATTGTAAGTGACGGAATTGAATCTGTGATTTTTTTAAGAAAACATGTGATGAATTTATTTTTACTTTATTATTGTAAGTGACAGAATTGAATCTGTGATTTTTTTAATTTAATTTAAAAGCATGTAGTTTTTGTAATTTTTATATATTTATTATCTATGTAATATTGAATTTCAAAGTATTGAATAAAATAAAAGAATACAATATATTATTCACTGAAGTCGGTATAGTTTCATTTACATCAGAGCATCAGCAATTTGTCTTCTGCGGCGCTCTCCTGGTGAACCATTGCCATTTTCATTAATTGGTTCCAATGGTACAACGGCATCAAAGAAGGTTTCAGCCTCCTCCGGATCACCGATTCTAAATTTTTTACAAATGTTGTGCAAGGCGCAGCATATATTAATAACGGATGTTACTTTAGCAGGATCGTAGCGCATTTTTCTATCACTCAGAAGACATCTGAAACGGCATTTCAAAACTCCAATCGTACGTTCAACAACATTTCTCGCTTTCGCGTGCTTTTTATTAAAAATTGACTCCCTAGTTCCAGATTCTGCATGACGGAAAGGTGTTAATAAATAAGGGCTTAGTGGGTATCCGGAGTCACCTGCAAATGTATTATTGTTTTCAATATTCATATGTCAAGATTAAACTTGCGCAGTAGTCAAATATTGCGAATACCTAAATAAATAGAGTTCTGATCTCCATTTTGATGCGCTGCCTCTAAACATGCCTTTAGAGAACTATTGTTCCATACGAACGAATCGTGTGTAGAACCAGCATATCTAGCATCCACAAAACGGATATTCATATCATGATCACAAGCCTGTAATAAAAATATAACAAAATTTTTATACCAATTTTACTGTATTAAATTCATAAAAACTCACAATCATTGCATTTATGCTAAAAAATCCTTTTCTGTTTAGATAGAGGTGTTTGTTTGTGGTAGGAGCATAAATCGCAATATGGGTTCCATCGATGCAGCCTATTACATTTGGTATTCCCGATCTTGAATAAAATTTGCTCCTTGCCTGCTGCTTTTCTTCTTCACTAATATCTACGCTTATATGGGTACGACAAATTTCATTTTCCAAAATGGGTATGATCTCTTTTAAAATAAGGAAACTGTTGGTTGAGCAAGTCCCAACTGAAATTCATTCCCTATAGCTTGTTGGTAACTGCCATGTGCAAAAAATCTGAGTGCGGCACACAATTTTAACATGGGCGTTATGGAAGACGACATCCGACAATGAAATTTGTCTTTGATTTTATCCAGCA
The DNA here is from genome assembly GCA_037783105.1 of Bactrocera zonata. Classification (NCBI taxonomy): domain Eukaryota; kingdom Metazoa; phylum Arthropoda; class Insecta; order Diptera; family Tephritidae; genus Bactrocera; species Bactrocera zonata. Next base: position 178,619 of record JBAWJQ010002719.1, on the reverse strand, counting down.
CATACATAAATGCGTCCTTGTTCAAGCGGAAATTCGCAACGAATCTACAAATACGTGTACATTGAACAAAAACTTCTTATTATTCATTACAATTGAACTGGATACATACACTGTGTTAGGTAGCTCTGTAGGATTAGAATTATCTCTAATAAAACGGCGCTGTCGAAGAAGATTAGTTCGCGTTTCCACATCGTAATTATCTTCAAAATACAGATCCGCGTTATTAAACATATTTTCAAATTTCAGTTGATATAATAAAAAAATTTTTAAGTATAAATGGCACAAACGTCAAATTCGGATGAACGCACTACTTTTTTCATGAATGGCAACGACGTATTTTAGCGAATACGTTCATTCGCCATTCACAATGCAAAATTGGGGTATGTTCGCTAAAGCGTTCGCTTCGCCAAATAAATTCGCTTCGCAAGTGACAATACCCGCCTTACACCCACTATTTATAAAATTTTTATCAAAATGCCATGTATACACTTACTTATAGTCAGCACATTTGTGTTCAACTACTTTACAAATGTATATATGTATATAGGTATGTATGGTACCCCACGCACACTATGTTAATAAAATGCAATTTTTGCATTACATTTTTTTTGCACTACAAGCAAATTTTCATGCCTGCCACTGCCACATACTTAAACATTCACTTTCTCTGCTACAGATACCGACACACATACCGGCATGCGTTCGTATAACGGCACCTATATAATGCACCTATTGACATTTAAATGGCATTTGCACTTGCATTTCTTCATGTCGCCCATCCTCCACTTGCCGCGCGTTCCTCTTTACCGCACACACACATTATTGACTGCACAAGAAGTCCTTGGGTGCAATTGACAACCGGTATATGATTCAATGCGTTTTATTAATATCTCTATTTGGCGTCGACACAGAGAAAATCCATTACAGCGTAGAATGCAATAGTCCGCTCATACAAGTATGTGAATAGATATGAATTGTACATGCAGGCATGCATTTATTCAAATATGTATATACATGTTAACTTAAATAGTCACATGCTAAATGTTTGAAATAAGCCGCACAATAAGACCACATAACCTCAAAGTATGTTGTATTTATTTTATTATGGTATATAGAACTAAAAAATAGTTGGACAATGCTTAAAATTATTTGAATGTAAGCATTTTAGGTAATTTCAAATGAAATAGAGATTAAGGCTTTGCTCAAAGAATACAAAGTTTGATATGGCTTTGTTACTTTGAAGGTCAGGACTATGTGACCTAGGATTCCTGAAATTTTCGGTAAAGCATTTAATATATTCGCAAATGTTTAGCAGATTATTTAGTCAGATTATCGAAAATTTCAACTTCTAAGACGGAATTTCTGATAATAAACTTAAGAGGCACATCTAGTGTGGAACTTTTCAAAATAATTTTTTTTATATTTCGATGGGTTAAACCTCAGACATTATTTTAATTAAATCCATACATCAAATACTTTTTGAGTTAAAGCCTCTAAAATATAGCCGCTCAGTTTAAACAGTAATTTTTAATCGCGTTTTTTTCCTAACAACATTTTTCAAATTAAGTGATCAAATATATACTCGTATACTGCATAAAAAAAATTAAAAATAAAATCCGATTTATATACAAAATCGCTTTTTCGTTCGTTTGTATATACATGCCAAGAAACACTGTACAATAGTATTACTCTAAATATTGCGAATCTGAAGCTATAAATCTTTCCTACCTTTCTGGCAATTTGGGGATTCCATCAAAGAAAAACTGCGGGTAAAAATGAATCCAACCAGTTTTTGATACCCTGTTCTGATGTAGTTTCCGGTAATTTTTCGACAATCACTCCCTTCAATTTGATGAGTTCTTGCCGATTGCGTTCCTCATTAGTAGTTTCACCGCACTTTAGAAGCTCATAATACAACACACCCTTCTGATCCCACCAAGTACCAATTATTGACATCATGAACATTCGGCTTGGCAGTCGATTTGGATGGTTAGTCGGTTTCGCATATGATTTTTATACTCTTGCATCATGTTGCTATAGCGCATAATAATTTTGTTCACCTAATGATTGTTTATATCACCTAAAACTAACCGATATATATAATTTCGTATATAAATAATAATAACATATAGTAATCGATATAAATATATATAAATATATATATATATATATATATATATATATATATATATATATATATACATATGATTGATCAGGACGACGAAACAAGTTGAATTCCGAGTGACTGTCTGTCCGTTGTCGGAGCATTACCATGAACATAAAACCGTAATTAACCGAAAATATATAAATTGTCATAATGAGGTGTACCACCTTTTGTGTTATTCAAGCCCCTAGATACTGAATATGTGGACCACAGTTTCTATTGTGAATTTTATATAGATAATATCGGCCAAACTGTGCCCAAAAAATAAGGTGACATTATATTTATTTCGAAAATTCTTTATTTATTCTTCCAAATCAATTTCATCCCCTTCGAAGTAATCCCCTCCCGATACAATGCACTTATGCCAACGGATTTTCCAATCTTCGAAACACTGGTTGTAGTCACTTTCCGGGATAGCCTCCAGTTCCGTCTTCGCTGCGGCTTGAATCTCCTCTATCGTATAAAAACGGTGTCCCCGGAGCGGTCTTTTGAGCTTGGTGAACAGAAGTCACACGGCGCCAGATCAGGTGAATACGGTGGTTGCGGAACGATATGGGTTGAGTTTTTGGCGAAATGATCACGAATTACGAGGGCAGTATGGGATGGTGCATTATCGTGTTGTAAAAACCAGGAATTGTCTTTCCACAATTTCGGCCTTTTTAGGTGGATAGCGTTACGCAAACGACGCATAACGTTCAAATAATATTCTTTGTTGACTGTTTGACCAGTTGGAAGGAATTCATAATGCACAACACCACGATAATCGAAGAAAACAGTCAACATGACCTTGATTTTTGAGCGTTTTTGGCGCAATTTTTTGGTCTTCTGTCTCTTTTGGCACGATATTCGCTCGATTGGTCGGTTGTTTCGGGGTCGTAAGCATAGATCCAAGTCTCAGCGCCAGTTATAATAGTCAGAAAGCATCGTTTCAACGCGACGCCTTTTTTCCAAAAAATTCAATGTTTTCGGTACCAGTCGAGATTTGACGCGCTTGAGGCCCAAAACATCCTTCAAAATGGTATTGGCTGAGCCTTTCGATATGCCGACTTCATCAGCAAGGTCTCTAATTGTTAATCGACGGTTTTTCAATACCACATCTTTGATTTGTTAAACGTGAGCTTCGTCGGTTGAGGTTGATGGTCGCCCTGGACGCTCTTCGTCTTCGACACGTTCACGGTCGGCTTGGAACTCACTTTACCACTTGTAAACATTTTTTTTAGACATAGCCTCATCACCAAAGGCTTTCTGCACCATCCTCAACGTATCCGCAGCAGAAAATTGATTCCGTAAACAGAATTTAATTCAAATTCTTTGCTCAACAAATTTCGATATCGCAAAAAACGAAAAACTCACTTTTAGCAGCTCACAAAACGACACGTATCTCAAACACTAATGAATATTTTGACATGAAATTTGACATAAATGTGACCGACAGTACTACCGACCTAAGAAAAATAATTCTCCAAATCCTTCGAAAATCAAATGTTACCTTATTTTTTGGACACAGTAGTATGTTATAGAAATTCGAAGAAAATCCTCTTATTTAACTGTATACCTGTTTGCCAAAAATAGGTTAGATCAGATCAAAAATTATTAATTATATTTTTTAGTGTCCATACTAGTACTACTTTTTAATTTAAATTTCACGCGAAAACCAATTCGCCGAAATATTTTTTCTGGGATGGTATATCTGTCAGTGACATCTGTGCCAAATTTCACAACAAAATAATCATTAGTGTTTAGCAGGGATAATGGGATGCCCAACTTATTCCAATGTGAGAGCGCCTCAAAATAAGCGTTTTTTAAAACATTTTTCATTGTGGCCAGATCGAACAAAACAAGAGCTTTTGGGCATTTAAATTGAAACACCCAACATTTATTGCCAATACAAATTATTATATATTGAACTTTTAATATATGGCAAAACTACTTAAATCCTTTTTTATGATTTTATGGTAAATTAAAACAACTGACCTTTGATCTTTAAATACTTAATAAGGTGAATTAAGGCAGCTAGTTCTCAATAAATAAATGTTTTTAATCATTTGTAATTAAAACTTAATTATACTATCCACCAAATTTGCAAACGTTTCATGAAATACATATATTTAAATTTCGAATATTCTTTGACTTTCATTGTTTTACATTTTTTATTAGTGATCTTGACCGGCAGCAACAAATCCCTCCGTTCACATATGATATAATAAAACCAATCGGACAAAAAAAATTTGTTTTATAAATAGATAAACTCGCACCTGGTCGAAGGATTTGTTTTTTTTTTTTCAAAAATTCACAAAATGGAGGCCTCAGGAAATTTTTTTCTAAATTTTTGGGAAAAACTCAACAATTAATTGGTCTAAAAAAATCGAAATTTTTGAAATACAAAAGGTCCTTCGATCAGGACCGAGTTTATGATGTATTCTAAAAGCTGTATATATTTCATGGAGGATGGAGTCATGTGTGGAAGTTCACGCAAGTGAGGAAAGTTCTCTGATCGCCATTCACTTGGGAGTGGCCCGAAACGATTCTTTTACATATGACTCAAGCAGCTCACGACTTCCGGTCTTTGACCCATTATCCTCTGGGTAGTCTAAGAACATCCGTTGGAAGGCAAGCTAAAGTGAGAAGGCGAAATATCCCCTACTTAGGGTTGTGCGCTGGGTTTGGGACCCGCCACGTAAAAAACACCCCCAATGAAAACCAACAATCAGCCTCGGATGAGAGACCCCTCTTTTGATGACGACCATGGCAAACGAAATAAGGACTACGAATTGAGGGCATGCACCTGGAATGTCCGAAACCCTTAATTGGGAAGGTGCCGCTGCCCAGCTGGTTGATGTCCTCGTGAAAATGAAGGCTGACATCACCGCCGTCCAAAAAATGCGATGGACGGGACAAGGACAGAGACGAGTAGGTCCTTGTGACATTTACTACAGTGGCCATATAAAGGAGCGCAAGTTTGGTGTTGGATTCGTGGTGGGAGAGAGACTCCGTCGCCGAGTACTATCATTCACTCCGGAGAATGAACGTCTAGCCACAATCTGCATCAAAGCGAGGTTCTTCAACATATCGCTGATTTGCGTCCACGCCCCGACGGAAGAGAAGGACGATGTGACCAAAGATGCCTTTTATGAGTGCTTGGAGCGCACTTATGAGAGATGCCCCCGCCACGATGTCAAAATCGTGCTTGGCGACTTCAACGCCAGAATGGGCAAAGAAGGTATCTTTGGCACTACGGTCGGTAAATTCAGCCTCCACGAGGAAACATCCCCAAATTGAGGCTGATCGACTTCGCCGGGGCCCGAAATATGGTTATCTGTAGTACTAGATTCCAGCATAAGAAGATACATCAAGCTACCTGGCTGTCTCCGGATCGAAAAACTACCAACCAGATCGATCATGTTGTGATAGATGGAAGACACGTCTCCAGTGTTTTAAATGTGCGTGCGCTCCGAGGTCCTAACATCTATTAGGACTACTATCTTGTTGCAGCCAAGATTCGCACCCGCCTCTGTGCAGCAAAAAACGCACGCCAACAAACACAAGGAAGGTTCGACGTCGAGAAATTGCAATCGCAACAGACAGCCGAACGATTTTCTGCTCGGCTTGCACTCCTGCTCTCTGAGAGCACTCGTCAACAACTCGGTATAAGAGAACTGTGGAACGGCATTTCAAACTCCTTACGCACAGCTGCAACCGAAACCATTGGTTTTCGGAAAGTGCAAAAGAACAGCTGGTACGACGAGGAGTGCCGTGTCGCAGCGGATAGAAAACAGGCTGCCTACCTCGCAACGTTACGATCGACCACATCACGTGCGGGATGGGATAGGTACCGAGAGTTGAAGAGAGAAGCGAGACGCAAGATTAAAGCCCACCGTCAACAAACTGATTGGACCTTATCAGTGTGGCCTTAGACCTGGTAAATCAACAACCGACCAGATATTCACCATGCGCCAAATCTTGGAAAAGACCCGTGAAAGAAGAATCGAACACACCACCTCTTCGTCGATTTCAAAGCTGCTTTCGACAGCACGAAAAGGAGCTGCCTTTATGCCGCGATGTCTGAATTTGGTATCTCCTCAAAACTAATACGGCTGTGTAAACTGACGTTGAGCAGCACCAAAAGCTCTGTCAGGATCGGGAAGGACCTCTCCGAGCCGTTCGATACCAAATGAGGTTTCAGAGAAGGCGACTCCCTATCGTGTGACTTTTTCAATCTGCTGCTGGAGAAAATTATTCGAGCTGCAGAACTTAATCGAGCAGGTACAATCTTTTATAAGAGTGTACAGCTGCTAGCGTATGCCGATGATATTGATATCATCGGCCTCAACACCCGCGCCGTTAGTTCTGCTTTCTCCAGACTGAACAAGGAAGCAACTCAAATGGGTCTGGCAGTGAACGAGGGCAAGACGAAATATCTCCTGTCATCAAACAATCAGTCGTCGCACTCGCGACTTGGCTCCCACGTCACTGTTATTAGTCGTAACTTTGAAGTTGTAGATAATTTCGTCTATCTTGGAACCAGCGTAAACACCACCAACAATGTCAGCCTGGAAATCCAACGCAGGATTACTCTTGCCAACAGGTGCTACTTCGGACTGAGTAGGCAATTGAAAAGTAAAGTCCTCTCTCGACGAACAAAAGCCAAACTCTATAAGTCGCTCATAATTCCCGTCCTGCTATATGGTGCAGAGGCTTGGACGATGACAACAACCGATGAGTCGACGTTGCGAGTTTTCGAGAGTAAAGTTCTGCGAAAGATTTATGGTCCTTTGCGCGTTGGCCATGGCGAATATCGCATTCGATGGAACGATGAGCTGTACGAGATATACGACGACATTGACATAGTTCAGCGAATTAAAAGACAGCGGCTACGCTGGCTAGGTCATGTTGTTCGAATGGACAAGTATTCTATGCAGTACTCGCCGGGTGAAGCAGAGGAAGACCTCCACTCCGTTGGAAGGACCAAGTGGAGAGGGACCTGGCTTCGCTTGGAATATCCAATTGGCGCCACGTAGCGAAGAGAAGAAACGACTGGCGCGCTGTTGTTGACTCTTCTATAATCGCATAAGCGGGGTCTACGCCAGTAAAGAAGAAGAAGTATGAATTTCATTAAAATCTACTAAGCGGTTTTCGAGTTACAGTTGTCACCAGGTCAAAGAACATAGTTTTGAGAAAAACGCGTTTGAAGTTTGCCTTTTTGCTTTGAAGTGCACGAGCTCCCTTTGCTATTTGTCGAATAACTCAAATCAACGTGATTTTCAGAGAATATTTTTAAGATTACACTTAACGAAAATGCAAAAAAAAATATTTTTTGAAAATTCTAACTACCCCTAACCCCTTAAGTCAATTGAAGACATTAAAGTTGAATCCCTATGCGCATTGAAGACTATTCCGGATTTTTAATTTAACCACTGTTTCGAGGATTGGAAAAAACGTTGACACAAGTGCATTGAGTCAAGGCTGGTTATTACAGAACAGATTTCCAAATTGCGGTGAATACTCCTAAGTACGTGTAGATTTAATTTATGAAGTTGGCATTCTTTGGAACTGGTATATGAAATTACATTCGGTTAAACTTAAATTCGAATGGTCTCAAATTGAATACACAACTACCCACTCTCAAATACAAAGCCTTCTGGTTTAGTATCGACTTGCTAATTTTCTTCTTTTCGACGTCTAATTGTGTACGTAGTAAATTTCAAGGAATATTTCAGCGTCAATTAACAGCTGTCTCAGTTTCACACCACGCAATTACTCAGCCATTGGCGAATAAAAGCTAATATCTTTCAAAAAAGCACCTAATATAAAAGCACCACTCAACTCACTTTCAAATTATAAATTTCTTTGTACGGCAAAATAAAGCCATTGTGTGAGTATTTAATTAAAAACACTCATGCAGCCAAACGGCGCTACTACTTACCTATTTAGCTGCTCACGCTGGCAAATGCTTATACAAAATTTACCTGCCACATAATTTGCATAATTTTCACATTTAATAAACCAAGAAGCACATACACACGTGAGCAAAGGCATAAATACCCACTTGAGGCAAAGCAAGGCAGCACCTTTATGAAACAGCACCCTAATACACACTCATACATGGTTCCGTTAAATCACCAGATTCTTTCGAACTTCTCCAAACTTTCCAATCTTACAAAATAATTACATGAGATGTTTGGTTTGGTATATTTTGAAATAATTTTCTTCTCTTCCAACTTTTTGCATGAAAAGATTAATTTATACAGGTTTGGTTAGAAGATATGAGGAGTATTTTCAATATTTCAATTATGTATATGATATTTTGGAGTGCTTCTTAATAAATAAAGCAGTATAATAAAATTAGGATTCTGCGAAAGTATATAAATAACTGGTATTGCACGTTAATCTGATCAGTTCAATCCCAAATAAAATCCCCAACTACTCACTGCGGATGATATTCGAGGCTGGTGCACACCACGCGACTCAGAGTAATTCACATTAGACTTTTTCCTAAAACAGGCACCTAAAGAACGTATTCGAGCGAGGATCGACAGAACATTTCTCGAAAACTAAAGAAAATCTCGGTATCACTCTATATTTATAAGGCCCTACAGCTTTTCTTACATACACCTAAGCTAAAGCGTGATATGTAAATTTTAAATAAATGTAAGGCTATACAAAATGGTGCCTTTTTCCCTCCACACACATATGTACTACTCGTATATGCTATGCCCACTTATTGTCTAAACGAGTCACGCACATACCTGTACATACATAAATCATTTTGTTTATTTAAATATTCGTTGGCATCTTCAGAAAATACACATCATGCAGGCATTTTATCAACAGTTGTGCTTCAAGTTAAGTGCCACCCAATCCCTTTAACAACTTCCTTTCGCTCAGTTGCTTTCAACACTGCACACCCTCGCATCTGCCACCCGTTAGCGTTATGAGCACTCACTAGCGCATGTGTTCTGGCAAAAATGTGGCTTCTCTAACACATATGAGCAAACACAAACAAATACTCAGATGAAAGAGGCACTCCTTTGACTGGCTGCCGCAGAAAAGCCGACTATTGAATCAGTTGGTAATACTCTGCGGTGGCACTTAAATAAATACTACAATTCAATTCAATTTCATTGAATAATTATGATCGTACTTTTGTGCCGGCGCAAGCACAATGTATTGTTTTAACCAGATTGTCAGGGAAAATATACTTTTACTCAACTATTAGAGCAATACTCCATAGAAACACGGCTATATTATATTATATATAATACACACATATGTATACAGAATTGCACTCTCTAACGGTATGGACGCCAAATTACCGTTTGCAATGCAAACACTTATTTAACTAAAGACACAATCTAAGCCAGAAAGTCTGTAAGTGAATATACCAAGCAAAATGATTAACCAAATACAAAGCGCTCCCGGGTAAACCAGAGGCGTCGTAAAAAATTTGTTCTTTAACTGCTACAGTTTGATTTTGTTCTTAAGAATAGTAACGAGCCAACTTTTTCGAACATGAATGCTCTTAATAGTAATATAGACCAGATATAAATTAGTGTAAAGACTCCTTTTAATGAATGGTGTGGCGAAATACCACACTTAATCTCACTAAAAAGTACCAGCCACAAGTCATCATTATCGGGAAAGCACTACTCCAAGTAGTCCATGAGGTTAGTAATCGATTTTTTACTTAAAGTAAACTTCCCAGAAAAATTATAAAATTGGTAAAATGATGGAAGAAGTATTTTCCTTGACCCGACTGTCCTAATAACTTAAGAGTGAGCAAATCTACCAGACGATAACTAATTTAACAAGTAAGGAAGGACCAAGTTTGGGTGCAAACAAACATTTTACACTCTTTCCAACTTACAAGAATCAAAGCCACGGAAATATTTTATTGTGTCAAACATGAACATGAGGATCGAAATCCTAGCAATATTATATACATATCTATTACTAAAGGGTGATTTTTTTGAGGTTAGGATTTTCATGCAGTAGTATTTGACAGATCACGTGGGATGTCAGACATGGTGTCAAAGAGAAAGATGCTCAGTATGCTTTGACATTTCATCATGAATAGACTTACTAACGAGCAACGCTTGCAAATCATTGAATTTTATTACCAAAATCAGTGTTCGGTTCGAAATGTGTTTCGCGTCCGTGTCCGATGAGCGATGAGGCTCATTTCTGGTTGAATGGCTACGTAAATAAGCAAAATTGCCGCATTTGGGGTGAAGAGCAACCAGAAGCCGTTCAAGAACTGCCCATGCATCCCGAAAAATGCACTGTTTGGTGTGGTTTGTACGCTGGTGGAATCATTGGACCGTATTTTTTCAAAGATGCTGTTGGACGCAACGTTACGGTGAATGGCGATCGCTATCGTTCGATGCTAACAAACTTTTTGTTGCCAAAAATGGAAGAACTGAACTTGGTTGACATGTGGTTTCAACAAGATGGCGCTACATGCCACACAGCTCGCGATTCTATGGCCATTTTGAGGGAAAACTTCGGACAACAATTCATCTCAAGAAATGGACCCGTAAGTTGGCCACCAAGATCATGCGATTTAACGCCTTTAGACTATTTTTTGTGGGGCTACGTCAAGTCTAAAGTCTACAGAAATAAGCCAGCAACTATTCCAGCTTTGGAAGACAACATTTCCGAAGAAATTCGGGCTATTCCGGCCGAAATGCTCGAAAAAGTTGCCCAAAATTGGACTTTCCGAATGGACCACCTAAGACGCAGCCGCGGTCAACATTTAAATGAAATTATCTTCAAAAAGTAAATGTCATGAACCAATCTAACGTTTCAAATAAAGAACCGATGAGATTTTGCAAATTTTATGCGTTTTTTTTTTTTAAAAAGTTATCAAGCTCTTAAAAAATCACCCTTTACATATAACTCATACCCTGCTGACATACACAAAAGATTAGGTAGAAAAAAGAAGATCATTATATGTTGTATATGGGTGTCGACCAAATAACTATTTTTCCCAATACCACATACAATTAACATGTCACTTACTAAAAAACTAATTATATAGAGTAAAGTCAACCGGATGTCCGAAAATACTGATTTAGTTATATGTTGGCTAGGCCAAGTTTTCGCTCAAATTTATTTATTTTAGGCACAAAGATACACTATTATGAGTAAAACATTGAGATAACTCTCACATTGGCCGATATATGAGGTACAAAGTCACCTGCAAGTTCGATTATCTTTATATTAGATATATGGGGGATAAGGGAACTATTGGTCGGATTCCACCCATTTTTAACATACAGACAAACATTCTTGAATTTCAATAATAAATCGCAGATATTGACCGATATTCTCGAACAAAAGTCAATTATATGTACCAGGGTCCAAATATACGGGAACCTAGGGGCTTGAACAATTTTTGTTGGATTTGAAACATTTTTGCCACGCCCATCGTAAAATTTTTAACCCGGCTCCTGTAAAACCTTGTCATCCTATTCCAGCGGCAAATTTAAACGTGTCTGGCGCAATTAGTTATTGATTGATCGCGCTTTTGGTAGTTTTGAACAGTACCGTTATATGTGAGGTGAGCGAAGTTTTCATCCGATTTCATCCATTTTTACACTATCGGTAGGAGTTCTTGCATAATTCGTTGAGTTCGGTTGAAGTGGTGTAGGAGACATGTACATTGGCCACGGTCAAAACTTGAACATTTTTTACCAGGCCCTTGCCACTGCGATCCTCTGCACCAAATTACAGCCTTATATCTTAATTTAATGCTTACTTATGGCACTTTATGTGTTTTCTTTCAATGGCGATTTGGGGGCATGGTAGTGGTCCAATTACGCCCATCTACGAACTCGAGTTTTGCGGAAAATAATTGCCATTGTAATTTGATATTAATTCTCAATTTTAACGTCCACTTCTATTCCAATATTAACCTTATACATATAAAATATATGCTCCCTAAAAGCTGCGGAGAATCTGCCTAAAAGGTATACCACAAAGTATTCGAGGAAGCCTAAAACACATGTTTATTCTCATGGCTACTAGAAAATATAGTACATTTTTCTAGGCATTATTAAAGACAATAAATAATCTTATCGTGTAATTAAAAATATGCTTCAACCGGTAGAGATGAAAATTCCAGGCAAGCTTTGATTATTGCTATATATAAAGTTTATTAGAATTTCTCCAATGATAACAAAATGAATATAATAACAATTACCGTGGAAAGTTTAATTTGACAAGTTTTAAGCTATCTCTGCGTTGCTGATGACCGCAATAAGACTTTTTTCTTTAGCAAAGATATGATCAGAGGTTCAATATTTATTTGACTCAACTTCATTTTTATCACTACATGTATATTCGAACCCACAACTCAGTGTGGAGAGTACTTTTTTCAACAACGGATGCCACCTTCTATATTAATATCTTTATTATTGTTGCGCCTCTGATTTAAGTATATGCCGGAATGCTCATAAACAGTCAATATGTACCTTTTATGTTCTGTATTTACGTACCGAGGATTAGATAATACCTACACATTCCATTTATTTCAATAGGGAAGCAATAAATACTACAATAAGGAAATTAAATTGTGTTGTTTCAGAATACCATTTGTATTAATCCGTAGGCGCGTGTGGATAAACAGGGATATGCATTTCAACACAAGTATTTGTACGTGTGTATAATAATGGACCTTCCATCTTTGCTAGGCGCCAACCGAGGGCAAAATATTGTTTTTTACTTGATTGAAAACTGAGATCGTGCGGAATGAGAGTATATTGGAAACACCGATTGAGTTGCACTACTTCTTCACATGACCTATTGAAAGCAAAATGGAAGACAAAATGGACATTAGTTTAGATGATATTTAGTTAAAACTTGAGGCTTATATAAATCGCTGAAATACTGACATATGCTGCTCATAATTTTTTCACTCTCGATAATCGCTATTGTACATTATTACAAGACGTTTAATCCTTATTTCGTAAATCCATTTTCGGTACCGTACTATATATGATGAGATAAGATATTAGCATTTATCGTCAAGAGAGGCTGCTACTTCCAAATACAATCAGTTGGCGAGAATGATTCTATTTTCGATTTTGTGGAGTCTTAAGAAAAACTTTTTTGTCACAAAAATGCGTTTTGATTTCTGTCATTACAAGACAAGGTCAAAAAATCTTCCTTCCTACTGAAATTTATATTTTTATATTGACAATATTTTAAATCTCTCATCTAACTCGAATATTACAATTCAACAACCACCTTACTTCAGCAATGTTGATCACAGTGCTTTGTTGACGCAAGATTTGTCTAAAGCACCTAGAAAAGAACTAAGTTCCAATGTGACCCAATATTTTATACTTAAAAGATCAAAGGCGAGGGATACTTTCTGGTGTTGCAAGACTTTATAATATTAAATAAAGATGGAAAGGCTAACTCATACACTCACCGACATATTCGGCATAAGGTTTGTTTGAGATGGTACTATACAGAAATTTGGGTAACAACAACATACAATTGCCATGTCACATACTGAAAAAATGGTCCCTAGGTTTCATCAAGGTATGTATCTCGCATGCAATCACAAATCATATGGAGTAAATTCAGAGGGGGCTACGTCAAACCCATTTTATCCGTTTTAGCCACAAAGATATACTGTTATATGTAAGTAAAACACGCTTTCGCATATTCATACCACGAAATTTTACGGATCCGGATCATTTTCTCTTTGAAAGGATTATGTCAATCAACCAGCAACGGCGGATACAACATTGAAGCGAAGATAACACTTCATTATGGGGAGTTCATTCCAACAGATTGATGCATTGTCCTTCTTTACGTCTGCAAGACCCAAGTTCCTTGTTCCACCAAGAAGCTTCGTTTCAGCGTAGGGCATGCGTAGTGAAGAACTGCATTGAAGGCATTCATGAATACAGTAACTCCCTTTTCAAGCTCTTCATGTGAATTATACACGCAAGGTCTAGGTCTTTGCTTAATAGTATCCGCCTGTTGAGATCTCAGATTTTATTGCTGAGATTTCTCCTAACCTCGTTTCTGTTCTTTGCTACCAATCTAATAGAAAAGTAGATGTACGTATGGTCAGAGATCGACGGAGTGCTTAGCACACTCCAGTTTTCTGCCAATACACCCCTAACATTTCTCGAACTGAATCCTATGTAGATAGGTTCCTCACCGCGATTAGCTACCACTAGACTACTTTGCAAAATATAATTGAGTAGGGACTCACCTTGTTGATTGAAGTCGGGTCTGCTCCAAGCCGTATGATGGGCGTAAGGATCAACGCCCACCACCCAATGCATAGCAGAATGCAAGGAGTAAAGACTCATCATATCGCTGATCCTATCTTGTTAATTACCCTCGGGGTGTATGATGTGTAGTTTTGTGACTTCAGCCAAGCGACCACGTTACTCGATGCAATCCATGGTTCCTGGACTAAGGCCATGTCGTAGCCGCCCTTCTCTAAATTGAAAAGAAGCTCGGTGGAGGCGATCTTACTTTCACTTGGAGTACCCCCAGCTCTTCGTTCTGGACTATCAGACCGCTGACTGAGTACTTTCTCTACCTGATGTAGGACAAGTGAAACAGAGATCCGAGATCCTTTTCTGCTTCACCGGTCTACAACGTGTTTTTGTTGCCGTCCGCGGAGTGGCACTTCTTGAGAGGAAGGAACACGCTTCCGATGCCCCATGGCATCTGTTTAAACATTAAAAACAACATGTGAAAGTTTGATATTTGGAAGAAATTTCGGACAAAGATAAAAAGTGTGATGAACGTGCTTTGGCAGAAATAACATATTTTCCGATATTGCCACAGCTCAAACGACATATCAAGCATGGAATACCTTGTTTTCTACATTCGAAGACACACGTCTTAAGGGAGGAGTGCAACTTTTAAAGCAATTAGTGCAGTGTATGCTTAGTGACTACGTATAAGTGCAAGAGTTGTTTTATATGCAAATGACTTTGATAAAATAAAAGTTTCGGGCAATCAAATTTTAAGGCGTTCGAAAATAACCGCGGTTGATAAGAAAGCCATAAAATCTAGGTGGGTATTTAGAACCAAAATGAACAGAAATGGTGAGGTAATACTAAGGATGGAGAGATTGTTTACAGAATCGATTCTCCATTCCGATTATTTTTTTATATTCTTCGATTCTAAGAATCGATTATTCGAGCGCAAGAATCGATTCTTTCGAATTTAGTCGATTTTAAATTAAAAGGACAAAAATTTATTTATTAAATCGCAAGGCATAAATTGAATGAATAATTCAAATCGATTAAATAAAACCCAAAAATATTTAAAAACAATTATATTTTTTTGTCTATAAATAATGTACCAAGGACATTACATTTAATAAAAATTTTTTTTAAATAATTCAAGTTGTTTAATATAGGGTATATATTTACCTTTTTAGGCTGTGAGACACTTAGTATTTCATCGTCACTCTCTTTTGCACTCAATGTGCGATTTTGATTAGGTTTGAAGCAGTTAAGGAAAGTTTATATGATTTTTCGAAATGTTTGATTAACTTAGACGTACTATTATTATATTTTAATTGCTTTCCACATTGGTGACACTGGACATTCGATACGTTGTTTATTTTTTTAAAGTAAATTCATGCAGCGCTAGGCGCCATTTTAATAAATTTATCGTCAAGAATTAAGAATCGCGAATTTTCTTGTGCTCGTATGTAGTATGTATAACTTCAAACTAGTCACTTAATTAATAGTATAGTCGAATGTCAAGAATCGATTCTTAATCGACTTCGACTACTGAAGATCGATTACGTAAAATCGATTATTTTGCGAGAAAACTCGATTCTCGAGTAGAATGGGAATTGAGTTTACCATCCCTAGGTAATCAAAGGATATAATCATTTTTTATTGGCATTAGCTGCACAGAACGACTTGTTGGTACATCAAATGGATGCTGTAACAACCTTTCTCAATCCTGAGTTAAATGACGAAATATATATGGTATAACATGATGGTTTTGATGAAAATACTGGGCGTGTGTGGATGCTGTTGAAATGAATATATGAAGTGAAACAGCCCATACGATTGTGGAACGAGAAATTAAACAACATTCGGCTGAAGTTAGGTTTTCTATGAAGTAATGTAGACCAATGTATTTATTACAAAGTAAAGGGTAATTCGATTATATTTGTAGTTGCTTACGTTAAGGATGTTCTGTAGTTTTTAAACGACGAGAAAAGTATGAAAAGAACAACTTTCATCAGAATTTTACACGAAAGATCTTGATAAAGTACTGAGGATACTTTGTATGCGTGTTACTAGAGATACTGCAAAGGGGACTATACATATAAATCAATCGCAATATACAATTACATATCTCCTATACGCTGAATAATTTCCGAATGTCCAGCAGCAATCCGGTTGCAACACCAATCGACTTAAATCAACGCCTGAGTAATGAAATGTGTCCAACAGATGAAGCACAGCAACATAAAATGACAAAAATTCTGTATATGCAGGCTATTGGTTGCTTATTATTCGCCACACAAATAATGCGACCTGACATCAGTTTTGCAGTTAATCTACTGAGTCGTTTCGTTCTATAAACCCAGGAAAAGCGTACTGGGTTGCGGTAAAATGTGTAATCTTTACGTGGCGTTATCTAAAAGGTACCATTGACAGCAGGGAAGTAAATAATTTCAAAGTATACTGTGATGCACATTGGGCTAGTATTCTTGATCAAAAACGATCTACATTCAGGCTATACAATGCTTCAGGGTGGTCAGATATCCTGATGAACGTGAGGCAGCGAACTGTTGCTTTATTATCGACAGAGATTGAATTCATGACTATGAGATCGTCCATTTAGGAAACAACTTGGTTAATACGCCTACGAACTGAATTGGAAAGGGTATGGTCCTTTACTATGACAATAAAAGTGGTATACTAGTGACCTCTCAATGCTCTCATATACACCTGGTACAAAACCGTGAATATAAAAAGTGACTTACAAATATTAAAGTTGTTATCTTTTGTCAAAACCTCTGCTAACATCTCGTTCGATGGAAAATAAATCAGTTGAATCTTGCCGCTTTTAAATGCTTCCGTATAGCATGAAACTATGTAACAAAATGTATGTATGAAATGTAAAATAGAACAAAAAGTTAAGTTCGTTCAGGAAAAGTGTTGAAGTAAAGAAAAAGCAACTCTTTATTCAAATAAATACAACTCTGTACATCACATGTTTTTGCTGAATTAATAAATATTTATTTACTCTCTCTTCCGGTTTGTATTTCAAGCTAAGCATACTGTTTTGTTTCACTGTATAAAAGAACTTTATAACTCTAACACCGATCTTTCGATATTGGTAATCTATAACCCACCTTAAAATTGTACTAAATAATTTTAGAATTAACTAAACTAGACGCCATCATTGTCATTGACCATTTTCGCCAATAGAAGAAGCGATGGTTAATTGAAATTTATTGATTTCAGAATTTTTATGACTTTCGCAATTGCTCAATAGCCTGCGTGTAATCAAAAAATAGGGACTTATTTTACATTTTCCTCAATACCGAATAAATGGCAAAATGGTATCCAACAAACGTCTCACTGGCGCGATTTGCATCATTAGCAAAGGAGATTGGGTTCTTTTATGCATATTTCAATAAATCGTATTCTATTGCACTTACTCAATCATTCATTCAATAATAACACGCGCACACTGACTTTCTGATGCATCAACGGACTCTGATTTAAGAGTAAATTCTAAATTGAATTTCCAATTGAATGCATTGCATTGCTTTGTGAATGGTTGGCCAATATGCAATTTCAGTCCATGACCTGGTACTCAAACGTATATTTGTACTTACATACGTTTTATGAAGGATAAATGGGCACAATATAAAATTTTCGCACTTCAAGCATTCAAAAAGTTTTTGTTTTCGAAAGCCACTTGAGCCACGTCGAGCAGCTACAATCATAACCGACAGCTAAACAGTTTTCTACTCGACTTATTCTCCTGCTCTCTGAGAGCACTCATCAGCAGCTCGGTATAAGAAACTGTGCTCTTAACGTACAGTTGATTTTCGGTACGATGAAGACTATGGTGTCGCAATGTAGAGAAATCAGACTGTCTAGCTCGAAATGTAGCGGTCGACAATACCACATAATACCACGAATTGAAGAGGGAAGTCAGACCTGTATGCAGTCATAAAAACTAAAAGGCGAAAATACGTGAATATGGAAAGTCAGTCAGCGGTAACGCTCGAAAACTAGAAAAAATAAGGCGACCAACAGAAGATTGTCTGATGTCCAAAGCTTACCAAATTTATGGAGAGAATACTTCTCCAGTCTACTAAATAACAGTGAATCAGTGGTCAGGAGATGGCGAAGCCAATCCCGCAATCAAAGTGGAATAGATGTTCCATTGCCCAATCATGAAGTGGTTTGAATAGCAATTACCCGCCTGAAGGACAACAAAACGGCAGGGATCAATGGAATACTGGCCGAGCTATTTAAATGTGGCGACAAAAAACTGACAAGGTACATGCATCAGTTTCATTACATGATCGAATGAAAGCATGCCCGACGATTGGAACCTGAGTGTTCTCTGCGCAATCTTCAAACAAGGAGTCATCACAATCTGCGCCAACCGAGGAATAAGCCTTCTAAATAAAGCCCAATTGAGCATAGCGTGGAAAAAACCGAAGCCCACCGCTATACTTAAACTGATTGGAACTTATTAATGTGGATTTAGATCTGAAGTATCCAGTATTTACAAGATATTCCTCATGCGCCAAATCTTTGAAATAAAAACCGTGAAGGAGAAGATCTTCGTCCATTTTTTTTTTAATTTTTATTACATAGTATAATCGATATATGAAGATATGCAAAGTTATCAGATTTTACTAATTTCTCGTATTTAATCACATATAATAGTATGTCACATACCAACTTATAGCTGTAGCATAATATTAACCGGATGCATGGAAATCGTTACATTGAGTACTTACGTGAGCTGGGAGCAATATCGGCTTTACCCTGCTTTTTGTGACTCATTTGGAAAAAGATTGGTGTATACATACGTACCACTCAAACTGAAAAATTTCATATCGTTTTTTGAGAACTGCAACCTGAATTATATACATATAATTAGACCGTAGATTAGGTAAAAGCCAAATTTTATGCCAAGTTATCTTAGCTATTTGTTAGGAAAATGACAGCACCAGCAAAAGGAAAACTACTTTCAGGAAGTGTTCAAAGGGTATTCAAGTGAAATAAGTATTTGACTTAGCCTATTTGACAATACAATATTTAAAATTTGATGTATTTGTTTATATGTTTATATTTCTCGATGACAAACTGAGTTGCACGCTACATACTGTTTCCCATTCCCCTCGTTGCGATTTATCAATTGGAGCACAAAACATTGATATCTTCTGTGAGTGGAAAAGGAAAGAATACTTTTTTTACTTTTGAATTTCAAAATTTGAATTTTTGGATAAATATAAGAATTAAATCAATATACATATCAAATAAGCGTAAAGGAAAATTAATGTCATATACATATTTTACTTTCTTGCATACACTTTGTAGGTGTCGAAAACGGTAATAGTTGTTTTCAGTTTGTTTATTTAGCGTTCGCTCTATGAACGACTATTTTCATAATATTACAACATGTTGCTACAGAGTATAATAGTTTTGTTCACGTAACGGTGGTCCCACGTTTTCAAATAAGAGTGATATGATTTATTAAAGGACACACTAATTATTCAGAAAATTATTTTCATTGACAGTGAAGTACACTCGATAACACCATTAAAAAGGCCTCCACTACGATTTTGCATGAACGAATTCGATGTACCCAAGTTTCGAGTACCTTTTGCACTAAATTAAGTAGTTGGAACCAGATATTGTCCAGATCAACTTCTTCCAATTGCGGTTATAAGAAGTTGGTTATCATCGATCTGCACCGCCCTTTATTGACTGTAACGGTTTCACCAGCTTCATTTCGAAAGAAGTACGGACCGATGATTCCACCACACAAAATACCACACCAAACTATCAATTTAGCTGAATGTAAGGTTATTCATAAATAATATCGTTATCGTTTTCAAGATGTTCCAAGGCAAAATCAGCAAATTCAAATGTTTACGTTGGTCCAATGTCAATACCAACCATACTCTAGGTAGCCAAAGAACATCTATTTGAAGGCAAGTTAAAATAAGAAGGCGAAACATCGCCTCCTCAGGATTGTGCGCTGGGTGCGAAATAAAGCAAAACGGCCTCGGATGAAGATCCCACTTTTGATGAGGCCCATGGCGAACGAATTAAGGTCTACGATATAAAGGAGCGCAAATTCGGTGTGGAATTCATGGTGGGAGAAAGACGTCGTCGGCGAGTCCTGGCATTCACCCCAGTGGAGGAACGTCTAGCCGCAATCCTCATAAAAGCGAATAAGAAGGCGAAATAATAATATCTTGAACATATATCTGATTTGCGGCCACGCCCAGTCGTCGAGAAGGACGATGTGATCAAAGATGCCTTTAATAAGTGCTCTGAGCGCATCTAAGAGAGCTACCCTTGCCACGATGCCAAAATAGTGCTGGGCGTCTTTAACGCCAGAGTGGGCAAAGAAGGTATATTTGGCCCAACAGTCGGGAAAATCAGGCTCCATGAAGAAACATCCCCAAATGGGTTAAGGCTCATCGACTTCGCCGGGGCGCCCGTAATATGGTTATCTGTAGTACTAGATTCCAGAATAAAAAAAATTCATCAATCTACCCGTCTGTCTCGGATCGAAATCCTCCAACTTAAACGATCATGTTGTGATAGACAGAAGACACATCTCCAGTATTTTAGACGTGCGTGCGCTCCGAGGTCCTCACATCGACTCGGATCACTATCTTTTTACGTCCAAGATACGCACCCGCCTAAGTGCAGCAAAAAACACACGTCAAATCGCTACAGACAACTGTACGGTTTTCAACTCAACTTGCACTCCTGCTCTCTGAAAGCTCTCATCAGCGACTCTGTGTAAGGGAACTGTGAAACGGATAGCTAGTACTGCTTTCTCCAGACTAGATAAGGAAGCTAAGCAAATCAGTCTGGTGGTGAACGAGGGCAAGACGAAATATCTATTGTCATCAAACAAACAGTCGTTGCACTTGCGACTTGGCACCCACGTCACTATTGACAGTCATAACTTCGAAGTTGTAGATAATTTATTTTATCTTGGAACCAGCAATAATACCCACAACAACATCAGCCTCGAAATCAAATGCAGGATATCTCTTGCCAATAGGCGCTACTTCGGACTAAGTAGGCAATTGAGAAGTAAAGTCCTATCTCGACGAACAAAAACAAAACTCTATAAGTCACTTATTATTCCCGTCCTGCTATATGGTGCAGAGGCTTGGACGATGTCAACAACGGATGAGTCGACGTTGCGAGTTTTCGAGAGAAAAGTTCTGCGAAAGATTTATGGCTCTTTGCGCGTTGGCCACGGCGAATATCGCATTCGATGGAACGATGAGCTGTACGAGATATTCGACGACATTGGCATAGTTCAGCGAATTAAAAGACAGCGGCTACGCTGGCTAGGTCATGTTTTCCGGATGGACGAAAACACTCCAGCTCTGAAAGTATTCGACGCAGTACCCGCCGGGGAAAGCAGCGGAAGAGAAAGACCTCCACTCCGTTGGAAGGACCAAGTGGAGAAGGACCTGGCTTCGCTTGGAATATCCAATTGGCGCCACGTAGCGAAAAGAAGAAACGATTTGCGCACGGTTGTTAACTCGGCTATAATCGCGTAAGCGGTGTCTACGCCAATTAAGAAGAAGAAGAAGAATAATTAAATATTTTTCGTTTTATTTACAATTTCCGGGAACTAGCTTGTCACAATGTATTTTCGAAATATTTGACTAGATCATGTTGTCCGGATGGACAAAAACACTCCAGCTCTGAAAGTATTCGACGCAGTACCCGCCGGGGGAAGCAGAGGAAGAGG
Source organism: Bactrocera zonata (assembly GCA_037783105.1). Classification (NCBI taxonomy): domain Eukaryota; kingdom Metazoa; phylum Arthropoda; class Insecta; order Diptera; family Tephritidae; genus Bactrocera; species Bactrocera zonata. The sequence continues at coordinate 156,463 of JBAWJQ010002719.1, read as the reverse complement.
AAGACCTCCATTCCATTGGAAAAACCAGGTGGAGAAAGATCTGAATTCGCTTGGAAACTTCAATTGGCCCCACATTGCAAAAAGAAGAAAGACTGAAGAGACGCGCTGTTGTTATCTCGGCTATAACAACGTAAGCGGTTTCTACGCCAATAAAGAAGAAGAAGAAGCGGAATGCACTAAAAACGAAACAAATTTCTGTTTTTTTCTAATAATTTATTGGATTTGACCATTCTAAAAAATCGATATTTTAACGTTGAAGCCACGTCTTCGTTGACCTGCTCGTTTGGATTCTTACGTTGCCTTGAGAAAAAGAGAAAGATTTTGCGGATGACTGCGTATATACGGTAGCAGAATTGCTTCTAATACTTTTTGGTAATCGGAACTATTCATTCATTCAATTTGAAACTGCGCCCCATACCATAAGTGCGCCTCCATCCAAATTGCGCTTTAAAAAATATCGCGACTTTTTTTGTAAATCTCTCCAGTATCCTAAAAAGCCATCTGGATCGTCAAAGTTGAACTTTTGCTTATCGGAAAAATTGACCAAGGATCAATAGTAAAGTTTTTTTGTAAGTGTAAAACTGAGACGAAAGACTTAGTGGCGTGGTTTCAAAAGAGGCGCTTACTGCCTTTGTTCACGTACAATGTTAGCATTTCGTTTCACAGCAACCCAAATTGTTGAAGCAGATGCAGAAATTTGGTTCTCACTTTCCGTATTGATATCGTTCTCTGACCATAATTGTCTTTGTTATTCAGGTAAATTCACACCACTATTACAATTGGTCAAACCCTCGCCATTCAAAGCTATAGACTTTCTCTTCATCGTTGAATACGCTTTTGCGCGGCATTCTCCTATTAACCAACACAATTTAATAAAATTAATTTATAACTCTGTGTGTCTTTATAGGAATGAAACAACCTAAAATAGTAGGATAGGTATCGTTAGAAAAAATTTGTAGAGCTCTAAAATAACAGAATGTGTTTTTAGAATGATAACACATTTTTTCAGTATTTCACAGAAATATAATATCTTTATAGCAATAAAACAAAGTGTCAGTATGTTAAAATTGGGTTGAATCGGATCAATACAACCCTTTGCCCCATATGCTATATATAATATGTATAAACACTTTCCAACTCCCTTGTGACTTAATACTGTCTATATCAGACAATAGGCTAGTTATATTAATAAAACTGAGGGTGCGGGTTTTTCTCATAACAGTGTATCTTTTTATCTAAAATGGATAAAATTGAGCGAAAACAAACATCCGGCTGACTTTTCTTCATATGATTGCCGATAGTATGTAAAGTAATTTATGAAACCTTTGGTATGTTAGTTATAGGCAGTCTTAGTTAAAATGGATAAAATCGCGTCAATACTACGCCCAATTCCCATTTACTACATAATGGGTTGTCAAAAAAGTCTTGCGGTATTTTTATTGAATCAATTCGTGTGACACCCATACAACGAGCTTCTCAGTGACTCCAAGCTTCTTCAAATGGTTTATAACGGTTTGATGTCTACTATACCGGTCTCTTTCGACCAATTCAGCGATTTTATCGCAATTTTCGACGACAGGCCTTCCGGAGCGTGGCGCATCTTCGACCACCTCTACACCAGAACGAAAACGTTGAAACCATCGTTTTGCGGTGGAAATGGAAACTGTATCGGGTCCATAAACTGCACAAATTTTATTGGCGGCTTGAGATGCATTTTTGCCTTTATCGTAGTAATACTGTAAAATATGCCGTATTTTCTCGTTATTTTGCTCCATGTTTGCGACGCTTTAACTCACGAACGACTTAAAGGAAACGACAATCAAGCGTTTTAGCGCGTGAAATGAGCTTTCCAAAAAGGTATAGCATGACCCGATGCGACGAACAAAACTAGAACTGCGCGCTTTCAGCGCCAACTAGCGAAAACACTGCAAGACTTTTTTGACAACCAATATAATTATTTACGTTATTCTAACAAGTTTAATTCTGAATGTATTGGCCTCTAAGTATTATTTATAATTACTTACATAAAATTGCTTCAAAATATGGTGGCGAGCATACCTGATCATTGTCAAATGGTTCCGTCCCCAAAATATTCCATAAAATGATTTCCGTCCCTCCACCTGTACTTACACCGTTTATGTTGGTCAAAATTTGTGATATTTTAAGAAAACTAAATGAACCATTGCTATTAAAAATTATTTGGTTCAGCGCTGAATTAGGAATTGGAATTCCCTAATATACAGAATTTCGATAGTCTGGCTGACGTTTTCCACATTAACTCAAGATATTAAATTTAGCCTCTTCGGGCGAGTTAATGTCACGAACAAAAGTACAACAATAAAACTAAGTTTAATGCTCTCGCAGCATATTTGAATATAAATTTTGTCAGCACCTGAAGGAATTTCCTCGGCTTCGATCCTTGCGAGTTGCAAGACTATAAATTGTAAATATTGAAAGATGATGTTTATTAGAGCCAAAAAAATATTAACCCTTCTTAAAAACATAATGGAAATACAGTTTCATTTCCAACGGAAGGAATTTCTTTGAAAAAGTTTGAATCTTGAGCTTTCTGTACTTTACATCAAACAATTTACTTTGTAATTGAAATAAAACTGAATGAAGGAATATATGTATAACGACGGAAAAATATTTTTGTGTTCATATATTGAAAGAATATTTTATATTATTTTTCGGAATCATTTTCCCCCAAGCACATTGATTTCAATTAACTTCACCTCAGCACAATTTCATAAGATAAATACATACATTAAAATAATGAAGTCTTTTCGCAGAACGATGGACTCGGATAACGTAAACTGTACACCCAAGCCTGTTTTCAAGGAATTGACGCAATTTTTTTTAGACAACTTTGGAACTAATCATATACCAGCCGGTAAGTACACCAGTTTTTTCATTTCAAGATCTGTAATCAAAAGAAATCGGATGTTTAAAACACACGATCTAAATCATTGTGACCTTTTTGGTCCTACATATTTTATAAATGAACAATTAAAATATCTTGGGTTACCTACAAATATTTCAAGAATCCCATATTCCCCATATCATTATCCAAAGACCGAAGACCTATGGTACTGAAAATCTATGGTAGATCTGGATGAAATATTACACATAGGTTTCTTCATGCTATATAATACGTATATGGGAAGTTTAGTTTTAAGACGACGCCGATATGTGGGTTTAATATCATATTTTCGGTTTCTCTCAGCTGGTTCACAACACCCACATTTTCTTTAGTAAATAACTGTTTTTTTTATTTTTCAGGCTATGTGAAAGAAGATACCTATGGTCCAAGAACGAATAAACAAGATTTCGCCGAACTATTTATAGTGTTTTACATACTTATAATATTGGCTATTTTATGTATTTTGGTATTACTAATGATGTAAGTATTAAGTAACAATTGGGAGTGACAATTGATTGACATCGCTAACCGTTGTCGCTGATTTATTGTTTGTATCCCCTTGGTGATCGGATAGGTTTACCAAATCTAACCATATTTATTTAACAATCTTACCGGACCATCGATTCACCAATCTGAAGAAGCTCTATAGAATAATGCACTTTCATAGCCGGAAATTAAGGACCTACATAGATACAGGAGGGCGTTTCGATAAGTTTTAGCATATAAAAAAAAAACACAAAAAATTGCTTAAGTGGGAATTTAATTATAAATATAATCTCCGGTTAGCTCAGTTCAATTAACCAAGGGATACTCCAACTTCATTAATAAGACTTTTTTGTCTTTATTTCGGCCGATTTCGACTATTTATAGGCGTAAGATGGAAAACCTTGGGGGCACTATTTTTGTAAAGTTTTGTGCAAACTTCATCGAAGTAGGATTTGTATACTGTCAGAGAAAGAATTAAATTAAATAATTTGCTATATGGGAAGTTGGCGTAGTTTTTCTCCTACACCCACTTCCAAAATGTATGATAGGAAAAAATTTAAATTGGTCAAATAGTTCCTGAGATAGGGGACTTCACCTAAAAGTAACCGGCCGTACTCTCATTATCCAATTTTATCACCTGTTCCCATAAAGCCTTAACCCACCATATAATTTTTGAAATTGAATGCTTGTGCCGAAATTATTCAGTGATTTACTGAAGTTTTAGTACTTTTTACTTTTCAATGTAATCGTTATATGAAGAATGGAAGGGATTATTATCTGACTTTATGTTACATATTTTCAGAGTGTATGAAGAAATCCCAAAGGGAATTCTACTTGGTAAATATGGTGGAGTTAGCTTAATCAATTTGTAAAATATATACATTTAACCACGGCCACTCCACTTTTAGCTCACAGATGTCCCTGGATAATGCGATCTCCGTTTTGTATTTAAATATAGTGCTTAATTAGGGCACTATGTAGGCTTTCGACTGATGACGGTTTGTTGGCGCGGCAATATTCCGATTCCGCCCTTCTGCAATACCAACCCCCCATGTCAGAGAATATGTTTCATCAAGATATGTTCATTTTAGTAAAGTTGCCGCTTTACGGTGAGACAGGCAGTATCAGATTTCAACTCGTCTCCTCATACCGATCATTTACGATTATATATTATATATTACTCTATATCTGTCTCGATTAATTTTAGCTGAAACAAACAAACGTTGAGTGAACAAATGTAATTATATATTGTAAATAAATAAATTATGCTTCTATTTGCAGGATTCTTTTCTTAATATGGTACTACAAAAGATGTAATTGTGAATCAGAAACATGCAGAAGAATAAAATTATGGACAATTTTAATAACTTCACTATTACTGCTTTCGCTCATATTGTCAGCGTAAGTACTCGTAAAAATAACAAATGAATATTCTACAATTTGTTTTCTAAGTATTTCACACTGCACACTTTAACTTAGTCAATTAATGCAAAATGTAAGAGTAAAATTGTGTAAGCGACATAAATTAAAAAGTTTTATTGCTTTAACTGAAAAAACCCACTAAAATCGGTTGCATGGAAACTACAAAGCCCTTCACAAATATAAAAGATCCCTCACAAGCAACGATACGCTATAGTGATCCGGTATGAACAATTTCTTCAGAGACATCATTGTTTTAAGTCATGACCCATGCTAAATTTGGTGTTTGAAAAAGTTGTCCATGTCCAAAAGCTTGCCCATATCCTTCTTTATTCCGACCGTACAGTTTATAAAACCTCTGTTCAGGGAAAAAGTTAAGTTATATGGACAGCCCCGCACAGACCATTTTTGGTCCTTAACGATGCAAGATGGAGTGCCGTTACGTTGTTCATGAGAAGTAGTCATCTTTCACGATGCCAGAGATTGAGGCGAATTTTAATAGGATCTGCGGCTTCACTTTCGATATCTTTTCCAGTTTCTCATATCAAGAGGCTCCGAAATGTGCATCCCGTTAAGTCAATACATGAGTATTGGATGACAGCCGTGCACCACTCTTGGTAATCCCGCCCACAACTTTAATGCCATAAATGCCTTTATGACCTGGCACCCAGTAGAAATGAATTTGCTTTTTCCTGGCTCTGTTTTCCAAGACACTTCTGTCCGATATGCGAACTGAGGTTAAATCCTTGATTGCTGCTTGGTTGTCTCTGGAGTTGTCTGTAAATGCATTAGAGGCCCGCTTAGCGGCTTTCCTAACAAAGGCCCCTGCATAAAATATGCTGCAGGGGTCCGGAAGCTTTAAAAGCTGCCTTATTGCTTTATCTGAACAAATAAAAGTTTAATGTGTTACGCGAAGCTATCATGCCTTTATGCCAACCATCTTTTTCCATGTTCACTCTCAACGTTTTTTTTTTCAATTGAAAAGTTTGATCATGTAGTCGTTGCTTTCCAAACTACCATTACCCACCAGAACTGCACAATCGAATAAGAGGATGTCACGTGTATGTAATCATATTGAGGATTACTTTGATGAAATATGTAAGTGGATATACTTCTGTAAGTGTAAAAGAGTTGTGTCAATTCTTGAAGTGCGTCCGCTGCTGAACTCTTTTTATCTTGAACACATTTTTATATACAAGGTGTGTTCCAAAGTAAACAGGACTTTTTGAATCTAGGGCCCCCTGGTGGCGCCATCTACATGTCGACTAGTGCGTTAGAATCTGCTATCTTTATCGATTGTCCAGTTTCATGACATTTCATTGATTGGAAGTAAAGTTATTGCGTTTTAAGTTGTGTTATCGGTGCGAAAATGAGCTTCGAACAAAGAGCCAACATTTTGTTTTAAAATTGGTAAAACTTTTACCGAAACGTTTCAATTGATGAAACAAGTTTATGGTGGTGATTGCCTATCCCGTACCAGAGTGCACGAGTGGTTTCAACGTTTTCAAAGTGGTCGTGAGGACAGAAATGACGACCAACATGTGGGTCAATGAAAATCCGTGATCATCGGAAATTGCTGATTTGTTTTTATGATTCCAAGGGTATTGTCCACAAAGAATTTGTTCCACCTTGGAGTTTTGAAGTGTTTGACGTGTCTGGCCCGAATATCGTGAAGATGAAAGTTGGCGTTTGTTACACGATAATGCGCCGTCTCATCGACGCTTGTGACCGATTATATGACCAAAAATCACACCACCATTAACCACTCCCCGTACTCACCTGACCATTTGTTCTGTTTTCCAATTGAAAAGTTTGATCATGTAGTCGTTGCTTTCCAAACTACCATTACCCACCGGCTTATGTGTACCGGATTCTATGTGTAAATTCTCCAGCAGCCAAGATGTTTAGTATATACATAGGCGGTAGGTTTAGCACTAGTTGAAGATCCGCGTTGGAGTGGTTTTTAGAGCTTCCGTTAATCGTAGTACAGCGAGCCCCTGAACAAGTTCCATTGGCTTCCGGTAGGTAGATTTTCGAACGCGTGCCCAACATACTAGAGCAGAATTGGTCTTACGATAACTATATATCACCAGTACATCTGTCTACATGCATATAACGCATTACTGGTATTTCTCTTTCTTTTTTCTACGTTGTGCTTCCACATCAGTTTGCTATCCAAGACTACCCCAAGGTGCTTAGTACCACCTGTACCAGTATTTTCTTGGACATTCTAGTATCGTTCAATTCTATTCGATATTGACTTCTGTAAAGACGTTGTTGAATGGTCAAGTCTCGATTAATGTCGTACGAATCGATGAAAATACTCCTGCACTGAGAGTATTCGACGCAGTATCCACTGGGGGAAACAGTGGAAGAGGAAGACCTCCATTCCGTTGGAAAGACCAAATGGCAAAGGACCTGGCTCCAATTAGCGCCAAACAGCGAAAAGAAAGAACGACGCGCTTTTGTAAAATGTTCTATAACCGCGTAAGCGGTGTCTACTCCAATAACAAAGAAAGAAAAAAAAGATATTAACATGTTTGCTTCTTTTATTTTTATTTGTATATGCAACTTATGTATCAATTTGCGAATTGCACTTAATTTTTTCTTTGTTTCATGCCCATCTATAGTTTCGGGCTCTACATTGTCTTCAAAAATATTGCACATCTAAAGAGAGTATATACAAAACCCGAAGAATCACAAGGTAATAAATTTGATAAGATCAGCACAGTCGTATCCAAAATCCTGGGCGACGATTTTGAAAACTTAAAGGACGATTCAATTCATAGCTGCTGGAATTCCGGTAAGCCGATTATTTTTTGGAATTTACAATCAAATAGAACTGCATTAAATACTTATGTATGTATGTACTGATGAATTTCTTTATACAATCACAACATATGGTAGCTAAAAATAGTAAAACTTTCAACAATATAATTGATAACCGAACTATTTGTAATATAACTGCATACCTCATTCATCCATATTTGTGTATATATATAATTTTAGATTTACTAAAAGATCTTTACCCTGCAACGACAAAATTGCGAAAAATGTCAAAAACTTTCGAGAGTGTGTACAAACAATATATAGAAAATTTCCTCACGCCGGCTTTTCTCAATACATTACTGTATGATGATGGTAAGCGTGCTAAAAATTATTAAAAAACCAACCACACTGACTAAATGCAGGTATACATGACTATATAAAATGATTCTCCTTAGTTTACCGAATGTTTGCAAGAAACTTTTCTGCATATATGTCTGCGGGGAAACAAGGAATTCCCATTGTTCATGAAACTAAGGCCCTTCAATATGGCAGGCATTTATTTTCATTAGATGATGTAAGTATTTACAAACAAATAAACTAAGCCAAATTAAACCATACTTGTTATATTTTCTACTCTCGCAACATTTTGGTGATCGTTTCACATAATGGTTGCTTGTAACACTCAAAATTATTTTTTGCTTGCAACTCTGAAAAAATGTTCTTGGACACCTTTTCTATTTTTTCTTGAAATCACATAAAAAACAGATCTCGTTTCCAACTTTTTGTAGAGCCATGACATTTCTACAAAACTATAAGTTTTGCAATTGAATTCTTTTTTTCACGCGTTATAAAATCTATAAGAAAAAAGTTTGCCTTAAAATAATCAAACTTCAAAAAATCATTAGAGATCATTCAATTTCCTTCAAACTCTATGAAACGAAATGATAAAAAAAATATAAACTGCAAGGCGGAAAACCTATCCATTATAATTAAGATCTCATACTTTGAGAGATTTTCATAGATTTGTCGAAGAATCCATTTTTCAGAGCACCAAGTAAAAATAGTTCGGTTTTTTGACTCACCCTAATCATCGATATTTACGAAACAAATTGAAATTCAGGTGACGAAATCTTGGCATTCAATATACATATCATCAGTTTGGATAGACTCTGAAGGCCTCCTATAAGGCAAAAATTGCGTGCGGTCGCACGAAAGGGAGTCGCCTTGTCTGAAACCTCGTTTGATATCGAGGTCTTTCCCGATTCTGGCGGAGCTTTTGGTATTGCTCAAAGTCAGTTTACACACCCCTATTAGTTTTGTGGGATATTCAGACATCGCGGCATAAAGAGAGCTCCTTTTCGTGCTGTCAAAAGCAGCTTTGTAATCGACGAAAAGGTGGTGTGTGTCGATTCTCTTCTCAGGGGGCTTTTCCAAGATTTGGTGCATGGTGAATATCCAGGTCTAAAGCCACACTGATCCAATCAGTTTGTTAACGGTAAACTTTAATCCTATCAATACGCTCGATAGAACCTTATATGCTATATTTAGGAGACTTATCACACGGTAGTTGGCGCAGATTGTGGGGTCTCCCTTTTTGTGGATTGGACAGGGCACACTTAACACTTAAATTCCAATCGTTGGGCATGCTTTTGTCCGACCATATTTTACAAAGAAGCTGATGCATGCTCCTTATCAGTTCTTCGCCGCCGCGTTTAAATAGCTCAGCCGGCAATCCATCGGCCCCCGCTGCTTTGTTATTCTTCAGGCAGGTAATTGCTATTCGAACTTCTTCATGGTCGGGCAATGGAACGTTTGCTCCATCGTCATCGATTGGGGAATCGGATTCGCCTTCTCCTGGCGTTATGCTTACACTGCCATTCAGCAGGCTGGAGAAGTGTTCCCTCCATAAGTAGAGGATGTATGTTTTCTCTCCGCTGCGTCACGGCACTCCTCATCGTATCAGCTGTTCTTTTGCATTTTCCGTAAACCAATGGTTTCGGTTGCAGTGGTCCGAGTCGTGTCTTCCGTCTATCACAACATGATCGACTTGGTTGGTGGTTTTTCGATGGTACTACAGATAACCATATTTCGGGCCCCTTCTTCAAAATGTGTAAATAGCACGATAGTACTGGATTCATATTCCTAGAAAATCGTTGGCCAGACAGTTTATAGCCGAGTAAATTTAATGCATCATTATTATTCGACTCTGTAGTATTAGCTCCTCAACCAATTTTTACTTTATGCTTTACCATACCATTTTAATCTGCTTTTCTCCCTTTCTAAACAGTGGGGAAATTACACAATGTCTCAAATATGATTTCAGAACTCCTGCCTTACTACGTCAGAACTGCACAATCGAATAAGAGGATGTCACGTGTATGTAATCATATTGAGGATTACTTTGATGAAATATGTAAGTGGATATACTTCTGTAAGTGTAAAAGAGTTGTGTCAATTCTTGAAGTGCGTCCGCTGCTGAACTCTTTTTATCTTGAACACATTTTTATATACAAGGTGTGTTCCAAAGTAAACAGGACTTTTTGAATCTAGGGCCCCCTGGTGGCGCCATCTACATGTCGACTAGTGCGTTAGAATCTGCTATCTTTATCGATTGTCCAGTTTCATGACATTTCATTGATTGGAAGTAAAGTTATTGCGTTTTAAGTTGTGTTATCGGTGCGAAAATGAGCTTCGAACAAAGAGCCAACATTTTGTTTTAAAATTGGTAAAACTTTTACCGAAACGTTTCAATTGATGAAACAAGTTTATGGTGGTGATTGCCTATCCCGTAGCAGAGTGCACGAGTGGTTTCAACGTTTTCAAAGTGGTCGTGAGGACAGAAATGACGACCAACATGTGGGCCAATCAAAATCCGTGATCACCGGAAATTGCTGATTTGTTTTTATGATTCCAAGAGTATTGTCCACAAAGAATTTGTTCCACCAGGCCAACACGTTAATGCGATATTCCACCTTGGAGTTTTGAAGTGTTTGACGTGTCTGGCCCGAATATCGTGAAGATGAAAGTTGGCGTTTGTTGCACGATAATGCGCCGTCTCATCGACGCTTGTGACCGATTATATGACCAAAAATCACACCACCATTAACCACTCCCCGTACTCACCTGACCATTTGTTCTGTTTTTTTTAAGTCCTGTTTACTTTGGAACGCACCTCGTATTTCGATTCGGCCATTTTTTTCGAAATCGCAACCAATCATATGCATTAAAATTAGCCTAATATGTATCTTCATTCCGTTTCCTGCGCATTGGATCGAATCGGAATTAACAACCTCATCATTACTCCGAATTAAATATGTAAAAGCGGTGGGCGTCAATCAACAAAGAAATTTTATAAACGAAAAAGTCGAAACACTCTTTCAGAAGAAAATGACGGAACGTAATGCACCATACAAGTTTGGATACATTCTATGTATTATAGCCATAGCGGTAAGTACCTTTCAACGCGATTTTCAAAATACCAACAACTATGTATATTCATATGAATTGAACGGATTTCAGTATGATCCAACTTAAAATATAAGACATTTTATATATTTATTATGTTAAGAGTCAAAATAATTCATAAATAACAAGTAAGGAAGAGCCAAGTTCGGGTGCAACCGAACATTTTATACTCTTGCAACTTGAAGAAATCAATGCCAGGGAAATACTTTATGGTGTGAAACGTCAACCTGAGGATTGAAAGCCAAGCAATTTTATATATACATACATGTACCATATATAACTCCTGTACTGACAGATATGGAAATCGGGGTAGTATCGACCAGATTTTATCAATTTTTGCCAATATACTATTAACATGTCACTTACTAAAAAACTAACCATATAGAGTAAAGTCAGCCGGATATTCTAAAATCGAGATATTGGGGGGTAGGTTAAGTTTTCGCTCAAATTCATCTATTGTAGGCTCAAAGATACATTGTTATGAGTAAAACACGTCCAATATTTTCGGTCAAAAGTCAACTATAGGTACTGGTCCAAATATTTGGTATTTAGGGGCTTGAACAGTTTTTGTTGGACTTAAAAAATTGTAAGATGGCATACACTAAAGACCTTATTCGTGCAAACTTCAATCCCATTGTATTAATTCCTTCTTAATTTGTGTACTGGAAACTGAACGAATCAAGTGGAATTTAAAATTGTGCTTTATGGGAAGTAGGCGTGGTTGTTGTCCAATTTCAGCCATTTTCACAGTGGGGCATATAAAGTAAGAAAAATGCCAAATATTGTCGAAATTGGTCAGTCGGGTCACGAGATATGGGATTGTATCAAAAAATGGGCGGTGCCACGGCTATCTCCAATTTTCATACCAGCCCCCATAAAGCTCTCTAATACCATCTTGGTATTAGTAGTTATTGATTTATAGCGCTTCTATCAGTTTTTAACAGTACCGTTATATGAGAAGTGAACGGGGTTATCCTCCGATTTCATCCATTTTCACACTGTCGGTAGAAGTTCTTATAAGATTTGTTCTCAGCAAATTTGGTTGTTGTAGATTAAATCAAGAAAAAGAAGATTAAATGGTTTAGGGCATTAAACTTGTTAGAACGCGGGACCACGCCCACTTTTCCAAAAATGCAGGTACCCCTTGCTACTGCGATCCTCTGTACCAAATGACAGCTTTATATCTTAAATTAGTGCTTAGTTATGGATTTTTTTTTTCGGTTAATGGCGATTTGTGGGCGTGGCAATGAACCGATTACGCCCATTTACGAACTCGAATTTTTTTTTTTTTTTTGTGCTAAGAAATCCACATACCAAGTTTCATCAAGATATCTCAATTTTTACTTAAGTTACAGCTTGCACGGACGGATGGACGGACAGACAGACAGTCAACCGGATTTCAACTTTTCTCGTCATCCTGATCATTTATATTAGGTTGCAAAAATATCTCCCTTCCGCCTTTTTGTCTTTTGAATTTCGCTGCTATGTATCCGCTGTATCTGGCAATATCTTTGAAAGGTCTTGGCATAACTTACAAAACGACGCTATGCATGATTAGTTTGGATTTTGCGTTCAACAGTTATGGACATGTAAACATGAAGTTCACTAACGCCGAAATTCGCGCTATTTAAAAGTTTTCCTTCAAATCCGCTAGAGGGGATATTATGAAGTTGCCGATCACTGTAACACTTTTCATAAAGCATTGAATAAAGAGCAAAAAAGCGGAAGGGAGACCTAATATATATGTGTATAACCCTATATCTGTCTCGATTACTTTTAGGTGATACGTATAACCGTTATGTTAATTACAAGGTGCGTTCCAAAGTAAACAGGACTTAAAAAAAAAGAAAACAGAACAAATGGTTTTTTCGGCAAAATCAATTTTATTCCTTCTGCTTCAATACAGCTTCTTGGACGGTCCAAAAGCATGTCGAACGAGTGTTTTAGTTTGGCCGGCAGTATGCCGGTGCCAGCCTTTTCTGTATGCGTCTGTATAACGATTTCCTCTCATGGCCAAATGCATTTTTCCGAAAACGAAGAACACGCCAAAGGCTTCAAAACTCCAAGGTAGAATACCGCATTAACGTTTTGGCCTGGTGGAACAAATTCTTTATGTACAATAGCCTTGGAATCATAAAAAACAAATCAGCAATTTCCGGTGATCACGGATTTTGATAAGCTTACATGTAGGTCGTCATTTCTGTCCTCACGACCACTTTGAAAACGTTGAAACCACTCGTGCACTCTGCTACAGGATAGCCAAACATCGCCATGAACTGGTTTCATCAATTGAAACGATTCGGTAAAAGTTTTACCAATTTTAAAACAAAATGTTGGCTCTTTGTTCGAAGCTCATTTTCGCACCGATAACACAAACATACTGGTACTTAAAATGCAATAACTTTACTTCCAATCAATGAAATGTCATGAAACTGGAAAATCGATAAAGATAGCAGATACTAACGCACCAGTCGACATGTTGATGGCGCCACCAGAGGACGATAGATTCAAAAAGTCCTGTTTGCTTTGAAACGCTCCATGCATATGTAAATTAAACATCAACACCCGCGCCTGTATATCTGATTTCTCCAGACTGGACTGGAAGCAAAGCAAATGGGTCTGGAAGTGAACGAGGGCAAGACGAAATATCTCCTGTCATCAAACAAACAGTCATCACATTCGCGACTTGGTTCTCACGTCACTGTTGACAGTCATAACTTTGAAGTCGTAGATAATTTCGTATATCTGGGAACTAGTATAAACGTCACCAACAATGTCAACCTCGCGATCAAGCGCAGGATAATTCTTGGCAATAGGTGCTACTTCGGACTGAGTAGGCATTTGAGAAGTAAAGAAGAAAAAGAAAAAATTTAACATGTATGTATTTGGAAGTGCGATAATGTAAGACAATTAGTTTAGTAGATTTATTTAATAAGTTATGAAGCTAAAGCTGATACTTTTCGTATTGTTAAGATTTAATTTTATTATCCTTATTAATAATAATAATAATAATAATAATAACCGCTATGTGAACAAAACTATAATAATCTGTAGTAACTGGTTCAAAATTCTGTGGTTTTCTTCTATCCATTTCATATATTTAGCAATTAATAAAGCATATCAAAATATTGTTTTTAACACAAATAAAAAAAATTAATGCTAAAGCTTAAAATGCGCCTAATTTATATCAAAAAAGTTTACGTACATCAATGATTATTTATGTAAATCAAAATTAATTACAATAGTTTTAGAGGTTTTTGGCCTACATTTTGAATTATTGTCTCTAGACGTCAACGTATGCTCCCTACTCGATTTCTAGTATTATTTCTGGATATTTTAACCCCTTAAGTCGATGATCCAGTTTTTTGGCCCTATTTTGAAGAAATTCGATGTTTTCGAATGCGGTTTTCCAAATAGTTCCAGATATTTTGAATAGGATTAATGTCTAGCGATTGCGGGACTTATGGAACTATTTTTATTTTCATAACAACCCTGCACGTACAAGATACAATATGTATTTTGGGTCGGTATCCTGTTGGAAATTGATTTTAACGGGTGATTTTTTTGAGGTTAGGATTTTCATGCAGTAGTATTTGACAGATCACGTGGGATGTCAGACATGGTGTCAAAGAGAAAGATGCTCAGTATGCTTTGACATTTCATCATGAATAGACTTACTAACGAGCAACGCTTGCAAATCATTGAATTTTATTACCAAAATCAGTGTTCGGTTCGAAATGTGTTTCGCGTCCGTGTCCGATGAGCGATGAGGCTCATTTCTGGTTGAATGGCTACGTAAATAAGCAAAATTGCCGCATTTGGGGTGAAGAGCAACCAGAAGCCGTTCAAGAACTGCCCATGCATCCCGAAAAATGCACTGTTTGGTGTGGTTTGTACGCTGGTGGAATCATTGGACCGTATTTTTTCAAAGATGCTGTTGGACGCAACGTTACGGTGAATGGCGATCGCTATCGTTCGATGCTAACAAACTTTTTGTTGCCAAAAATGGAAGAACTGAACTTGGTTGACATGTGGTTTCAACAAGATGGCGCTACATGCCACACAGCTCGCGATTCTATGGCCATTTTGAGGGAAAACTTCGGACAACAATTCATCTCAAGAAATGGACCCGTAAGTTGGCCACCAAGATCATGCGATTTAACGCCTTTAGACTATTTTTTGTGGGGCTACGTCAAGTCTAAAGTCTACAGAAATAAGCCAGCAACTATTCCAGCTTTGGAAGACAACATTTCCGAAGAAATTCGGGCTATTCCGGCCGAAATGCTCGAAAAAGTTGCCCAAAATTGGACTTTCCGAATGGACCACCTAAGACGCAGCCGCGGTCAACATTTAAATGAAATTATCTTCAAAAAGTAAATGTCATGAACCAATCTAACGTTTCAAATAAAGAACCGATGAGATTTTGCAAATTTTATGCGTTTTTTTTTTTTAAAAAGTTATCAAGCTCTTAAAAAATCACCCTTTAGTACACTTAAAATTTAAATTTCCAATTTAAATCCATTTTTTCACTAGTAAAGTCCAAATGTCCAACTCTAGATGCCACCTTACACCCGCAAACCATAACATTACCTCACAGTGCTCTACCATTGGCAATAGATTTTTTCCTTGCGACTCTTCTTTGATCTTTCTCTACACTTTTCGTGATTTAATCGAACCAAATATTTTAAATTCTGATTCGTCGGTGAACACAAAGTTTTTCCAAAACCAATACGGTTTGTTTAAATATTGTTTAGCAAACGCCGACCTCTTCTATTTATTAACCTTACTTAGGTATGGATTACGAGGTGCGATTCGTCTATCATAACCAGCACTCTTCAACACATTCCTTACTGTTTGAGGACTTATTTTTTGTGTACATTTCAAAAATGGATAAACCACATGTTTCTGAACATTTTACCAAAATAATTTATATTTTAAGTGTGCTTAAATCGGCTGTTAATAGCAGCCATTTCTATTTACCACAGAACTACGGTCCAAAACACACAACTTATCTTGTAAATGAATAATTGTTAGGTAATTAAAAATAAATCTATAGGTCCCGCAATCACCAGACATTAACTCGATTCAAAATATCTGGAACTTTTTGGAAAACTGTATTCGAAAACATCGAATTTCTTCAAAATAAACCCAAAAAACTGGATCATCGACTTAGTGGGTAAGAATATCCAGAAGTAATACTAAAAATCGACTTGGGAGCATACGTCGACGTCTAGAGACAATAAAATGTAAGCCAAAACCGCTAAAACTATTGTAATTACTTTTAATTTATATAAATAATCATTAATATACGTAAAATTTCTTGATATGAATAAGGCACATTTTAAGCTTTAGCATTAAAATTTTTTATTTGTGTATAAAAAAATATTTTGATATGCTAAATTTAATGTTAAATATACATATCTTGAAATGGAAAGAAAAAACACAAAATTTATTCATTTTAGAACTAGGTGTATTTAAACTTTATTGGTCCACTGTAGGTCTAAACAAGAATATGAGTACAAATCTCTAAACGGAATCAAGTGAGGAAGATCTAACTTCGGGTAAAACCGAACATTTTATACTCTTGTAACTGGCAAGGATTAAAGCCAGGGAAGTACTTTCTGGTACATAAAGCTTATTGTTAAAGGCGGTCTAAGACGAGTTTTACCCAATTTTGTTCATTCTAAGCATAAAGATAAGACCGAAAAAAAGCGATTTTTCCATAGTTTTTTGTGAGAATACTTTATTTATTTTACACATATTATGGTATCTTTTACCCGTATTTTAAGACTTGGGAACGGGTTTTTCAATAAGAACGCTGCATCAGTTTTTTTTGATGATTTATTCGCGCGAAAGTACATTTGATTCCATTATGTATGGAACTCGATTTTTTCAGCATAGTCACTATGGGCACGTTTGCACAAGTCCAGAAGCTGAACTGAATTTTCGACGGTTTTCAAACATGCATCGGCCGATACTACTACAATTTTACGTTCGTTACGTTTTGTGTACAACTAACAGAGTTACAGCATTTTAAACGACCGGCCGTGATACCTAACTTTTTATGTACAAAATAGTTCAAATCGACTTTTGAAAATTTGAAATAACGTCTTCACATAAATCAAAATCATCGAATAACAGATATAATTGAGGATGCGATGGAAAAAACGCAAATTTGCACAGCTGTTTTTCTTGGCGTACCCCAAGCGTTCGATAGAGTATGGCACCATGGCTAACTTCATAAATTAAGACTTCTCTTTCCACAGCATCTAATTGAACTACTTGCCTCTTACCTGAGCAAACGGTACTTCAGAATCAAGCAGGGACAATCATATACTATGTTATAGCCAATAAAAGCAGGTGTACCCCAAGGAATCGTCCTGGGACCGTCATCTCTTATACATTTTGTTTACTAGCGATATGCCTACGCCGCCAACACAAGCGCCACATTTGCAGATGATACGTGCATCATTATGACTGGTAAAAATGTAGTATAGTCGTCGAACAGAACGCAGTCTTCAATCAACCTACATAATTGTAGAATAAACACAAAAATGGAACATTACTCTCAACGGTTGAAGTCTATACATATAAACTTCACTAACAAAACTGCTACGTATATCCTCTTATGTATTGGGAATGAAGTAATTCCGTACTCTACCTCAGCGAAATATCTTGGTTTGACGCTGGATGCAGTTGCAGAAATAAAACTAAAATACAACAAAATAAATTGGTTAATCGGCAAGAAATCACCCCTAACAACCTCAAATAAAATTTTAGTCTAAAATCAAACGTTAAAGCCGCGATTTTTTTTAGCTAAAATCACGCTTTTAATTCCAAGTGCTGCAAAAAATAGAAAAAAACTCTTTCTGATGACCTCGAGAAATACATCACCTTTCAAATGCATATCAATTTCAATCAATTTCTTTAGATTCACCACCACAGGCTTATTTATTAATATTTTTCATTGAAAATTTTTTCTAATATACTTCAAAGGTTGTACAAAATACGTCATTAACTTCAATCAAATTATATTACTCATGTCGCCGCAAAAAAAAAAACACAAATATATCATTTTTTTGCCTTTAAAACCTTACCTCCCCCCCTTAATGTGTTTCCTTGAGCAAAATTTTAATTCAGCATCTCAATTTACGGTTAAGTACTAATTGTAATTTTTATGTTTTCGATTAATGGCATTTTGTGCGAAGGAACTTGAGTACCAAGTGTTTAAGTTACAGCTTGCATGAACAAAATGAAAGACGGTCAATTCATCTTGCTATTCTTGGATCATCTTCAAATTCCTAGCATGAAATAAATTGAATTATAATTTGTTTATAGAGGCCCGGAGCTCCATCTAGGACTTTAGGAAAAAAATATGTACCATATATGCATAAGTAATTTCTTTGGGTATTTTGAATAATGTGTGCGTTATTTCAATGAAAATTATAGAACTAGTTTTTTACTCATAACTGTGTATCTTTTTGCCTAAAATACTATATATAAAATTTGGTGAAAACTTGACTTAGCCCCCTTATAACAAATATCAGGATTTTCGAACATCCGGCTGACTTCACTCCATATGATTGGTTATTGAATGAGAGGTACTTTATGAAACCCAGAGAAATTTTTTTTAGTGTGAGGCATGTTACTAGTATGTGTAATTGGCAAAAATAGCTAAAATCTGGTCAATATTATATGTCGACCAGTGAATGAGTTATTATACCATATATACACGTATATATGTATATAAAATTGCTTGGACTCTGATCCTCTGGTTAATGTTTTGCCCTGGCTATGAAGATTTGTCAGCATCTGACAGAATTTTTCGGGTTTTAATTCTTTCAAGTTGCAAGAGTACAAATTGTTCCTTAGTTGTTATTGTAATGTTCTAAAATTGTGGACTATTAAAAAGTGAATTTTAACAGGTAAACGTTCTTATCTATTTGCAGGTGCTTGTCATTTATCTAATGCTTCTATTATGCAGTTTGTGTTTGAAATTTAAAGCTATGATCAAACCTCTCATATTGTAGGTTTGAAGACTGACACGCAAACATAATTTCAAATTTTTTACAATTTTCAGCATTTTTATAATTCTTACATTGGTTTTCATTCTCATGGCTTTCGTTACATTTTTCCATTTCTTCTATGGAGTTATTGGTTATAATGGATTGTGCAAAGAAAATACAAGGTACATGATCTCGCGCTGTGTTGGTGCAATTTATTATAATATATATATACAGTATATTTACACATTTCTTATATCTTTATAGAACAAAATCGGATAGTTTCATTTATATGATGCACAAGCAATGCACGGATAATCAGAACGTATACATTTTATTGACAGACAATCATTGGATAAAAGGTTTGTCTGAATGGAGTACCATTGATGAAGCGGAAATTTTAGAAGACTGCTTGGACACTTGCACCATTTTGGATCGGAAATTTATACATATTGTGCTTGACGCCTCTGAGGGTTATCCAAATAAAAATTTTTGTGAATATAAAGCATTTAACCAATCGTGGCTAGATCTCGTCATTAGCAAGCATCGTGTATATCAAACTAAGTAAGTAATTAAGAATGCTATCAATATATTCGAGCATACTATGAAACCGATAAAATCTGGATAACAAGGCTATCTGAAAGATATCCCCTATTTCTGGTATTTTTTTCTAATATTTTTATTAATTATTGCACCTATAATTTAACTTCCTATTCACTTATTTTTGCATAAAGACCCTAGGCAACTTTGAATAAATTGGACCCCTGACAAGTTGCAACTCTCAAATGAAATTGGTTTATTATGAGGATATTATCATATCTAATTCATTAAATGATTACTAATTACTAAGACCAGGGCCGTCTTAAACCAAGCTGGGCCCTTTTGAAAGTAAAAAAAGCGACTTATACAAAATTTTTTTTACATTTAATAAAGGTAATCAAATACAGTATGATATAATATAAATATCTTTACTGATTATGCGTGTAGGCGTGTGTGTGTGAGCAAAATCTTCTATTATATCTTTAAAGTCAATTTTTTGAAGGATTTCACTTTCTAAATATGCACATAATTGACAAACTACTCAGTCGTTCTTGTAACATTGTTGTTCGCAATTCATTTTTTATTCTCTTAAGCTGCGAAAATGACCACTCTCTACTACAATTGGTAACCATTAGACAATGTATTCTAGTAACAATTTCTATGTTTGGAAAAGTTTCTTCCAATTTATCTGATTTTATTAGGTTATATAAGTTTGAGATATTTAAATCCGCTGATTGATTTGCTATATTTTATTCATAATTCCCAAAACATCATTCCACATTTCCGTTAGAAGAGCAGTAGAAATTTTTGAAGACAATGCTTCAGAAATATTTAAATAACCATTTTGCAAAGCATTAATAGCATTGGCACGTGCAGACCATCTAGTTTCCGAAAGAGACTTTAGGACTCTATTTGCTCCTAAATGCTCTGTCAAAATTTTCCATCGTTTTGTCGAAGCAGAGAAAAAATTGAACAATTTTTGTACAAATTGAAAGAATGATACCGCTTCAGTACCACACTCAACAGCCTGAACACCCACTAAATTTAGCGAAAGTGCCGCACGTGGAACGTAAATCGCAAATTCATAAATTTCTTTTATTCTTGACTGAACACCAGAGTACTTTCCAGACATATTTGATGCAGTGTCATAGCTCTGCCTGGGACCATCTTTTATAGGAATATCAATGATATATGCTATATATTGCGGATTATGTTTATCCATAGGCAAAAATTACATAAATCTCTCAATAGGCTGTCCGTCTTTTACGTATCTAACTATGAAAGTTAGTTCGTCAACGTGGGACAGATCTGGCGTAGAATTTACGCTAATAGAATAGTACTTTGCTGATTTAAGTTCTTTGACAATGGTTTTCAAAACTTGTGTCCCATTAAATTAATAAATTCATTACAAATATTTGCCGATAAATATGATGTACTTCCTTTTCCACGCAGTTTTGTATGTGATCAGCAAGAAAAGGATCAAATTTACTAATCAGTTCTAAGCATCCCAAATAATTCCCATTATTTTGAATTCCTAATGTCTCATTATCGCCACAAAAAGCAAGACCTCTTGAAGCTAAAAATTTCACTACTGCAACAATCCTCCTAAGCATATTCTTCCAACTCAGTATCAATTCGTCCAGTAGTTTTCATTCTTGCAACATAACTCATCATAAATTCCCTGTGCTGTGAACTGTTCTCATGCTCTACCAATAAGTTACTTATATGCTTCCAATCTGTATATCCGTTAGGAGAACTTAAATTATGTGCAGTACCAGTAGTGGTATTAAATAGACGGCAGCAATAACAGTATACAGATTTCTTTGCTTGTGAATAAAGGAGGCATTTTCTTTGTAAAGACTCACCATTCGTCAGTTTATGAATAAACATGTTTTTAGTTAAGTATCTAGTTTTCGTTTTACCGTTTGAATCTGGAAAACTTGTAGAAGTTTCAGAGAAGTCATATTTATATTTTGGAAAAACTCTGGTCCTTTTCGAATCCAAATATCACGGACTTGTTCCGGTAAAATGTCGTCACAGTAAGTACTAGGGTCAGGAGACTTATTTGTTTCTTCAACCGTAAAAAACGAAATGAGCTTTGGAAGCTTTTCCCTTATTTCTTTTTGAGCTGTAACTTTTTCTTTTTTGTGAACCAGTTAAATATGTTTTTTTCGACATAATGAAACAATGTTTAAACGAACAAATCAAAACTTCTGTCTATTTTACTCAATTTTAAATATCAAACCTTAGATAAATAATCCAGTGTTTATTGATCTCAGTATCAAACGAAACAAAATAACGCCACCCACTCACTCCTATTAGACTGAAAGGTGGGGGGATCCCCGTATGATGTATTATCATTATCATTCGGGGATCCCCCAACCATAGACAATGTCGACATTTATGTTAGGCCTTGTTTACACGGTACAGCTTGACTTTAGAATCGAATTGCGTGAGGGATCGCTAGATGGTGTACTTAGTAAATTAGGTAGGATGCGTTCGGAAATATACCCTCTGATAATATTACTGATTTGTGAAAAAAGTGTAATATGCCCGACAAAATTGTGTGAGAGAAATTGTCGGTCCTTCGGGGCCCCCTGACTAAGACCTTCCAATTTTGTACTAAAACTACAAAATGGTTCACATTTCTGGAGAGATCTTCTCATATACTCAAAATATTGCTTGTCATTTTATTAGTTAACTTCACGCTATACAAATCGCTCAGTTTGTCAGATTCCTTAACAAAGCACATTATCGTGGGCATTAGATACACTATAGTTTGATGCTAAAACTAGATGAAAACCATAATTTAAGCTAATAAGCTGTCAAACAATTCAAATTTTTTTCTAATAGTCTGAAGTCTAAGTTTTGATTCCTCCAGATTGTGGCAGCATATAATCTTCCTTGCTTGTTTTTCACATAATAATCAATATTGTTTCTGCTTCTGTTTATTCCATGGTATGACATCAGCATGGATGACTTTAACAAAAACTATTTTTCTAAATTACGAAAAAATAAAACTTTATGCCTTTTGGATCTGGCAAAACATGGTAGAGAAGTTTTAAAGCAACTGCCTCAAGAAGAATATCTACGGTGTAGTAGTGGTTATAAAGCGGGTAAACATTTCACGGAATCATTAAAACCGGCCTACGATGAATTAAATTCGTTGTGTAAAGCTACTGTTGACTCTTGTAATAAATATGTTAAAGAAATATCACTCATCGTTCAGAACGTAAATGCGTTTAAAACAAATTCTGAGAACAAGCTTAAGCAGGAGCTTGGACCATGTGATGATATGCTTAGCTCTGCAAGGACAAAACAGAAAGAATTCTGTAACTGTGAATTGTACATGTTGGTAAGTACACATCTACAATACAATTCTATATAGTATAATTACCTAAATTTTACCTACTTTCGAAACAAACGGTACTGAAAATACCACACCCAGCTAACAGCATTAATCGAACAATCGGTTTATAACTCCGCCTTCTCCCAGTTTTGTTAAAAATAACTATAACTAAATGCTTTAGAGAGATTAAAATTTACAATCGGTATGATAGAAGAGGCCTTTACAGGAGCCGGGGTCAAGATGGGACGATGGACGAGGCATCACCCCTTTTTAGCTGAAATTACCAGCTCCGAACTTATTCAACCAATTTCAACTAAATTCGGTACATAACACTATTCTTACTACAGTCACGTCTCCTTCCCATGCACTCAATTTGCTTGATATTTAGCACCAATTAATATTTTCGGATAAGAAATAGAGAGAGCGTGCTTTGCTAATAACAGTTTTTCTGCCTAAAATTGACAAAACCGGGCGAAAACTTGCCTTAGCCCCCATGTAACTGATATCTAGGATTTTGGAACATCTGACAGACTTTCAGAAACCGCTTACACGGTTATAGCCGAGTTCACAACAACATTCCAGTCGATTTTTTCTTTTCGCACGGTAGCGCCAATTGGAGATTCCAAGCAAAGCCAGATCCTTCTCCACCTGGTCTTTTCAACAGAGTAGAGGTCTTTTTCTTCCTCTGCTAGCCCCGGCGGGTACTGCGTCATTATATCCTTATATTTGTATATTTATAAAATTGTTTGAAAATAAGTTTTTAATTATACCTAAACAATGTCAAAAATTAATGCAATGAGGCCTTACATTTCTCTGTCCCCAATATATTCTATGGAGTTATTTCGGACTTTAACCCTGTAACCGGCGAGCCTGCCTTTAGAGGGTGTATAATTAATATGTTGCTATGCAGCTCTTATATTTCAAATCTCTGTTCTAACGATAAATATCAGCAGACAACAACACAATTCTCTTATTGAAACAAAATACAGTAAACATTCGTCATTTGATTGCAAATCGTTGGGTCAATTTTTTGACAAAGTGTGTAAAATAATTATTTGTGTATCAAGTGGAGTTTTTAACATAGTATAAAATCGTTAAAATTCATGATTTGCGTGAACAAAAATTTTCTCATATAGGTAAATATATATTATTTTATGTTTTGTGCTTTATTGTTAAGTTTTTAGCAAAACTTTGTTTGTAGCCGGTGAAAATTGAATACCGTCTAAAGGCGAATCTGCCGGTTAAAAGCAAATTTTGCATACACGTGGCTCTAGTCGATTTTCTTCATCATTTCATTTTTCTTTAAACATTTTTGGGTTTTAAACACTCTGGGAAACAATTAGCAGTTTGAATATGTTTTCACAAAGAAAAAATTTTAATTTCTCAAAATTAATTGATGAGGAAATTGAAGAACTCATGGCTGAATGGGTGGATGGCGCAGATTCAGAAGACGATTTCGACGACGATAATGATGATTTGAAAGAGCCAGACTTTCAATTACCAAACATAGACTTTGCTACATTTCAAGAAGAGTGGGATAATGCAGATAACAACGATTTTGAAAGTATCTTTAGAAACTCAGAAAAACATCTGGCAGAAGTGCATAACAATGTGGAGCAGCCTGACGAGTCTTTACCATTAAAACCTGGGAAAACAAAAACAAAAAGGGCACGATTCCCTCTACCAGAAACTGAAGCTGGTGAAAGTCCAGTAGTATCCAATGCGGGGGGGTTTAGCGGAAATATAAAAGATATTTCCCTCCAAAATCCAGAGTTCAGAAAAATTTTATGGAAAAAAAATTTCTTGACCTTGAAAAAAATTATGTAGTTTTTCAAGGAGACAAGGAAATGCCGCAACAATTCAAAGAATTAACCACACCATTCCGTTGCTTTAATTATTTTTTCAACGATGACTTGCAAAATGAAATTGTGTATCAGAGCAATTTGTATGCAAAACAGCAAGATGTTTATACAAACTTTACTTTGACATCGTGTGATTTAAAAAAATATATCGGAATTTTGATTTATATGTCTGTGTACCGATATTCCAGTGTCAAGAGTTACTGGTCCAAACATTCTTTCGAGTCAGTTAGTAACGCAATGACTTCCAATCAGTTCCTTTCAATCAGAAAATATATTCACTTCAATGATACCAAAAAAATGAAAAAACCACAGGAAGCAACTGTATGAAACTCGTCCACTTATTGATAATTTGATTCTGTGCCAAAAACAGCTCGGTTGCGCATTGATGAACAAATGTGTTCAACAAAAATGTTGACAAAATTTCGACAATATATGCCCGCAAAGCCCCATAAATATGGCCTGAAACTTTTTGTTCTTTGTGACTGGAATGGCTTTTCATACAGATTTAAAGTATACAAAGGAGCTGGCGAAAATAAAGTAATACCTAATACTCCTGATTTAGGATCAACAGTCAATGTAGTCATAAGGTTGTCAAGTACAATTCCAGATTTCAAAAACCACATAAGGTACTTTGATAATTTTTATACCTCTCTGCCACTTCTTGTTTATTTACGAAGCAGAGGAATTTATGCATTAGGAACCGTCCGATCTAACAGAATACCCAACTGCAAGCTGACAAAGGAAGTGGAATTAAAAGATAAAGAACGTGGATACTCAAAGGAGTTTGTTGGCCATGCCTTTGGAGTTGACATATCTTGTGTTCAATGGAAGGATACAAAATATGTGCGACTGGTATCCACGTTTGCTGGAATTAAGCCATTTAAAACACTATCCAGCAATTCACAACCCTTAAAAATATGCCGTTATGATCGGAAAAATAAATCCTACGTCGATGTAGACTGTCCTAATATAATTAAAGAATATAACCGCCTTATGGGTGGTGTTGATTTGATGGACAGTTTACTTGGTCGCTATCACATCAGAGTTTAGACCAAAAAATGGACTTTGCGTTTATTTTATCACTTAATTGATATGTTGATAGTAAATTCATACCTCCTTTTTCAGCGTACTCATGGAATTAACTGTAAAGATATTTATCATAAAAAATTACCAAATTTTCTTATTGAAGTGGCTGATGTACTTTATCGTTATGAGGAGACTAACGCCAAAAGAGCTATTGGTAGACCTCAGAGCCAAAGTCCACAAATACAAAAATAGAAGAAATCGTATGATCCACCCGATGACATTCGTTTTGATGGAGTTGGACATATGCCTAACGTTGAGAGCCGCAGTGGCAAACAGGTATGCAAACTTCCGGGATGTAAGTCCGAAACACAAATGTATTGTACTAAGTGTAAATAAAATCTGTGCCTCTCAAACAATAACAAATGTTTTCAAATTTATCATCAAAACAATAAAAAGAACTGAATAAAATTTCAAGTAAACTCATCCTCTAATAAAAGTTTTTTATTACGTTACCAGGCAGGTCCGCCTTTTGGCGGTCCACTTATTTTCTCACCTGGAAGGTAAGTTTAGATTTTTTTTTATCTTTTAACATTAACGTATGTTTTATTTAGCCAAAAAGTATGAAAAAATAATTTTTTTTAGTCGAAAAAAAATTGGCCGGTTAGAGGGTTAAACCGTTTAGATTTGTCAAAATGTTTGACATTTTAATGAAAACAAATGGACACTTTTTCTTAAAAAAATGTTTTGGGTGTCAATATAAATTGAAAAAGTGTTTGTCTAAACCTCATATCTCTAATATATTAACTTTCGATTATTTCGTTGACATGAACTCAACTATTGAATGTATCATCTTCGGTTTATTTTATGTTAGATATACCTAATTTCAGTATGATTTTAATATAACTTGCGGTGACGCAAAATAGAATATAGCGATAAAACTAACCGAATCTCTAATGTAACTTAATAAACTTAAGCATCGCCTATTCTGTAGTCAGATTTGGAAACTTTTTTGTGAATTAAGAACGTTATCTCTCTTCAAATTATACGAAAACATTTTTCAATTGAATTCGAACTAAAAAATAATCGAAACTCTTTGAGTAATTTTTGCCCAAGATATAGATTTTAAGACAAAGCTTCAACCATATAAATCTATAAATAGACTAGTTTGCATAGTCTACCCATTGGCTTTGTTATATATCAACACTTAAGCCTCATGCCATTATAACCAGATTCAAATGTGTGTATGTATATTACTCAGTACAATTAACAACAACGTAACTGCAATAGCAAATTATATTATAATCTAAATAACGGTATTTTACTTTTAAAATACCCAAGCATTGTCTTTTCTTTAATTAATTTAAATTCTCTTACTTAGTAATTAAAATTAAACATATATATTTGCAGAACGGTGTCTGGGTTGGCAGTATTTTATTCCTGTTGGGCACGCTTTTGACTCTCCTGCTATTGCCATGCTTACTGTGTCTGTTCATCAAATGTAGCGAAGATGATTGTTTATGCACATATTATAAAGAAAGGTGAAAATGTAACACCGCAACAATGTTTCTTCATCTTTTAGTCGCTTTTATATACCATTTATATACTAACTGTAATCATCAAACTTAAATTTTTAGAAGAGATGAAGAAAGCGATGAAAGCGAGGAATTAGCACATTCAATAGTATTGCCATCAATAACGCTACCAAAGCATGTAATCAACTCCCTACAGGAAGATCCGCGTGTTAACTACAAAGTTAAGAAAATTAATTAATCACAAAGCATCCAAGTAATTCATAATTACATATTCTCTTATTCACATACCTTCTACGTTACACTGCTCATTAAAAAAATATGTTAAAACATATAGTACAACAAATTCAAAACGAATAATTAAGTATGAATTTGTAATTCCTATATTTATTAATTATTGTTTACAAATTACTAATATGTATATATATATATATATGTATTTCTCTTTATTTCTTATCAAAATTGACGCTTCGTTTGACCATTTTCGGCTCGCTATTTTTGAACTTTGCTATCTTGTCAAAAACTCCACATTGAAGTAATCCAACAAAGTTATCCAGTTGAATAGAAACCAAGAACGTCTATTTACATGTCATCAAACTTAATTTTGTTCCAACTGAATTTGTTTATGACAGCAGTATGTGCATCTCACCACTCTCTTAATTTTAGACAAAAATTCGTTTGTTAAACCTGTACATCATACTGTTCACGAAATGTTTGCATTGATACTTTTATGCCCAAAAATCTTTATTGTTTCTATTTTATGTTTTACTATAATCTTATGGCTTAAGTACTTACTCTAGTGGCCACATAAAGAGCGCAAATTCGGTGAGGGATTCGTAGTGGGAGAGAGACTCCATTGTCGAGTATTGGCATTCACCCCGGTGGGCCACAATCCGCATCAAAGCGAAGTTCTTCAACAGAACGATGTGATCAAAAATGCCTTCCATGAGCGCTTTGAGCGCACCTATGAGACCTGCCCCGTCACGATGTTAAAATCGTGATTGCCGATTTTAACGCCAAGGTGACAAAGAAGGTATCTTCGGGATGAAACATCCCCTTATGGATTGAGGTTGATCGACTTAGCCGGGGCCAGAAATATGGTTATCTGAAGTACTATAAAATTAAGAAAATTCGTCAAGCTACCTGGCTGTCTTTGGATCGAAAAGCCACCAACCAGATTGATCATGTTGCGATAGACTAAAGACACGTCTGGTATCGACTCGGACCACTATCTTGTTCCATCCAAGATACGCACCCGCCTCTGTCCAGCAAAATACTTACGCCAACAAACACAAGGAGGATTCAACGTCAAGAAGCTGCAATCACAACACACAGATGAACAATTTTCTACTCAACTTGCACTCCTGCTCTCTGAGAGCTCTCATCAACAACCCCGCTTCTTACGTACAGCTGCAACCGAAGCCATTGGTTTACGGAAAATGCAAAAGAACAGCTGATGAACAGCCTGCTAAATGTCAGTGAAGGTATAACATCAGGAGATGGCTAAACCGATTTCCCAATCGATGACGATGGAGCAGATTCTATCGCCTGACCATGAAGAATTTCGAATAGCAATTACCCGTCAGAAGAATAACAAAGTGACTGGGGCCGATTGATTGACTGATAACGAGCATGCATCAGCTTCTTTGTAAAATTAAGTCGGACGAAAGTATGTCCGACGATAGGAATTCAAGTGTGCTCTGCCCAATCCAAACAAAGATCCCACAATCTGCTCCAACTACCGTGGGATAAGCCTCCTCAACATCGCATATAAGGTTCTATCAAGCGTATTGTGTGAAAGATTAAAGCCCACCGTCAACGAACTGCTTTAGACCTGGAAAACCAACAACTGAACAGACATTCACATGCGGAAAATCTTGGAAAAGACCTCTTAAAGAAGAATCGACACATAGAACCTCTTCGTCGATTTCAATGTTGCTTTCAACAGCACGAAAAGGAGCTGCCCTTATGCCGCGATGTCTGAATTAGGTATCCCCGCAAAACTAATACGGCTGTGTAAACTGACGTTGAGCAGCACCAAAAGCTTCATCAGAATCGTGAAGAACCTCTCTAAGCAGTTCAATACCAAAAGAAATTTCAGACAGGGCGTCTCACTGTCATATATCCTGTCATCAAACAAACAGTCGTCGCACTCGCGTCTAGCCTCCCACGTCATAACATCGAAGTCGTAGATAATTTCGTCCATCCTGGAACCAGCGTTAACTCCAAGAACAACGTCATACTCAAAATCCAACGCACAATAACTCTTACCAACAAGTGCTACTTCAGACTGAGTATGGAATGGAGAAGTAAAGTCCTTCCTCGTTATTCCCGTCCTGCTATAAAGTGCGGAGGCATGGACGATGACAATATCTGATGTGTCGACGTCACGACTTTTCGAGAGAAAGGTTCTGTGGAAGATTTATAATCCTTTGTAATGGAACGATGAGCTGTATAAGCTATACGCCGACATTGACATATGTAGTTCAGGGAATCAAAAAACAACGGTTACGCTGGCTAGGTCATGTCGTCCGAATGAACGAAAACACTCCGGCTCTGAAAGTATTCGACGCAGTACCCGTCGGGGGAAGCAGAGGTCCGTTGGAAAGACCAGGTGGAGAAGGAATCGGCTTCGCTTGGAATCTCCAATTGGCGCCACATTGCGAAAAGAAGAAACGACCAGCGTGTTTGGGAAAGTTTAGCGTTGATAGTCGAAAATTTACTAAATAACTATGAAGCAGCAAATTATGAAGAAATTATCGAAAATACATAAATATTTTGTCACTATTTAATTTTCTAAGAGTGTCAAGTATGAGTATAAAGTTAGATTATATTCGCAATCATTTGAATGCATTTGAAAATAATTTAGATAATTATTATGGTGAAAAACAAAGAGAGAACTTGTACCACTAGAACCTAAAAGTGATGGAAGAAATGTATTAAGGATGATTGTTCTATTAACTCAGAGTACTGCTGATTATTATTAGCTAGAAAATTATAAAGGAAAAACTCATAAAAGACGTGTAATAAAGATATTATAAATAACTATATGCTATTTTGTTTCATATTTTCTTATTTTAGTAATACAAAATGAAAACAAATGTTTAAAAATTAAAAAAAAAAAAAAAAAACGTTAACTTCGGTTGTACCGAAACTAAATATCTTCACAGGGGCATTTCTGTTAGTAACTATGTGTTCAGTTTGTATGGAAGCTATACGCTATAGTAATCCGATCTGAACAATTTTTTCGGAGATTATGTTATCACCTTAGCAGTAATCCATTTCAAATTTCGTGAAGATACATTGTCAAATGTGAAAGTTTTCCGTACAAGAACTTGATTCCGATCGTTCAGTTTGTATGACAGCTATATGTTATAGTGGTCCGATATCGGCAGTTCCGACTAATGAGCAGCTTCTTAAAGAGAAAATGACGTTTGCAAAATTTCAAAACGATACCTTGAAAACTGAGGGACTAGTTCGTATATATACAGACAGACGGACATGGCTAAATCGTCTCAGCTCGACATACTGATCATTTATATAAATACTTTATGGGGTCTCCGATCCTTCCTTCTGGGTGTTACAAGCTTCGTGACAAACTTAATATACCCTATTCAGGGTACAAAAATTTATACAAACCCGATCTTACTCTGAAGTAACAAAAGCACTGTGGGCCAGTAATATTAATAGCGATCCTCATGTATGATTTTCATTAACCATACTCATCGTCAGGCCAAAATTAATATGGGGTTTGATCTAATTACTGTTAAGAGATTTACTGACACCAAGTCCCACTGTTGAATCTTCTTCGGAAACAACCAGCGAGTTGTTTACTTCAGGATAATCGCATCTCCATCAATGTATTCTTTAACCGACTTTTGATGAAGCAAAGCCTCAAATATGGAAAGCTCAGGCAGCTATACATACTATGCATATGTATATGGAAATAGAGTACGTACTTTGGAGTGATAAGGTCGAATTGAGTTATAAAAAGGCTTTGCTTAAGTAACTGATTGTACTCGTAGAAGAATTCTTATGCAATGTTCTATATGTACATACAATTTGAGTGTTCTTTTCAATTATGTTTTACATGTTGCTGTCTGAAATGAATGAGCATTGAAAAAACAACATTTCATTACTTTCAGATAAAATTTTCACAATTTGGAATTTTCTTCCAACATTTTCGGTCTATTAACAAATAAAATCAGTTATACTAATTTAATTATTACTGAATTTAAGACGCTTATAAATAAAGAAACATATTATCTTTCGAAGTTTCAAAAATTATGCACTTTAAAATAAATTGAAGAATATTGCGAAATTTCTTAGGATCTTCAATTTTTTTTTAACTAAACGTAAATTTCAAAGATATGACCTCGGACACCCAGAATTGTTCACCGAAGCCGATATTTAAAGGGTTGACACAACTATTTTTGAACGCTTTTGGCACCAACAAATTACCAGATGGTAAGATTACATTAATTTTAAAGTTTTAACCTATTATGGCTATTTTCAGGGACTACTTGTTGTTAGTATGTTAATTATCCAAGTATCTCAACCAACATACTCACTGATAAACTAGCGTCCGGAATCTAGAAATTATATGCAATATGCAATGGGAAATATTTGTGCCGAAACTCATTTCCATATTTGGTGTTTTCATTGTTTCTCTAAGCAAAGTGTTAGTTTACTGCTACACTTCCATTTATGTAACGTGCTTCAATGCTATTCGACCAATGAAAAGTTCTAGAAGTGATGGGCTTATGTGATTAAAAACTATTATACAATATTAGATGAAAAAAAGTCGCGTAGATTAACAAATACAATAGTAATACTTATTACCTTTGAAATTAGTGGAAAGTGACATTGAACCGAAACCATTGAGTGAAATAGTGCGTATTCAATTTCATTGTATACGAGATTTCTACCTACGCTCTTGGGGGAATATTTAGTATTGCAAGAACTGAATGGTTGGAAACAACATTTTGGAACAAATCAAACCGGCAAAATGCAGATACCCACACTTTAGTGATTTTTCCATATTTTATATTTATGAAGTTTAAAATCCCCTAAAAACACCTTACATCCTTCATAATCGGCAAATAAAAATAAGTGAAATACCTATACTATATCGTATGCGACTTTTCCACGAAACCCTTATTTATAATATTTGCATTCAATATATTTGAACTTTTCAAATTTCTCTAATCCGTTTTCATATAAAAATTTACAAAATACTTATAACTAGAACTTTTTTACGTATTTAATGCGCTATATCTGAACATATTATGATATTACTTTATAGGATACGTGAAAAGAGATGAATATGGTCCAAAAACAAAGAAACAAGATTTTACCGAGTTATTCAGTACGTTCTACATTCTTATAATACTGGCTGTCTTATGTGTTTTAGCGTTTTTACTAATGTAAGTAACCCGTGTTAAAGAAAAAAACTAAAGTAGTATTAGTAAGTTTTATAATCGAATCAAATCACTGCTTCCTGTCCAATAGTGGATAATGCTGGTTTTGTTCAATTGTTTACATTTTTAATTTGAGATCAGACTTCTTTTCCAATATCGAAATGTACAAAATTAGCGATTACAATTAATTTTTTTTAGTGTTTCATTAAGTGAACTATTATGCTGCAACGTTTATTCTTTACTTTCAGGATTGCTTTCATAGTGTGGTATTGCAACCGAAACAAATATAAACCAGAGCAATGTAGATACCCAAAAGTATGCGCTTTATTGCTAACTTCACTGCTTCTGTTGTCCCTCATATTATTAGCGTAAGTGTTAGAAAATTTTAAAATTTTCCTCTAAATAACTTTTTTTAACCTACTCCATGTTTCACGTCATCAATAGGCTATTCCTTTTCAGTACTTTCAAAAACCTTTTACAGCTGAAAAAATTATATAATAAGCCGAAGCATGATTCAAGTACTAAAAATGCTGCAATAATGGAACGCGTAATCGAAATCCTTGACAACGATTTTGAAAAATTAAGAAATGATTCAATTAATGAATGCAGGAATACTCGTGAGTTAATATTTGAACAATATAATATTTTTAAGTAAATTCTTTGCATAGGTTTTGTACCCGTACACTCGCATTTCTTCATCTTATATATACTTTATTGGAGTAGAAAGCGCTTACGCGGTTATAGCCGAGTTTACAACAGCGCGCCAGTAGTTTTTCTTTTCGCTGTTTGACTCAAATTGGAGATTCCAGAACCTTCTCCACCTGATCTTTCCAACGGAGTGGAGATCTTCCTCTTCTTCTACTTCCCCGGTGGGTACTGCGTCGAATACTCCATTCGGAGTTATTCAACCTCAGTTCAAACAGCCGTATTAATTTTTCGGGGTAACCAAATTCAGTCATCGTGGCATAAAGGCACCTCTTTTCCGTGCTGTCAAAAACAGCTTTGAAATCAACGAGGAGGTAGTATGTGTCGACCCTCTTTCCACCTGTCATTTCCAATATATGCCGCGTGATGAATATCTGGTCAGTTGTTGATTTTCCGGGCCTGAAGTCAGACTGATAAGATCCAATCAGTTTGTTGTCGATGGGCTTTAATCCAACGATGTTATACAAGGAAGCTGATGCCTGCTCCTTATCAGTTCTTCGCGGACGTATTTGATTAGCTCGTCCAACAATCCCTCGGTATTTCTAACTTCTTCACGGTCGGACAATGGAATGTATGCTTTATATGCTTTATCGTCATTGATTGAGGAATCGGGTTCACCATCTCCAGGAGTTATGATTTCACTGTCATTCAGCAGGCTAGAGAAGTGTTTCCTCCATAGTTTCAGTATGCTGTGGGCATCAGTCACTGGATCACCTCTGGGGGTTCTATAAGAATGCTCCGGTCTTAAAACCGTTTGTTAGTCACTGCATCTTTTCTTACAATTTTCGAGAATCACCCCTATCGACCAGCTTGCCAAGCTCTTCGCACTCACGCATTTCGGCCTCTCTCTTTTTTGTTTTTCTGCAAATGCCCGCCCGTGTTGTGCGGACGATGGTAATGTTGCTAGGTAGGCATCGAACCAGCTGTTCTTTTGCATTTTCCGAAAACCAATGGTTTCTGCTGCAGCTGTACGTAAGGAGCTTGAAGTGCCGTCCCAAAGTTCCCTTATACGGAGTTGTTGACGAGTGCGCTCAGAGAGCAGTAGTACAAGTCAAGTCGAAAATCGCTCGGCTGTCTATTGTGATTGCACCTTCTTGACGTCGGAAATTTTTTGTGTTCGTTGACGTGTGTTTTTTGCTGCTCAAAGGCGGGTGCGCATAATTGTGGCAGCAAGATAGTGTTCCGTGTCAATGTCAGAACCTCGGAGTGTACGCACGGGCGAAGTCATCAAAAACAAATCGAAATAAATAATAATTATAGATATATTATGTATATATAAGTGATCGGGATGAAGAGACGAGTTGAAATCGGGTTGACTGTATATCCGTTCTGTACTTAAGTAAACATTAAGTTATCGTAATGAAACTTGGTACACATGATCTTTGGTAAAAAATAACTCTAATCGGGTCACTGCCACGCTTTCAAAATGTCATTAAACGAAAACCTTTTAAGTGCCATAACCAAGCGGTAAATAAGGATATTCAACCGTAATTGGCATAAGGTATCGCAGTAGAATAGTAGAGTAGTTTTAATTGAGGTATCGCAGTAGCAAGGGACATTTCTAATATGTTTAATGTACATGACCCTGAAGCACCCCTACCGACACTATAAAAATGGAAGAAGTCGAATAATAAATCCGCCCAATCCACATAGAACGGTTCAGTGAAAAACAACTAAAAACGCGGCAAATCATTAAGGAAATTCGTCATTAACATAAAATTTGGCACCCGAGATCAAAGAAGGGGACTTTATGAAGCAGCAATTTGACCATGGACGGTTGTACGTATCACCGAAAACACTTCGAGATATATATAAAGTTAGATAAATAAAAATGGTCAGGATGACGAGAAAAGTTAAAATCCGGGTGACCATCTGTCCATGTGTCTTTGGTTGCTGGTTTGTAAGTGTGTCATATTCATAGACCTATTATGCGTTCCATGATACCTTTTTTGAAGGAAATTCAGCTCTATCGGAAGAGTCTTACAGTAACGCGTTGCATGCCCAACTTTTCATGCAAAATCATACGTACGCTCTCCTCAACTTCGGTCTGAAGAACAAAATAAAAATAACCAAAGGGGGTATTTGTATAAACACAGCTAAAAAAAAGATAAAAAACTTTGCTAAAAGCTTTTACACAAAAGCTCTTCGAAACATTCTGTCAAAATGATTTAAAAAATTAATTATTGAAATGGAAAACAAAACATTTTTCACAATTTTCTTCCGGAAAAGCAGAAAATGCTTCATTTTATGGGAGGATTTTAGAGAGAATTTAACTAAATCGCCTTTTTGCGATAAAAATAGATTAAATTTACAATATTTGAAATAATTGTACAACTATATTTATTGTTTACATTTTTTTGAAATATTTCATGCCTATGAAACAAAGCTAATATTTGAGTTCACTACATTGCTATGTGTGTCATCAACGTAGTAAACAGAATACCATGATATCTTTACTATAGTATTGTTACTACATGTCTGTCACGGGTATAATAGATTTCAAAGTCAAAGGTAATCTCACAATCGGTCATAACTCATCGTAAAATTATAAAGTTTTGAATTTTTACACTTGTTCAAAAAAATTGTTGTGAGATTACATAAAAAACGTGCAATTACAATTGAACCACCAATTGGAAGAAGGGAATAATTACAAAAAGTTCGAACTGAGATAATTAGAAAAAACTGATTTACTCTCAACGTATAGATCAAATACCCATATCATAAAATGAAATGTAGTAAACATTGTTGCCGATAATATGCTGTAAAAGAAAAAAATATTTTATGTAAAGAAAAACAAAAGTTAGGGTAGTTTGAAATTCTTTTTCTAATTTATGAAAATAAAGACACAAATATTAAAGAACTTTAGCATTTATTATATTAATAACATAGAAAAGATATTGTATTAATCCTCATCTATATCAGCACCATCCAATGTGGTTGTGAGCCAAGTCAAAATCAAATCATATATATGGTATGATTTTTCGCACATCATGGGTAGTTTTGACCGGTATGCTTTTTCGTCAGGTATTTTAGGAGTAGTTCTTGATTTTAGGAGCAAAAAAGATGTTTTTACAAATCCGTCAATGAATTCGGAACAGGTTAAGTAACCTTTATTACCACTATTCTACTTACAATGTTTATATTTTGATATTTTAAAAGTTGTACTTTTATCTATTGACTTGCAGGTTTTCTTGTAGAACGGCTGCCATGTTGTTTTAAAATTGAATATTTTCTCTTTATTAATGGCTTCAACCAAAAATCCCTTACTTTTAGCTTCTGAAATCAAGTTGTTGTATTGAGCTGGGACGTATATTCTATCTTTTCTTCTAATAAGTCTCTTGGCTGTTCCAAAATTACGATCACATTGCAAAAAGGAATGTTCTCGCACCGGAAAGTATTGATAATCAGTTATTACTAACGGTTTAAGTGAATAAAAGTGTTTTAATGACCTTTAATTGTATGACAAAAGGTTGTTAGTTGGAAGAAAGAATAAATCCATGATTTATTCCCTTCTTCCAACTTACATTTTTTTTTTGGCCGCTAGTATTACAATGGCGTTTGACCTTTTTATTTATTTTTTCAAACTGACGCGTAGTTTTATTATTGAAAAGAACTAATATGAGTAAAAATCTATTTCGTCAAAAATGGCTTTTATTCCCTTCTTCCAATTGGTGGTTCAATTTTCAACGATATGTTTTTGCTTCGTTATAACTTATAACTTTATAAGACTATATGAAATCCCTAATTTATTTTCAAAATATAAAAAAGAACCCACCGAAATATCCATTTGCTGCGGTGGATTATAGTTTTCACACCAAGTACGCGAGTTAAATTTCGAAACTATTGCCCAAGGTCACCCGAATGCTGCATCAGCCTTCTTTTTAGTGCAAAATTTCTTTCTGAAGATGGAAGCTACAATTTCTACCCCATTTGCAGGAATGCAATGCCAAAAAACTTTTCTAAAAATACGTTTAGCAAAGGGTCTAGATTTCACTAATATGTCAGATTCTTTGAAGAGTGTAACGCTCATTTAAGAACAGCCAATAATGCCTAGATTGCCATTTATTACAATTCGTCCCTTAGAGTATCAATGGCAGAGTTTGCTAAAGGTGCTCTTGCTCGCAGTTGTTATGGTTCGTCAATTTGTGCTTCCAACCTTCTTCATTACTTTATCGGCTGCATTCTCTCTAAAAAGATATTTCGGAAGAGGAAGCCAGCAGTTCAACAACCCAAGATAGGTATCGCTTGATTCGGTCAAATGCAGTTACTTGTGCAAGATATTTTGAATACCGCTATTGACAAATTCTTGAGCTTTTTCAAAATAATGCCGGCAGTTTTGGACAGCGTTTTCGTCACATGTACATGGCACGTATTGGCTTAATAAAGCTCGATCAACCTACAAGATCCTTAGACGTTCCGTCATCTCATTAGTTTAATCGACAATTATATTTCTACAGAAGGTTTTGTTAGTCACTTAGAAAATTATTTCGGTTATCAAAATCATAACCACAGTCGGTCTTGTACTGAAGAATAAGATAATAACAGCTTTGTCGTTTTGATATCCATATCCACCAATGCCTTCAACACAAATATTATTACCCCTTACAGAAGCCATTGAAAATTTAGAAAGACAAAAGGAAAATTCTTCGAAAATTCAAAACGTTTTAAATTCAAATCTTACCACGGAAGATATTTCGAATTTAAGTAATTTTGAACACTTCCTGTCTGCTTGTAAAATAAATATGTCTTTCGATGACTATTTTATGTTTTTTGTTGTCAAAAAAGTCTTGCGGTATTTTTATTGAATGATTTATTGAATTTATTGAAATGGTTTATAACGGTTTGATGACTCATGGCCAGCTCTTGACCAATGCTACGGCTGCTACTATGCCGGTCTCTTTCGACCAATTCCGCGATTTTATCGCAATTTTCTACGACATGTCTTCCGGAGCGTGGCGCATCTTCGACCACTTCTACACCAGAACGAAAACGTTGAAACCATCGTTGTGCAGTGGAAATGGAAACTGTATCGGGTCCATAAACTGCACAAATTTTTTTGGCGGCTTGAGATGCATTTTTGCCTTTATCGTAGTAGTACTATAAAATATGCCGTATTTTCTCTTTATTTTGCTCAATGTTTGCGACGCTATAACTCACGAACGACTTAAAAGAAACGACAATCAATCAACCACGGGTTAGCGCGTGAAATGAGCTTTCCAAAAAGGTATAGCATGACCCGATGCGACGAATAAAACTAGAACCACGCTCTTTCAGCGCCAACTAGCGAAAATACCGCAAGACTTTTTTGACAACCTAATATACTGAATACATATGATGGTTTATATTAAAAAATTTTACAGAGAAATTTCTAGGCTCTTAAATGAAACTATATCAGAAGTAAATACTGGAAATTATACAGCAAAACATATACATAGATCACAAATTAAGATCAACCACAGAAATATCTGAACAAGAAGCAGTATATTGCTGCATTGGGCTCCATCTTTCTGAGCTTCAGAACCTTCCTTCAGGTTCGACTGAAATATTCGTAGCCGGCATTTTAGATAAGTTTGTTTGGCTGATTTTGCATCTGTGTATAAATATTTTATGTCCCATTGAAGACCACAGAGGCAGCGATCATGAGGAAAAAGAGGGAGAAGATGATAATTTACCAAAAAACGGGGTTGTATGGCCAGTGTTGAATTTTTCCGTTTTGCTATTCATGGCGGAATGGACAGCAAGATATCATTGATAACTTGAGTACACTTGTATAACGCATGCTACCCTAATTGAGGAAAATCGAAGAAAATATGATGTTTTTGAGCGAAGAGAACTTGAAAATTTTCTAGAAAGTCTTTATGATGAAATAGACTTAGAAGTAGGTGCTCAAAATGAGCAAACTCTTGTAGAAAATTAATTTAAAATGTGTTTTAATTTAATTCCAGTTGAGGAATTATTTTCTTTAGTTCAAAGTCTAAATACTAAACAAGGAACCTAATTGACACATTCGATCAAAATAAGTCGCCCATTTTATGAGTTCATAGGCGGTGTGCCGGTGTAGGTAAAAGTCACTTGATGTCTGCAATACATCAAGCTCTTAACCATCATTACAATTTTACACCTGGATCAAATCTAAGTTCCATGGAAATTCTTTTTGACGCACCTTCAGGTATATCAGCATTCGGAATAAGTGGACTCACACTTCACTCAATATTCTCATAACCTGATAATCAGATGAATAGAGAGATAAGGGTTCTTAGTAATGACCTATTTTAATTCAATATATTTCAGACTTCTCGATTAAAATTAATCATAATTGATGAAATATCGATGGTAGGCACTCGTATGTTTAGCTCTGTTGATGCACGATTAAAACAAATTTCAAAACAGACAGCTCCTTTAGTGGTATACCGATCATACCTTTTGGTGATTTGAAACAACTCTCACCTGTTGGAGATAGGTGGATATTCTGTTCTAATCCCAATGATGCATATGGCGCGCTGAATTCAAATCTGTAATCAGTTTGTCTCTATCAGCTCTAGTTTTCATGATATAGCTTTTTTATACCCTCCACTTATCTTATGACCTAAAAAAACTCAAAGGAGCAAATTGAGTGTTGGCCTGTGTAATGTAAGGTTTATATATAAAAGTTATTAATATTAGTTTTTTATTTTTAAGCAAAACATGTATAATAATATTGAAGTAATAAAAAAATTTTTTATACACTGACAAAAAACGATTTCTTTTCATATTCCTCAATACAGCTGTTATGCAATTTCTCATACATTTTTTTTGGTATAAAAGTGGTTCAATTATTTTCATTGTGAATGTAAATAACTGAAGCAACACTTCCCATTTCTAATTAAAATATATATAAAAATCTCTTACGCGTATACCATTTTCTTTGCATGTCCCCACTTGTTTTTCATTTTAAATTATGGCTGTTGCCTTGCTTGCTTTAACAGATAATCTAATATGTAGATATATTTATATTTATTTTTATATTTATATTTATAGCATCGTTGACAGATCTTTACCCTGAAACTACAAAAGCGAGGAAAAGTTCAATCGCCAACCGCAAAATATTCGAAGATTTTATAGAAAAGTTCGTCGAACCAATTTTCGACGATACTTTACTGTATGATGATAGTAAGTGTACTGCAATCTATATACTATAAACCTACGCTAATATAATATTTTTTTCTTAAAGTATATCGAATGTTTTCACGAAATTTTAGTGCCTTTTATGGTGTAAGTACTAATGGAGCCAAGTACATTCTAAATAATAATGCTAATTATTACAAAAATGCAATATTCTCATTAGACGACGTAAGTACATATTTTTTTAAGATTGATGTTCATTGTATATAAGCAATTAAAAAAAAAAGTTTATGTATTTTCTATAATTTAGCTAACATTGGTAACCTTTTTTAATTAAATTGTAATTTCTACTAATAAATTGTTTTTTAATTGCTCGACAAACATGGTAGCGTCGATAACACTGGTAAACACATAATTTGTGACATGAAAATCCTTAGGTGTTTCTAATGCAATTTGATACCCTGAAGTCAAATCTGAAAACATAATTTTTCTATCCCCTCCGATATTCTGTAACCTGGAGTGTAACGCTGTCCGAATCGGTTGCGTGTTCTACGTTTGGATAGCAAAACGTTTTTGAGTTCATATTCTTTTACGTTTTTGAAATTAATGTGTTTAAGTATTTTGGTGTTAAAGTTAGGGACCAAGACAAAACATGGGCGCCTCATATCTGTTGTAAAACTTGTGTAACATTGTTAACAGCTTGGTTAAAAGGTTCAAATCGTGAAATACCCTTTGCAGTGCCAATGGTTTGGAGAGAACCTGAAGACCATGTTACAGACTGCTATTTTTGTCTCACGAATATTAAAGGTATTGCATCGAAGTCTAAACATACGGTTAAGTATTGTAATTTATCTTCAGCTTTAAGACCTGTCACAGTGGACAACTTCCTATTTCAAAAGCACCAGAATATTGGAGTCTCGATGAAGAACTAGAATCAAATAGCAATCCAAGTGATGTTACAGAAACCGATCCTTTATTTGATTTACCAGAATGTTCAACAGTGCCGCATCTAATTTCACTGCGTGAACTTAAAGACTTAGTTCGAGATCTAAGCCATTCAAAATCGCACTCCGAACTTTTATCATCCAGACTAAAAGGTTGGAACCTTCTCAAAAGTGATGGTACTATAACTTTTTACAGAAAAAGGCAGAAAGACACACAAATTACTTTCTTCAGGAAGGGGATCTAGTGTACGGTTCAGAAGTTAACCTTTTGTTTAACGCACTAAGACAGAAACATGTTCCACGTGATTGGGATCTATTCACTGATTCCTCTAAACTTAGTTTAAAGGCGGTATTGGTTCATTACGGTAACAAATATCCATCTGTGTCGTTAGCTCGTGCGATTCATATGAAAGAAACATATGCGAATATGAGAGTTCTTTTAGAGCACATCCGTTATCACGATTATGATTGGGCAATTCTTCTTGGAATGCAACAAGGATATACGAAATATCGTTGCTTCCTCTGCGAATGGTACAGCCATGCGAGAGGTTGTAATTATGTACAGAAGCAGTGGTACTGGCCAGGCACTCACTCCCGGACATAAAAACGTTATAAGTGAACCTGTAGTTAATCCCAAAAAGGTATTACTACCACCTTTGCATATTAAATTGGGTTTAATGAAGAATTTTGCTAAGGCAATGGACAGAAATGGAAGAGAGTTCTTGAATCTAAAACAAAAATTTCCAAGCGTCAGTGAAACAAAAATTAAGGAGGGCATATTTGTGGATCCGCAAATAAGAGGACTAATGAAAGCTAAAACATTTGAGGAAATGCTCAATGAAACTGAAATACGACTCTGGAGTGCATTTAAAGTGTTATTAAACATTTTCTTGGAAATGTGAAAGCTAACAATTACAAAGATCTTGTGACTGAACTACTTACTGCCTTAAAATTTACTTTCTGGACTCCCATCTGCATTTTTTACCCGTAAATTTAAAGGCCATAAGTGACGAACATGAGGAACGGTTTCACCAAGACCATTCTGCCATGGCGAAACGGTATCGAGGCAAGTGGAGTGACAGTTTGCTTGCCGATTACTGCTGGACATTATTAAGGGATACTCCAAAATCAAAATATAGGCAAAAAACATCGACAGTAACATTTTGAGGTACTCTTTGGTTAATAAAATAATATAACAGCAATATATATATCTCCGTTTTTATACTCTCGCAACAAAGTTGCTAAAGAGAGTATTATAGTTTTGTTCACATAACGGTTGTTTGTAAATCCTAAAACTAAATGAGTCAGATATAGGGTTATATATACCAAAGTGATCAGGGTGACGAGTAGAGTTGAAATCCGGATGTCTGTCTGTCCGTCCGTCCGTCCGTCCGTCCGTCCGTCTGTCCGTCCGTCCGTGCAAGCTGTAACTTGAGTAAAAATTGAGATATATGATGTAACTTGGAACACGTATTTGTTGGCTCTATAACAAGGTTAAGTTCGAAGATGGGCAAAATCGGCCCACTGCCACGCCCACAAAATGGCGGAAACCGAAAACCTATAAAGTGTCATAACTAAGACATAAATAAAGATATTAAAGTGAAATTTGGTACAAAGGATTGCATTAGGAAGGGGCATATTTTGAGGTAATTTTTTTGGAAAAGTGGGCACGGCCCCGCCCCCTAAAAAGTTTTTTGTACATATCTCGGAAACTACTGTAGCTATGTCAACCAAACTCTACAGAAACGTTTCCTTCAGGCATTTACATATACAGTTCAAAAATGGAAGAAATCGGATAATAACCACGCCCACCTCCCATACAAAGGTTATGTTGAAAATCACTAAAAGTGCGTCAACCGACTAACAAAAAACGTCAGAAACACAAAATTTTACGGAAGAAATGGCAGAAGGAAGCTGCATCCAGGCTTTTTTTAAAAATTGAAAATGGGCGTGGCGTCGCCCACTTATGGACCAAAAACCATATCTCAGGAACTACTCGACCGAATTTAACGAAATTCAGTATATAATATTATCTTAACACCCTGACGATATGTACGAAATATGGGTGAAATCGGTTCACAACCACGCCTTCTACCAATATAACGCTATTTTGAATTCCATCTGTTGCCTTCTCTGTATAATACATACATATACATAAATGAAAATACAATTCAATACTCAAAGTACACAAATTGATCTAATCTAATTCATTCTACAGCAAAATAAAAAAAATATGTAAATGACGGATAATGAAATCTCGATTATCACTTTATCATGCGAGAGTATAAAATGTTCGGTGACACCCAAACTTAGCCCTTCCTTACTTGTTTTTTTAACAAAAATTATCATGAAAAAAAAACTTTAGGCGATAGAAGAAATCTAAAGCTATTTTCTGCATTTGAGGCAATTGTTACATAATAGACACTTTGTTCTGTTCATGTCACAAAAAAAAGTGGATTTTTGTTTACCAGTGTAATTGGGCGGTTGATGAGCCCGTGTAAAATCTGCAAATTCTCTTCGAGATGAAGACAAGCTATTAATATACTTACATATGTACCTCTCAAAATTCTATAGTTTCACTCGCTTCATGTTTACTTCAAATAGTATAATTAATACTTATATCTGAATAGTGGGAAGGACTATATAATTCAGCAATCGCAATCAAGGACTTGATGAATTTTTACAAACATTCCGCGTCTTCAGAATTACGAAGGTCACGAGTCTGCTATCAAGTTAGTAAATACTTTAATAAATTAGGTAAGTATATTTGTATGTATGCTTAAGCACTGAATGAGTACGTTACACATTATACGATTATGATAAAATATCATCAACGCTAGCCTAGATACAGGGGGCATCTAGGCTAGCGTTGATGATATTTTGGATTTGAACACGAAAATTACAATTCTTGCAATATTAGGGGTGGAAAATTGTTATATTGTACAAAGTCCGATATTCGAAGTGTAACCAACTTCAGACCGTTCGCGCAGCTGTCGCACTGAAATCAGCTGTACAAAAGAGTTCTGCCAAAAGTGAACGCAAAAAAAGTGATCAGCGATGGAATTCAAACGTAATAGTGTGATTGCTTTATATTTAATTGGAAAATCACAGCCAGCAATTGCTCGTGAGCTCAAACACCTTAAGGGGTTACATACGTCCAGCAGCACCAAAAATGCGCTAAAAGAAAAACCTTTTTTCAGAAGGGATAACAATAGAAATAAATATAAAGAAATTTTATACAATGTTTATTGGTACTTAAAGTTTATAAAATAATTATAAAATAATATAAAAAAATTAGTACATAAAATATCACGTGACCCAAAGTACAATGAAAAAAAGTTGTTCCACGGTCTGCATCATTTATCCTTGAAATGTTGATGGATTTGTAAAAATAAAAAAAATTCTTGTAAAATGAAGTTGCAGTTATAGTCTGTCGAGCCAAATTTTTTAAT
The DNA here is from genome assembly GCA_037783105.1 of Bactrocera zonata. Classification (NCBI taxonomy): domain Eukaryota; kingdom Metazoa; phylum Arthropoda; class Insecta; order Diptera; family Tephritidae; genus Bactrocera; species Bactrocera zonata. The sequence continues at coordinate 111,470 of JBAWJQ010002719.1, read as the reverse complement.
TTCGAAAAATTTTCCAATTTACGGAATTTAGAAAAAAAGTATGCGTTTTACGTCATAAATTTCACACGTTAACTATGTTTATAAATTTTTTAATAAAAATATCGAAAATCCGGCTCGACAGACTGTAGAGAAAACATTTTCGAATATTTAAAAAAAATCAAATCAAAAAATGTTAAAAACTGTATGAGTTATCATGCAGACCGTGCCAGGAAAAGTAGTTTCAAGAAAAACGCGTTTAAACTTTCACCTGTGTGCATTAAACCCTCGTCGGGCGGTCTGATTTTCTTCTATAACTTTGTATCTATCGGGGATTTTTACAATCAACTTTCACGGAAATACGCCTAAAACTATAAAGAATAATAACCTATAAAAAAATCGTTTTTGTTTTTTGAAAATTCTGGACGTATGTAGCCCCTTAATTGAATAAAGTTTTTGTTTATCACACCATCACTCGTAACAATGATACTGGTAGCATCGCAAAACGCCATGGTGGTGGTCATCAAAAGAAGCGGCTTGAGCGAAATCCACGACGAAGTGCCAATCAAATGGCTAAAGAACTGAAAATATTCGACCGCAGCATCCGACGCATATTGAAAAATGAGCTCAAGGTCAAGCCTTACAAGTTCAAAAAGGCCCATGATCTCACACCTAAGCAGCAAGAAGTAAGACTTGAGAGAGCGGGGCAGTTGCTTCACTGGGCCGAAAGCGGTCAAATTCCGAACATTGTGTTTTCTGACGAAAAAAAATTTCCAATTGAGCAATTCGTAAACTCACAAAACGATAGGGTTTACTTGACCGACCGTTCATACGAGAATCTAAGTCATCGGTTGGCCACCAGGAGGCAGCACTCGCCACAAATAATGGTTTGGGCCGCTGTCACCGCAGATGGGCGCTCTCCAATTGTTTTCATCGAGCCTGGCGTCAAAGTAAATGCAACATGTTATCGGGAAAGTATTCTGGAGGCAGCTTTGAAGCCGTGGGCAAGCAAACATTTCGGTCGCAAACCATGGACGTTTCAACAAGACTCAGCACAGTCTAACAAAGCGCGAGTGAACCAAGAATGGCTGAAAAACTATGTTCCGAACTTCATTATGAGTACACAATGGCTCTCGAATTCACCAGATGCGAATCCAATGGATTATTCTCTCTGAGCCATTTTGGAGAGCAAGGTCCGAAGTAAAAAATACACCAGTCACGAGGTGCTTAAGAAAGCCATTGTCCGTGAGTAGGCCAAAATACCGGCATGTCACATTTGGGCAGCTTGCGATTCGTTTTTTGACCGACTCAAGGCCATAGTTAAGGCAAGATGTGGTAATATCGAGCAAAAGTGAATTGGTCCTGAATTTATGATTATTTTCGCACATTTTGTACTTTAAAATAAATAAAAATAATTTTCCAAGCCGAATTTATAGCTTTTTTAATTGGTTCGAATGCCGGACCCTGTATATTATAAAGTGATTACAATCATATTTTGTATCTTTTTTGAACCTTTATTATTATACGTATATGATATATTTGCTGATATCCGCATTTTTATTGTCGAATCGCAAAATCTGAATTGGTTTTATCGATATTTCTTGCACTTCCACCGAGATTTTCTCAAAATGTATTACATTAAAAAATGATTTCATTCCTTTTTTGGTATAAAACTACATTATGATGTCAAACTGTGTATATGAAAAATATTTAACATTACACTAAAGTATTACAATAGGGTACATCATTTTTGTGAGCAAAAAAAGTCGGGAAGAGTGAGAGAGAGGCATGGATATATTTTTAAGGCATATTAAGGGTTTTTCGATAGTAAGTCAAATCGAGGAACAACAAGTAAGAAAAGACTATATCGGGGTGTAAACTACAATTTTATACTCTTGCAACTTGCAAGAATCAAACACAGTGAAATACAGTAAGATGTAAAACGTCAAAAAGAGAATCGGAATATAAGTAATTTTATATATACATATTTGCATATACTATATTACTGCCGGCAAAAGATAGGAAGACATTTTAATTTAAACTTCACGCGAAAACCCATTAGTCGAAATATTTTTTTCTCGATTGGTATGACTGCCAGTGACATCTGTTTTGTAGCTTGTCTTTTTGAAGCATATAGAATTTCGGCAATTTTTACGATGAATGAAATTATTCAACAAAAAAATTCCATTAAATTTTGTGTGGGGAATCAAATTTCTGGTTGCGACCACGTCCAGTACGGCCATCAACTTATGATCAAAACGCCAATAAAAGAGAGGAATTGGTGCTTGAGAATCGGCGATTAACAGTCAGAGATTTTACTGGCATCGTTGGAATTCCGGAAGGATCAGTGAAAACCAATTTGAAAGGTCAAAGTGAAAGCACGATTTTGGCTATTCAGCAAACTCATTCGACCACTCCGGAAATTCGTTTTCAGTGAATTGAAGCCATTAAACGATAATCGCTACGCCTATTGAAAGATATTCCGGAAATTGACTTTAATAACTCTTGGAAAAAACATTGGCACAAGTGTACTGGGGTAGATCGCCCAACATCTCCTTCCCACTCTATATTTTCATTCGTTAAATCGTTAAAAAATAAGGACAATTTAGAATCTAAATTGCGTTCCGGAACGGTTATATCGCTCCCACACTCATTCACTTCGTCCAGTTCCTCGAAAAATTTCCACGCCGTCGCCGGTTAGGCTTAGGTTCCTTTTTTTTGGACCACTACATATTAAGTCACCCTAAAATTAGGAGTTTTCATGATATGTTAAACGCAAGAACGAAAATGCTGAATCGGGATCCTTAATTTCCTGCAACAACGCATGCCATACAACCGAGCACATTTTTTGCTACAAAATATAACTTCATGGCCAGCGTTACTGTTAGCAAAAGCCTTTTGCTGTCGTGCGTTCACTTCTTGTCACTGTAAAAAAAAAGATTTTAAAACTATTTAAAATAGTGTAAATAAAAAATTTAAAAATTTTCTTTTCTTTCTTCTTTGGTCGCCATTAGAAGATTTAGCGATTCGGAGATTACATTGTTTTGCGCATTTATCGCGCAGAGTTCCTATTAGAGGCTCGTTTTCTGTTTATAATAGGTGGTAATGTCGAATAAATATTTCAACATGTAAGATATCTTAGAACAACTGACCGAAGATATAATATTGGAAATACTATGGTTTAATGACAAAAATATGGGAAATTTGTATTCGAATTACCCCAAAGTCAAATGCTATAAACACATTTATAATAATTTTCGTTATTCTAACAAAACATCTGTCGTATATACCAGTCATTGCTTAAGCTATTTGTTCATAATGCTTGACAGATGTTCTCGAGTAAACCTGAGCAATGTCAACAGTAGGTGAAGTCAGTCCAGACATTTTCTGCTCACATATACCCTATATAGTGATTTTTGACTTTCCATTTCTCTTTAAACCGTTTAGGTTGGTCAAAATCTTATTTGAGGATGATTTTAAAATACCTTCAAAAGCCTACCTCCCTTGGCGCAGTGAGGTCCGCACAAAAATATTTTTTTATTGTTATAGTGCATTATAACCTAAAAAATAATAATAATTTCAATCAAACTGGCTACAAATCATGCTTTCGCTAGTTGCTAAGTGCTGAATCTTTTGCTAGTAGCTGACCAGTACGATTGAGACTATTGACAATTGACTTTGTAGCTGACTTTATGCATTTTAATTATACTAAAACATTCCCCAATCCAAAGATCTGTACCACGTGGCATTCTTACTATGTAATTAGATCTAAGAGCAATTAATTATGCTTCTATGCACTCCATTTAACACCTTTAACTTACCACTTTTCCAATTCCTTTCTGGAGAAAGCAGAACTAACGGCGCGGTTGTTGAGGTCAGTGATATCGATATCATCGGCGTACGCCGGCTGTTGTACACTCTCTTGGAAGTGGTACCTTCTCTATTTAGTTTTGCAACTCGAAATATTATATTTTCTCCAGCAGCAGATTGCAGAACTCGCTCGATAACAAGTCGCTTTGTCTGAAACCTCTGAAGCAGCACTTTTTCGTGCTGTCAAAAGTAATAATCCTTATTACATTTGCTGTGATCATCATCAAAAAGAGGATTTATCTTCCGAGGCTGTTTGTTCCTTTTCATTGGAAGCATTTTTTACGACGGAGGGATGGTTCGCCTTCGCACTTTAACTCGCCTTCAAACGGATGTTCTTTGGCTACCCAGACAATACTTGGTCAAGGACCGGAAGTCGTGAGCTGCTTGAGCCATATGTAAAATAATCGTTTCTGGCCACTCCCAATAAAATGGCAATAAGAGAACTTTCCTCACTTGCCTGAACTTCTATAGGGTGATTTTTTAAGAGCTTGATAACTTTTTAAAAAAAAAAAACGCATAAAATTTGCAAAATCTCATCGGTTCTTTATTTGAAACGTTAGATTGGTTCATGACATTTACTTTTTGAAGATAATTTCATTTAAATGTTGACCGCGGCTGCGTCTTAGGTGGTCCATTCGGAAAGTCCAATTTTGGGCAACTTTTTCGAGCATTTCGGCCGGAATAGCCCGAATTTCTTCGGAAATGTTGTCTTCCAAAGCTGGAATAGTTGCTGGCTTATTTCTGTAGACTTTAGACTTGACGTAGCCCCACAAAAAATAGTCTAAAGGCGTTAAATCGCATGATCTTGGTGGCCAACTTACGGGTCCATTTCTTGAGATGAATTGTTGTCCGAAGTTTTCCCTCAAAATGGCCATAGAATCGCGAGCTGTGTGGCATGTAGCGCCATCTTGTTGAAACCACATGTCAACCAAGTTCAGTTCTTCCATTTTTGGCAACAAAAAGTTTGTTAGCATCGAACGATAGCGATCGCCATTCACCGTAACGTTGCGTCCAACAGCATCTTTGAAAAAATACGGTCCAATGATTCCACCAGCGTACAAACCACACCAAACAGTGCATTTTTCGGGATGCATGGGCAGTTCTTGAACGGCTTCTGGTTGCTCTTCACCCCAAATGCGGCAATTTTGCTTATTTACGTAGCCATTCAACCAGAAATGAGCCTCATCGCTCATCGGACACGGACGCGAAACACATTTCGAACCGAACACTGATTTTGGTAATAAAATTCAATGATTTGCAAGCGTTGCTCGTTAGTAAGTCTATTCATGATGAAATGTCAAAGCATACTGAGCATCTTTCTCTTTGACACCATGTCTGACATCCCACGTGATCTGTCAAATACTACTGCATGAAAATCCTAACCTCAAAAAAATCACCCTTTACACATGACTGCATCCTCCTTAGTTAAAAACAAAATTTGTATGTGGTCTGTGGACTGACAGATCACAAGTAGATGAATTTTGTTACCTATAAACTATAAAATGTAAATTTTATTTACACTACGGTACTACAAATGAAAAGAATGAAAAAATATTAAGCGTTATACACAAAAGATATGTGTGAACCAAAAACGAAGGTAACTTTCGCTGACGGTGAGTAAAATTATTGTTGTAAAACTAATTGAGTCTATGACCCATGATGTAAGTTAATAAGATGCAAATTTGATTTTAATCCATTCACGATTCGCTGAACGAGGAATGTCAAACTTTTTCAAAAATTTTATGATACTTATAAGTAAATAATTTTTTGCCAACTCTTAAAGATATTTCTTCAACCTTCAACTCAGTTACACTAAAACTTAGCCCTTTCTTACATGTTTGATATAAAGATTGGACAACACATAAAGATATTTAGATTTGATCTTTGCAAGTTGCAAGAGTAATAAAATGTTCAGTTACATAGCAGCTTAGCTCTTAGGAAAGGTTACTCAACTAACATCATTAAGATATTAAAATTTATCTCATATTCGGTAATTAAGAATTAGAAAAGATATGTGATAGACCCAAAAATGCAATTATTTTAGTTTACAAAAATTGTTTTCTTAACACGTCTAGAATACGGTACTAAAGCCTTTTCCTCAACACTGTGTTTTTCAAAATTTAATCTCAAACATGGCTTGGTCGAATAACTGACGTTTTTAGGGAACACTCAGCACATGTAAAAAACTTAAATTTTTTTACCAAAAACCAAAAAAGATTCAAAATTCACAATTTTTGTTCAAATGTTTACCAAAAGTCCAATTACAGATATGTATATTCATTTGATAATAGTCAATACCATGCATTTAGACTTACAGATTAAAACACCTAATTTTTTTTTTCGGATGAGCCAATCAGCCGGAATCGTAGAGGATGTGCGACACCTTTTTTCGAAACGGAGGAGTTCAAAACGCTGTAATTCATGTTATTCACAATATTTTTTGCTTAAAACAAAATAAATGATAACTAACTTAAAGTTTTAAATATTTGTTGGTGGGAGAATAAAACTTGGAAAACAGGCCGTTACATGACCCCCTTAAGTTAGGACTGCCACACCACAAAAGCGAAATTCATACAAAGTTTTATAACTACCTACATATATCTTCCGTAATACTTGGCTTATCTCCTGTAAAGTGAAAGAATGATGACGATATAACGGTTATCATATATAATTCCGATTTGACTGTAGTCAGTTTTTAACTATTTTTATTCACTTATTGGAAGATAAGCTTGGTTTCGGCTGAGTGAAGACGGCGTCAGAATAGGTACTTGAACGTTGATTACGGATATGTATGCGAATGTACTAGCGCACGTAACGTAGATGTATGCCACAATCAAAGCTTACGCAAGTAAACATAAATGAGCTGTTTTTCATAATCACCAAAAGCAAATATCAATTGAAAACGTATGATTGCCGTGTGTAAAAGTTGAGAGTCGGTCTACCCGATGCATCTCTGGTAGAATACGCATTGTTAATATGTCGCTCTCGATATAAATGCAGAGAATTAACTAAGCTGTGATTTGCATATTTTGCCGCAACAAAATCAATCCATTCTGACACCACCTTAATTTATTGGATTATTGATTAACCGAATTTCATTTGAACAATTTTCATACAATTCTATATTTTTGGACCGTACCGCCCAATAATACTTTTGTAACACTATTGTAATCATTGCGAGAGTATTTATGGTTCAAAACAATATTTTCTACTTTATTATAAAATTAAATTCAACTAATAAATTTAATTTCTGTACATTTAAAAGCTTCTTATGCTAAAGTGCAGAAGGTTTATCTTGGAGAAAAGCTGAAGTCACATTCGCTAAGTAAGGATCTACATATCGCTCCACCATATAAATTTGCTCACGTCGTGTGCGTTATGGCTATTGTGGTAAGTGCTTTATTGTATTAAAAAAAAGTATACTATATATACTACTGTAGACAACAAATAGTAAGTCTTCTTAATTTAAATTTCGCGCGAAATACCCATTGGTCGAAATATTTTTTTCAAGGTTGGTAAGACTGTCAGTGACATCAAACGTCACTACCAACTAATCATTGGTGCTTAGTATAGGCTTGTCTTTCTGAAGCACATAAAGTGCATTCGGCAATTTTTACGACGAATGCAATTACTCAACAAAGAAGTTCCATAAAATTTTGTGTGTGGAATCAAATTTCTGGTGCCGAAACGTTCAAAATGTTGGAAATGTTGATTGGTACAAATTCTTCAAAGAGAGTCGAGAACGCGTTGACGATGAACCACGTAGGACGGCCATCAACATCAAGTGACGATCAAAAAATGGTGCTTGAGAATCAACTATTAATAGTCAGAGATTTTACTGGCATCGTTGCAATATCGGAAGGATCAATGAAAATCTTTTTGAATGATCATTTTGGACTAAGAAATGTAAAAGCGGCGTCGCATTAACATCTACGGAAAAATACTTTCATATTACCAGGATCTCATGAAACGTATTACCGACGCTGAGTCTTGGATCTAAGCTTACGATGCGGAAATAGACGAGCAATCGGCCAAATATCGTGGCAAAGGTGAGTCGAAGCCTAAAAGCCAAGTCAAAACAGATCAAAACTCAAGGTTATGTTGAAAGTTTTCCTCGATTATCGAGGTGTGGTGCCTCCGTACCACATAATTCGATTTAACTCCGTGTGACTTCTGGCTATTCACCAAACTCAAACAACCGTTCGTTCATCGTTTGATTCCATTGATTATCATGTTCCAGCAATTGTAATTGCTGGCATGCTTCTCAAAAAATTGCACACACTCTACCATTCACAGTATGCAATGACTCATATGAAATTGAACCACGTACATTTATCAATAGGAACCGAAGGTATAACCAATCATCGTTTTCGGGTAGACTACGTAAATTCGTCCTAAGGAATTAGTTGAGAACACTCCTGGATATCAATCTACTCGTTAACCTGGCTTTCTGCGTAACCATTTCTTCGACGAATCACTGACGCAAGTTGAGAAAAAACTCGTCAAAGTCAATTTTGTTGTTGGAAGTGTTTCCGCTGGCTGTACCGTATTCTCTGAGTTGAAAAACACTTCTTCAAATTCTGCGAGACGCACAACAGTCGGAAAACATTCATGAATTGCAAAAGTAATTACCCTACAAATCGCTTTATTGCAGTCCACGTATCGACCATTTAATACTTGCTGATCTCATCTCGTTCACGACCAATAACCGCCATGTTGCTTTCTTTGCTCACGTTTGCAAACGTATTTGATCGATTTCACCAAACTACAATATCAAACGCTGACATTAGTTTGAATGTGAATTAGACACATGGTTTTCATCACTTCATATAATACTGGATCTTTCTCTGCATCGGGAATTTCCGCAAAAATGATTTCATCAATTTGATCTGGTGTAACCACCATCTACCATCCTAAGAAGAATGTGTGCGTGCGGCAAACCTCTTTTTTACAACTCAACAGAATACATCCAGTATCTGACTGCACCATATATACATACGTTGCTTCAAGATAAAGTCCATCAAACATCGTAGGTGTTGTTTGAAAATTCGTGCTGTAACATCGTAACGATCCCTTGCTGATTGACCGCGATCCATAATTCCACACGTATGACATCGTATCCTGGGAGTACTCGTTCATGTGCCTTGGTGTTCCATACGTTGATGGCAAAACGAAATTTGATGGCTGACCGATATTAGCGCGACCTCTTCGTGGCTTCGTAACAAATTCTGATCAAATCTGTAATTGATCCTTTCGTCTGAAACACACATAAAGCTTTCACTGAATGATTTTTCTTTTAAAAAGCCAGAATAGAAAAGCAAGCGACCGAAATCAAACAATTCAAATAATTAATTTACAAATTAAAATATTGAAAAACAAGAGAAAAAAAATAAATGGAAAAAAATCACTTTTTAGATATTTCCAATTTTTCGACTTTTTCTTATAAAAAGTATAAGGTTTTTTGATTTCTGAACCTTTCCAGATCCACAGCGAACAACTTTTGAAAATAGCGTTACTAATAAACAAACTTTCATTTTTACTTACATACATACATATATACAAAATAAAACGTTTGTATGGGAAAAAGAAAAGGGCTGTTTTAGGGGGTTTAGATCTTAATCAATTATCGTTTTTTTATATTTTGTAAGCAACTCAAAAAAGAAAAGGTTAAAAATAAATCAGTTTTACATAAATTTCGTAAATATTATGAATCAAAGTCAACATATATTTTTATTGGTAATTATGTTTTTTTTTTTTTGAAAAGGATCATAAATCTTTCGCAGAACCTTTCTCTCGAAAACTCGCAACGTCGACTCATCAGTTGTTGTCACCATACAGCAGAACGAGAATTATGAGCGACTTATAGAGTTTGGCTTTTGTTCGTCGAGAGAGGACTTTACTTATTAATTGCCTACTCAGTCCGAAGTAGCATCTATTGGCAAGAGTTATCTTGCGTTGAATATCCAGGCTGACATTGTTGGTGGTGTTTACACTGGTTCCCAAGTATACGAGACTATCTACAACTTCAAAGTTATGACTGTCAACAGTGACGTGGGAGCCAAGTCGCGAGTGCGACGACTATTTGTTTGATGACAGGAGATATTTCGTCTTGCCCTCGTTCACTGCCAGACCCATTTGCTTCCTTGTCCAGTCTGGCGTGGGTGTTGAGGCCGATGATATCAATATCATCGGCATACGTCAGCAGCTGTACACTCTTGTAGAAGATTGTACTAGCTCGATTAACTTCTGCAGCTTGAATTATTTTCTCCAAGATTAGGTAGAAGAAGTCTCACGAAAGGGAGTCGCCTTGTCTGAAACCTCGTTTGATATCGAACGGCTAACGGAGCTGTTGGTATTGCTGAACGTTTTTACACACCCCTATTAGTTTTGCCGGATATTCAGACATCGCGGCATAAAGGAAGCTCCTTTTCGTGCTGTCAAAAGCAACATTGAAAGCGACGAAAAGGTGATGTGTGTCGATTCTCTTCTCAAGGGAGCTTTTCCAAAAATTCTCGCATGGTGAATATCCTGGTCTAAAGCCACACTGATAAGGTCCAATGAGTTTGTTGACGGTAAACTTTAATCTTTCACACAATACGCTCGATAAAACCTTATATGCTATATTTAGGAAACTTATCACAAGGTAGTTGGCGCAGATTGTGTGGTCTCCCTTTTTGTGGATTGTTCAAAGCGCACTTAAATTCCAATAAAACTTTTACCGAAACATTTCAATTTATGAAGCAAACTTATGGCGAAGATTGCCTATCCCGTAACAGAGTGCACGAGTGGTTTCAACGTTTTCAAAGTGATCGTGAGGACATAAATGACGACCAACATGTGTTGGCCCACAAATCCGTGATCACTGGAAATTCCGTCGAAACTGTGCGTGAATTCATCAAAAATCAGCCGAAATCATCGTAGAAATTCATGGAAATGGAATTTATCATCTTTAAAACATCGACTTATCGCATTTTGACCGAAAATTTGGGCTTACGAAAGGTGTGTGCAGGGTTTGTTCCGCACAAATTGACTGACGACCTAAAATTGCTCAGAACCCAACATTCGAAGGACGATTATCACATTTTAACCATTAACCACTCGCCGTATATACCTGATGTGGCATCGTGTGACTTCTTCCATTCCGGAAAAATGCATTTGCCCATGAAAGAAAAGCGTTATACAGAAGTCTTCAAAAGGCTTTCACCGGCATACTGGCGGTCATACCGGCCAACGAGCGAAAACACTCGTTCTATATGCTTTTGGACCATGCAAAAAGCGGTATTGAAACAGGGGACTATTTTGAATAAAATAAATTGATTTTACCGAAAAAACCATTTGTTCTGTTTTCTTTTTTTTTTTTTTTGTAAGTCCTAGGAACGCACCTTGTATTATTACAACAAAAAATGACATATTCGTCGTCAAGGCATTGCGGCTATTTTGCTAGATTATGGACAAAGGACGCAAAAGCATTCATAGCAAAGCAAACGCGACATCTAACGTAAAAATATTGCGGAATAACTAGAGTGTTGATAAAAAGATTCGTTATAATTTGAGATATACATATATCTTTTCGAAGCATTGCACGAAGCAGTCAAATATATAAACCGAAACTATGAAGTATGTGCGTACAATTTCAAACTGATCATTCCTAAATAATAATAAAATTACTAAATATTGGAAACGGTAGAATAGAACTGGAACCAAATACACAGTGCAATGGATTAAAACTGGCGCCGTAATCATTCGATTAATATTATCCCATTCCACGCTTGAGAACTGGTTCCTAATATGCAGGCCACTAGGCTGACTGTCGATTGGACTCGGTTGATTTCCCTGGTGCACAGCCAAAATTCAAGAGTATTTTTCTTCCAAAAAGCAATGTTTTATTAACACACGAAATGCTTTTTGATTAATTTTTTTGTAAACTAACAAAAGTTGCTCCACCTTCTCATTAACTAATAATTATAATACAACTAATAGAAATCATATAGATGGTATTAGTAGTACTATCTATGTATCAGCACATGTATAAATTGAGTCCGTTCATTTCCTTTTTTCGGGTACATTAAATAAGAAATGAAGCATACCTAGCATGTTCTATATAAATTACGTCGAATAATAAAAATTCAATACTTCTTCTATATCTTTTACTGAACAAGTGTGTCGAAGGTTCGGTATCGCCCGAATTTCTTATTTCTAATTGGTTTTAAAATATATTCAATGAAATTACAGGTACTTGTGGTGTTTTTCTTCCTTGTGATGTGCTCTTTGTGTATGAAAGGAAATGTTATGATTAAAGCTCTGTTGTTGTAAGTTCCCTTGCATTAAATGTGTAATAAACTTTCCGTGCAGCAAAAATTTTAAATTTTTTCAAGTATTTATATAATCCTCACACTGCTTTTAATACTGATGGCGTTTGTTACATTTTACCACTTCTTCTACGGGGTTATTGAATATAATGGATTTTGTCATAGAACGGAAGAGTAAGTTTAACTTGTATAATATTATATTGCTAACATTTATTTAATTTTTTATAAAGGATTTTTATGCATTTCTTAACTTAACAACACTTTTCATTTACATAACATCAGATCAGCTGGGAAAAAAACTTTCAAGCAAGTAATGTTAACGGATTGCACCAACGATCAAAATTTATATACATTATTGTTGGAAAATAATTTGATTCGCCCATTTTCCAAATGGATACCTTTAAATAAAACGATAATGCAGGATGTCTGCGAACGCAACTGTCGACCCTTGAACATGCCGATCCTACAGAAGTTACAAAAAGAAGTTGAGAAATTTCCGAAGAAAAATCGCTTTTGTAAATTTAAGTCAGTCACGTCATCGTGGCTAACACCTATACGTTTAACACATGTGATATATAATGCGAGACTCCCAGGATTGACATGGTAAGTAAATTTGTATTTTTTCTTACTCGCATTGACTTGCAATTATTTAATTCACATCTAGGATGACTAACGATTTTCATGGAACTTATTTCCACGAACGTGTTAAGTTTTCGTATTGCAATCTGAATCTGGCAAATAAGGCAAAAAAATATAACCCAACAGTCAGTAAAAGAAAATTTTGGAAATGCCGAGCTGCCTACACAATTGGTAGAGATTTTGCAGCATCCATTCCGTCCGTCTCTGCCGAAGTTAAAGATATGTGTATAACTACTAAAGATAAATGTAAATACTACAACGATCACGACATATCAACACTCAGTGATAACTTAGATAATTATATAACAAATGCTGAACGCGGTCTTAAAAATGCGCTAGGATCGTGTGCAACAATATTGCACATGATTAAAGCAAAACAAAGCAAATCCTGTAATTGCGAGACGTTTATATTGGTAAGACACAATAAATACATAAGGTATAACTTACGGCCTACCATATATCATGCATATCATGCAGCACTCTCTTATTACAATACTGTTATTTTATATTTACTATAACTCTAACTGCTTTTATTGTTTTGTAGAATGGTGTCTGGAGTGGTGGTCTGCTGTTCGTAATAACTTTGTTTTTAGCCTTACTTTTACTGGCGGGCTTAATATACAAACTTGTAAAATGCAAAGATCATTATCGGAACGAAAGGTATATATCATATATACATATGTGTGCGTCAACGTATCATTAAAACCATGGGAATTGTTCTTAAGTCCAAATAGGAAATGCTCACATGGACACATTATCAACAGCCTCTCCAAAGATCCGATATTTATTGACCCATTTTTAAACATTTATGTTGATTGAAAACTAGAGAAATACGACAAATAGAAAGCTTTATAAAACAGTTAAACCACTTCGGAGAAGAAAATGCCTTAATACTACCTACCGACCGGCAACCTTTAAATAAACTTTGATATTGGATTTTACCTTAAAGAGATCTTGAAAATCAGAACTTTCGAGATTATAGGTAGTTAATTGAAAATGAACTTAGAAGTTTTCGTAATTAAGGAAAAACAATTTATTAAAATCTCTTCAAACATACATATGTCTTGAATCAAATAATTTAAACACTGTACTTAGTTTACCATAAATTTTTAGTTCAAAGTTTACAAACTATGTTGTGATCACCAGTGACGTGCGAGCCAAGTCGCGAAAGCGACGACTGACATAAAATATCTGATAATCTGTAGTTGTATTATTAACATTCGGGGAAATTGTTTCCTTGAAAATAATATGCTAGTTTGATGAGTTAAAGCTTGAGAATTGACAATTATCAGTCAGAGATCTTAATAGAATCGTTAGAATATCGTAAGGACCAGTAAAACCCATTTTGAAAGGGTCCTAAGAAAAGTGAAAACGCGACTGGCTTCAAAATCGCTCAATTTTTTCGAAAAAAACAGCGTAGCTGTAACGTCTGTGAAACAATGCTTTCCGACTACCAGGATGACATGAAACATATTATTTCTGACGATAAGTCTTGGATCTATGTTTACGACCCAAAAATAGATGAATCGGCTGAATATCGTGCCAAAGGTGAGCCGAAGCCAAATAAACCACATCAAAGCAGGTCAAGGACAGTTTTGTTCGATTATCTAGGTGTGGTGCACTCCGAATTCTTTCTGACCGGTCAAACTGTCAACAAAGAATGCTATTGTAGTGTTATGCGTTGTTTGCTGGAAGCTATTCTTAAAAATAGGACGGAATTATGGGCCAACAACTCTTTCTTTTTGCACCACGATAGTGAATTGATTTTTTGAGTTTTTCACTAAATTTCTAACCAATATCGTGTTGCAACCACCGTTTTCGTCTGATTTACATATTTCCGTGCAACTTCTGACTGTCCGCCAAATTCAAACGACCGCTCTGAGGAAATCCTTTTGAGTCAATTGAAGAATTTTAACGTGAATCGTTACGCGAATTGAGGGCTACAGGGTTTGTTCGGAACGTAATAGGGCTGAGTCGATTTAAAACAAGACGGCTGCACCGAAGCTAATATACTATATCCTCCACAGGTGTATTTTTTTTAGTAACTATGTGTTCAGTCTGTATGGAAGGTATATGCTATAGTAATATTATATTGTTACTTAAGCAGTAAACCATGTCAAATTTCGTAAAGATACCACGTCAAATGCGAAAATTTTCCGTACAAGCCCTTGATTCCGATCATTCAGTTTGTATGGCAGCTATATGCTAGAGTTAACCGATCTGAACAATTTTTTCGGAGTTAACATTGTTGCCTTAGAAAATAACCTGTGTCATCTGTTGTGAAAATACATTGTCAAATGTGAAAGTTTTCCATACAAGAACTTAAATCCGATCGTTCAGTTTGTATGGCAGCTATATGTTATAGTGGTCCGATATCGGCAGTTCCAACAAATGAGCAGCTTCTTGAGGAGAAAATGATGTTTGCAAAATTTCAGAACGATATCTTAAAAACTGAGGGACTAGTACGTATATATACAGACAGACGGACGGACAGACAGACAGACTGACATGGCTTAATCGACTCGGCTCGATATACTGATCATACTGTGCCCAAAAATAAGGTGACATTTGAATTTAAACTGCGCGCGTCGAAGGATTTGGAGAATTATTTTTTTTTAGGTTGGTAGTACTGTCAGTCACATTTATGTCAAATTTCATGTCAAAATATTCATTAGTGTTTGAGATACGTGTCGTTTTGTGAGCTGCTAAAAATGAGTTTTTCGTTTTTTATGATGTCGAAATTTGTTGAGCAAAGAATTTGCATTAAATTTTGTTTACGGAATCAATTTTCTGCTGCGGATACGTTGAGGATGGTGCAGAAAGCCTTTGGTGATGAGGCTATGTCTAAAAAAAATGTTTACAAGTGGTATAGTGAGTTCCAAGCCGGCCGTGAACGTGTCGAAGACGAAGAGCGTCCAGGGCGACCATCAACCTCAACCGACGAAGCTCACGTTAAACAAATCAAAGATTTGGTGTTGAAAAACCATCGATTAACAATTAGAGACCTTGCTGATGAAGTTGTCATATCGAAAGGCTAAGCTAATACAATTTTGAAGGATGTTTTGAGCCTCAAGCGCGTCAAATCTCGACTGGTACCGAAAACATTGAATTTTTTGGAAACGTGTGAAACGATGCTTTCCGACTACCAGGGTGTCATGAAATGCACTATAACTGGGAATGAGACTTGGATCTATGCTTACGACCCCGAAACAACCGATCAATGGAGCGAATATCGTGCCAAAAGAGAGCCGAGACCAAAAAAATCGCGCCAAAGTCGCTCAAAAATCAAGGTCATGTTGACTGTTTTCTTCGTTTATCGTGGTGTTGTGCATTATGAATTCCTTCCAATCGGTCAAACAGTCAACAAGGAATATTATTTGAACATTATGCGTCGTTTGCGTAACGCTATCCGCCTAAAAAGGCCGGAATTGTGGAAAGACAATTGGTTGGTTTTTACACCAAGATAATTCACCATCCCATATCGTTCCGCAATCACCGTATTCACCTGATCTGGCGCCGTGCGACTTCTGGCTGTTCACCAAGCTCAAAAGACCGCTCCGGGGACTCCGTTTTTATACGATAGAGGAGATTCAAGCCGCAGCGAAGACGGAACTGAAAGCCATCTCGGAAAGTGACTACAACCAGTGTTTCGAAGATTTGAAAATCCGTTGGCATAAGTGTATTGCATCGGGAGGGGATTACTTTGAAGGGGATGAAATTGATTTGGAAGAATAAATAAAGAATTTTCAAAATAAATACAATATCACCTTATTTTTTGGGCACCTAATTTTTTTATAGGGTCTCCGACGCTTCCTTCTGTGTGTTACAAACCTCGTGACAAACTTAATATACCCTCTTAAGGGTATTAAAATGTATTGAACCAATCATTATAATTCTTTAAAAACAAATATCTCCACCAACTACATAATATTTTCCTGACGCTTAAACAAATTTCACTTTCCAGTACGCAAATCAACCACCAATGAAAATACTCGGATAAAATTCGACAGAAGTAGTACCCTTAGGTATGGCCGTTGGCATAACCTAGGGGCTTACCCGCCATTAAATTTCCGTTAGCTCTCTATTACCTAATATAAATTCCGGGGACTGCCACATTTATCAGCCAATATGGGAGTTATATCAATGAAAAGTAAAGAGCGTGTTTTACTAATAACATTATTCTTGTCCTAGACCCTATATAACGAACAGAACTTTCGAATATCCGGCAACATAACTGATAATTATGATGATTGATGCTGGTATGTGAGGTATCTTACTAAAACTAAGGTAATATTTTATTGTATAGATAATGTGGGTCGATACTATCCCTAACTCCCATATACCACATACAAGTACAATGATTTTTATACTCTTGCAACCAGTTGCTACAGAGTTTATTATAGTTTCGTTCACTAAACGGTTGTGCGTATCACCTAAAACTAATTGAGGTAGATATAGGGTTATTTATATTATATATAAATAATCAGGATGACGAGACAGATTGAAATCTGGTTGACTGTCCGTCCGTCCGTGCATGCTGTAACTTGAGTAAAAACGCACTTAAATCGTCATTAACCGAAAACTCAAAAAGGAACATAACTAAGCACCATATTAAGAAATTTGGCGCTAGGAATTATTTTTGAGAATTTTTTTTTAAATGGGCGTGGCCCCGCCCTCTAACAAGTTTAACGTTCGTATCTCTGTTCAAGCCCATAGGTACCGAATACTTAGATACCGGTTGACTTTTGATCGAAAGTGTTAGTCAAAGTGCGGTATATAGAACTGTATTTAAGGGATAATCCTTCCCTTATAATGGTGTGTCTGTATGTAAAAAATGGGTTGGATTGGTCCAATACTTCCCTTAGCCCCCATATACTTAATTTAAAGATTTTCGAACGTCGCATGACTTTGTACCGCTTATATCGGCCAATATGTGAGTTATCCTAATGAAAATAAGAGAGCGTGTTTTACTCATAACAGTGTATTTTTGTGCCTAAAATAGATAAATTTGAGCGAAAACTTGGCCTAGCCCCTACATAACTAATAACTTTACTCTATATAATTATTTTTACACCTTTAAATATTTGATTCTTACAAGTTGCAAGAGTATAAAGTTATATTGAAAAATTAAAAATGAAAAACTGAGTACCATCTAAGTTAGTGCAATATGCCGCCAATACCCCATATAATCATTTCGTCTTTCCACCTTACTTTAAACTGTGCAGGTTTGCCAAAATATGATATTCTCACGAAAATTATTGCCATATTCTAAAAATATTTGGTTTCTACCCGAACTTATGTCTGGGAAATGGATATACATCGACCAGATTAATATCAAGACTTATTGGAGATGAAAATCTACTATCGGTTCATCTTAACTTGATGCAAATTACGACCGCGAAAGTATTCTTTTTATAGATGAACAAATGTTCACGCTGTAATGAAGTTAAAACTGGGACAAAGAGGTCCATAAGAGTGATTTAGAAAGCGTACTGAAGCAATAAAGCCATACTATCTTCGTTCGATCTTTCACAAAGATTTCCCTTAGCACACTATGCAAAATCCACCTTGTAGGAGCTGGAAGAATTATTCTAAAAGATTGACGGTCTGGAAGTTATGTTCGTATATCCGCAATTAGGATCATTCGTTTAAATCTTCTTATAATGGTTTATTCCATTTTTCTACATAACATAGTGGATAATTCCGGGTAATATTCCAAATTCTAGCTTTTCTGATATATAGTGACAAAAACTAAATTTCAAATTAAGACATGTAGTTCTATCAGTTCTTAGTAAATAGCTTTACATACAATATAATTTAATAATTATTTAGTTAAGTTATTTAAAACTTATGTAGGTTTCTGAGCTGTAAAAGCTTATTTGGAACCTCATGAATTTACACTATACTCATCCAATTCTTTATTCCTACAGACACGGACAAAGGGATGATGGCTCTGCAGAATCAATATTACTGCCGCCAATAACATTACCAAGGCATGTAATCGATACACTTGAGAATGATGAAAATCCTCGCGTTACCTACCATATAAAGAAACTTAATTAAATGTACGCTGTCGGCTCGGATTTATCTTACATGTCAAAAAATTCAATGAACCTGATTATAATGGAAAACAGAGAAATTGAAAAAATGTAAAATTTTTTGTTAAGAACGCTTATATAGTATTTTATATAAAAGGATCAATATACCATTATGATATGCTTGCGAATATTAGAAGATAGGGAGTAAAAGATTCAGTGTAGCGTTTGCTGTATGGCACGTAGCGCCGTCCTGCTAGAACCAAATGTTGTCCAAGTCTTCCTCTTCAATTTGCTTGAAGAAAAATTCGGTTAACATTGCGCGATATCGCTCACCATTTAAGGTTATGGTGGTTCCTTCTTCATTTTCGAAGAAAAATGGGCCGATGATTCCACCAGACCAAAATCCGCACCACACAGTGATTCGTGCTGGGTGCATTGGCTCGACGATTGCGTGCGGGTTTTCTGCGCCCCAATTGCGACAATTCTGCTTGTTAACGTAACTATCGAGGTGGAAATGAGCCTCGAACGAAAAGATGATTTTTCGGTAAAATTGACCATCCTCGATCAAACGAACTTTGGAAAAAAGTTTTCAATATTTCCCAATTTTCTTCTAGTGAATAGCGACCCACTTCGTAAATTTTAGACCTTTTACTGAATATCTGTCACTTTCCGAATGGTATTTGACGTTTCCAATGTCGAAATATATATTGGGAAGTCGAAAAAGGCCTTTCGTATTTTGTCAATAGATGTCATTGCAGTTGTATATCACCAGTGCTACCAATCACATTGTGCCCTACCATATAGTGTTGAAAAGGTTTATTTAACCAAAAAACCATTAAATTCGAGGAAGTTGAAAAAATGTTAAAGCTTTTCAAAAATCAGTGAAAATAAGGAAGAAATTCGCAATGTTTTGAAATTTTTGTATAGAAAAAGGGAAGAATGCCAAGCATGCTATGAATGAAATTTGTGAAGTTTACGAAGACGATGTTGTGTCAGTTCGTTTAACACAACAATGGTTCGCTCGCTTCCGTTCTGGAAATTTCGAAATTTGGATTTACACTGATGAAAGTCTAACACTCGATCTAATTAAATGCTATATATTTGTTTATTTATTTATTAGTTTAAATATAAAAATAAGAAGTTTGATTAGAAATACGAAACGACTTTTTCGACTACCCCATATTTTTAACTTTACGGCACCAACATTTACTAGAATGGTGTTTAACTAGGATGTATGGGATTTACTTTACCTGAATTTGACGTAATGTTTCAATTGCTGTAGTGATAAAAATTCAGAGGTTGTTTTCGATTTAATATAACAGTAGCTCTAGGATAAGAACTGCTGCGATGGGGGAGCACTCTGAGAAAGCAATGATAGTGTATTTAATTTTAGGTGGTATTTGAAGTAATGTTATGGATATGCTTTAATGAGTCGGAATCAAATCTAAATAAAAGGGGACTTATGTGCTGCAGTTTCCAGAGTCTTTTCAAAGTTATTATCAGTTGGTAAGCTAAAACCACATCTCCTTTTACCGGAGACAGCAAAGTAGCCTGATGAATTTTCTTGTGCTGGAATCTAGTACTATAGACAACCATATATCAGTCTCCTGGCGCTAATTAGTGTTACATATGTATATATGATCAAAAATGATGCTCTGATGCTCTGAGTCTTTCTCCCAGAGGTAGTGTGGGCATTGGCTTTTGCACCATCCTGCATTAATCCAAAACTATTTTTTAGCCCATTTTTTCTTAATACCCGTTACATTTGAATAGCAAATACCACGGAAACTGCGTCTCAACTGATCAACTGACCACTTTTATCATTGCTTCCTATTCCTATGACCGAGAATTCAAATTATGCTCAATAAAAGTCTATTAATTAAGTATCCATAAGTGACATTTTTTGTAAACTATCTACTTGTTAGACAAGCTTGAGTTTGTCATACAGGGCCTAGTTTTCTGTTAGAAAAACGCCGTTGATGCGAAGCAATGGATTAATAAGTGTTTCGATAAATACATATGTTCCAGCATATTCCACGACTAAGTACAAAAGCTAAGCTAAATCACTCTATAAACTAGTTCCACACCCACCAACCGTGGCAAAAAGTGATTCGTTGAAAAAGGTTTTACTCAATAGAGGAGATCAAGATGAAAGCAAAGTTATATTTTGAAGGCATCGATGTTTACAGTATCCAACTGGTATAGAAATGTTGGATAACTGTTAATGATTTTTCGCCATTCGAAAGGTACATTTTCACTCAAAAACAAAAAACAACGCAGTAAATATAAAGGAGAAAATGTTTAAAACTTAACATTGATGGAAGCGGATGTACACACATACTTATGTATATGCGACATCGAAGTTGGTGTAACTAACGGTACGTATAATAGCGTTTATTTATGCAACATAAATTTATATATTGTATGTGTGTGCATGTGTTCACGAACGTTACGTAATTTGACTGTGCGCCTCAGCGAAGCATATGAAATATATAAATTATATGCAGATGCAATTTTTCGTAACGTTTTCATTTTGTTGATAAAAAGATCAAGCAGCTGCAGCAACAATGTCAGTAGATAAAAGATAACAACTGTTAGCAACAACAAATGGCAAGCAGGCAGGCGGGCAGGCGGGCAAAATCAAAAGTTTTACGAAATTTTCAGCTCAACTCAACGAATGAAAATTATGTAAATATGATGGTGCCGCAAAATGTTCTGTACTCTCCTACTCGTACTATATTCAGTATCATCTCTGAATTGTGTTGAGCTGTGTTAGGACACCATACGTTAGAGTTTACCTCACCTCGTTCTCTTTAAATTCGACCTAGAGTGTACCGCAACCTGCACCAAGCCAAAACTCAAACAAAATTTTCAGGCAACGAGGAGAGCATGTTGCTGTAATTTCGCTGAAAATTCCACACAAAATAGGGAAAATCAACGCATTGCCGTAAAAGTTTCACCACACTTTTTATTAGTGATTGAGTTTCTGGCATGAAGCAACGCAAATTTAATATGAATTTATGTAAAATCATCAGAGGAACATCTTAATCATAAGAATTCGTGTTGACTTTTATTGGGTTAAAAATTAAGCAGCGCTTTATGCATCCAAGCACCATACATAATAAGTTATTTGCATATACAAATGCACATGCGACTATGGGCAAAACATACTAAGATCTTTGAATTTAAATTTCGTACGAAAGCTTATTCGTCAATTTTTTTTTAAGCTGGTATGACTGTTCCTGATATCTGTACCAAATGTGACATCAAAATAATCATTAGTGTTTAGTATACGTTTGTCTTTCTAAAGCACATAAAGGGCATTCGGCGGTTTTTACGATGAGTGAAATTATTCAACAAACAAGTTCCATTAAATTTAACGAACGTTTGGAACGTTGCCACGGAGAGCATTCTCCAGAATAACCTTGAGATCCGAGGTGCATGCTGCTTAGATCTGCTCTGTCGTCTCAAAATGCTTGTCTCTCATCGGCCTTTTAAGGCAAGGAAAAAAAGTCCGGGGGCTACATCTGTGCTAAAGGGCTACTGCGGAAGCCTTGGGAGGCCGGCCTTGGTTATGTTGTTGTTCACAAGAAAGGCGGCGTGAGCCGGGGCGTTGTGGTAGTGCAACTTCCAAGTTCAAGTGCTCCGTCACAATGTCATGAAGCACAGATTTTGATAATTTTAACATCTGGACAATTAACGAATACCAGTAATTCAATTTCCACTTCTGAAAAAAAGAATGAGAAAGAAAATTTAACACGTTTGCAAGTAGCATCCATAAGTTATGCTAATGAGCTGCAGGTTAGAAATATGAATTTGGCATAAGCTGTTATAATTTTAATTTGCCGCTCCCTTGGGATGGTTGTGAATTAAATTGTGGAATAAAAGCCCTGTGTGGGATACAATGAAGTTTATCTACAAAATTGTCTATCGTGTGTAGCATGCTAATCACAGCATTTTAGCCGGCCGAATGTGCAGCTTAAATACATATAGTACATTATCTGTTACTAAAACATTCCCATATATGTATGCAGTATACGTTATAGACATGCCACCAGCCGTACCACGGTGCGGAAAAACAAAAGAAGCATAAGAGAAGCAATTTAGTATTTAAAGCAGGTAAATGTATGTCTGCATGACTTAATATCTCCAAAAAAAAATAGGAGAGCATTCTTCTTTTGGGTAAAATATCTGAAATTTCGATTTTTGATGTTCCTACTTTAAAGAAGACTTAGGAAATAATCATGATTTGGCTATGTAAATTTGTAAATGTCTAGATACAAGGGCACTATAGTTACAATTGTTGGAGCACAAAACCCAAGGAAATGATGATGGTAAAATTATAAAAAATTGCTGTTAATCAGACAATTGACATGGGCTTGATACTAAAAATCGCATAGTTTACCCGTAGCAATATGTACTATGATAAGATTGTTACCAAATATAAAATGTTCCATTTAAAATTAAATTCATTTTAAAGAATTTGTTTAAAATGTAAATTAGCCCAGGGTAAATAATATATGGAAAAAATAAATTCGTAGCAGATTGAAAGCCATCGGAAACGAAAGATAAGCATTACAAACATAACATACATTAAGAACGAACTGTGGTCGGGAAAAGGAAGGATTGGCTGAATTTTTAAGGGTTAAGAATGGCTTACCCCGATTTCCGTCGAAACTATGAATCCTATAGAAAGAAGTGATATAGCAAAGTTGTAGGTAATGAAAAGAGCTACTATATAACTTCTGCACATATACTTTTTTCACACAATCTCAAAATAACCAACTCTCTTGGTGTTTCATTTTCATCTTGCACAAAGACAATTTCTTTCACGAAATTTGATATAAACTTACCTTCTTATGTCCCAAACATACTGTATTGCTTTTTATTTAAAATATTTATTATTTCTCCTTATATTGACCTAATATCCAGAAAAATCCTTACCTTTCAAACAAAAAATCTCAACTCAAAATATCTTTATATTTGGTGATACAAAAATTTAATACATTGGTATGATAACCTTTCTCAAAAAATGCGACCTTCATACAAGCACTACTTCTTATTTTATGGGTGCCACAATAATTAAAGCAAAAAACCTCATAGACCGAGTTTTCATTTGCGAATCGCAGCAAAATCCATACATTTCTGATCAGGATTGTCACTGACGTCGTAGTCGAATGATCTACTATCACCTGCGCCCACGGCCAAACTCTTAGGGGGTCAGTAGGGTAATCTTTTTTCAAAAAAAATATTTTTTTTTTGCACCCACTTTACCATTGGAAGGTTTCGAAAAAGGCCCAAACATAATAATACCGCTCGACGTTCGGAGTGCAGACCTCAAACTTTAAACGCGTTTTTCTCAAAACACACTTTTTTAAACTGGCGGACATGATTCCGATCGAACTACTCAACCGATTTGCTTAATTTTGCTCGTAAAACATTTAAAGGGCTATCGTCCCTATATTTTTTATAATTTATTGACAATGTTATGACAAAATTTATGTAAAAAACATGGAGAAAAATTAAAAAAATTAATTAATTATTTTTTTATTTATCAACATTTTTTCATGATTCTAGTAGGAACGATAACCATTCATTTAAGAATAAATTGTGTTTTTGTGTTTCAGATGACCCAAACATGAGAAATCGTGTCCGCCGTGAAAAAACGTATCTACGAGTATTCAGCCAGCCACTTCTCCGACAGACGTCATCAAAAAATTCCGAAAAAATGTGTTTATGTACTCCACGATATACCTCATGATATGTGAAAAAAATTGGAGGATGGAGTCATGTGTAGAAGTTCACGCAAGTGAGGAAAGTTTTCTGATCGCCATTCACTTGGAAGTGGCCAGAAACGATTCTTTTACATATGACTAAAGCAGCTCACGACTTCCGATCTTTGACCAAGTATCCTCTGGGTTGTGCGTTGGGTTTGGGACCCACGTAAAAAATCATACCAATGAAAAGCTCTACGAAAAAATGCGGCGGCTTACAGAAGGTTTCAAGACCGGATCATACCCTTGTAGAACCCTCAAAGGTGATCTAGTCACCGATGCCCAGAGCATACTTAAATTATGGAGGAAACACTTCTCCAGCCTGCTGAATGGCAGTGAACGTATAACGCCAGGAGAAGGCGAACCCGATTCTCCAATCGAAGACGATGGAGCAGACGTTCCATTGCCCGACCAGGAAGAAGTTCGAATAGCAACTACCCGCCTGAAAAACAACAAAAGCGGCGGGGGCCGATGGATTGCCGGCCGAGCTATTCAAACACGGCGGCGAAGAGCTGGTAAGGAGCATGCATCAGCTTCTTTGTAAAGTACGGTCGGACGAAAGCATGCCCAACGATTGGACTTTAAGTGTGCTATGCCCAATCCATAAAAAGGGAGACCCCACAATCTGCGCCAACTTCCGTGGGATAAGTCTCCTCAACATCGCGTATAAGGTTCTATCGAGCGTGTTGTGTGAAAGATTAAAGCCCACCCTCAACAAACTGAATGGACCTTATCAGTGTGGCTTTAGACCTGGCAAATCTTTGTCGATTTCAAAGCTGTTTTCGGCAGTACGAAAAGGAGCTGCCTTTATGCCGCGATGTCTGAATTTGGTATCCCCGCAAAACTAATAGGGCTGTGTAAACTGACGTTGAGCAGCACCAAAAGCTCCGTCAGAATAGGGAAGGACCTCTCTGAGCCGTTCGATACCAAACGAGGTTTCAGACAAGGCGACTCCCTATCACGCGACTTCTTCAATCAAAAATAGTTCGAGCTGCAGAACTTAATCGAGCTGGTACAATCTTTTATAAGAGTGTACAGCTGCTGGCGTATGCCAATGATATTGATATCATCGGCCTCAACACCCGCGCCGTTAGTTCTGCTTTCTCTAGGCTGGACAAGGAAGCAAAGCAAATGGGTCTGGCAGTGAACGAGGGCAAGACGAAATATCTCCTGTCATCAAACAAACAGTCGTCGCACTCGCGACTTGGCTCTCACGTCACTTTTTACAGTCATAACTTTGAAGTTGCAGATAATTTCGTCTACTTAGGAACCAGTATCAACACCACCAACAATGTCAGCCTGGAAATCCAGCGCAGTATTACTCTTGCCAACATCTGCTACTTCGGACTGAGTAGGCAATTGAAAAGTAAAGTCCTCTCTCGACGAACAAAAACCAAACTCTATAAGTCGCTCATAATTCCCGTCCTGCTATACGGTGCAGAGGATTGGACGATGACAACAACCGATGAGTCGACGTTACAAGTTTTCGAGAGAAAGGCTCTGCGAAAGATTTATGGTCCTTTGCGCATTGGCCACGGCGAATATCGCATTCGATGAGCTGTACGAGATGTACTACGACATTGACATAGTTCAGCGAATTAAAAGACAGCGGCTACGCTGACTAGGTCTTGTTGTCCGGATGGATGAAAAAGCTCCAGCTCTGAAAGTATTCGACGCAGTACCCGCCGCGGGAAGCAGAGGAAGAGGAAGACCTCCACTCCGGTGGAAGGACCAAGTGGAGAAGGACCTGGACTCGCTTGGAATATCCAATTGGCGCCACATAGCGAAGAGAAGAAACGACTGGCGCGCTGTTGTTGACTCGGCTACAATCGCGTAAGCGGTGTCAATGCAAATTAAGAAGAAGATGTGAAAAAAATTCTATTGTAGAATAAAAATTTCTATGAAAAAGAAGTCGAAAAACAGGCCAGATTACCCTACTGACCCCTTAATTTGGACCATTACTGTCAACAACCGGACCATCTAAGAGAAGCCATAATTTCTACTGTGCTAAATGCTAATGTGCTCGTCATAGAATTATTAATTGTAATTTATTCTGGAATATATTATATATTAGAGATTCATCAGTATGAAATTAACCACTCACAAAATACACTGGTATATTTAGATGCATAAAAATTAATATCTTTGTTAAGAAAAATATATAAACATATATATGAACACGAAGAGGAAGTCTTTCATTACAATTATCAAGTACAAATTATATGGAGTAATAGTTCATAAAGATCGAAATATACGATTATTTACTTAATTCTAAATTTTAATCCGTGGCTCCACATTGTTTGGGATTTTATTTTTCAGTTCCAGCTTCTTTGTTGCCGCTCACATCGTTTTCTTCTTTTTCTAGTTTATCGACGCTTTCATTCACAACGCTTTGTTCTTCCGGATATGGCGTTTGCTGAAGACGTCTTACCATATCCTCCAAACTTTCACCATCTTTCTGATTGTTTTGTCTCTGTTTCTGCTCTTTATTGTTCGCAGCCTTGGCGCGTATTTCAGCATTCAACACCAAGCCAGCAGGTTTCGTACGCGGTTGCTTTGGAATAGCGCCCTGTTTCGCAGCAATTCGACTGGGTGTTGTAATAACTGTAACGCGATCCGTCAATTCCTCCGACACAATACTAGAACATGCGACATTATTGAACGTAGGCAAGACGGAGGCTACCGCTGATGCCTCCATACCCGCCGCAAACTCATCTTCGGGATCGGACACTTTATCTGTGGTGGGGTTAACCGGTATTTCGCTATCAGCCGTTTCCATTGCAGTTGCTTGGCGATTTTGCTCTCGCGCAGCTATGCGATTGATCATCTCCGTACCACGCGCCGACGTGCCAGCTAATCGATCAAGCAACTCTTTGCCCTCTTCCTCGAGAATGCGTAGACGTTCCATACGATTGGATGATATTTGTTCGATATTTCCTAAACGTTGCTCAATGCTAACCTTCGGAACTGCAGGTGGTAATGATATATTTACTGGAGCTTCCTCCACCATCTTCGTATGCACATCGAAGTGATGTTCATGCAATGCATCTAACTTATTGCCTAATTGCTGGCCGCGTTCATTGTTGCGCGAAAGTCTATTTAATAGTTCTTTGCTCTCATTCTCCAAACGCTGTAGACGCGCCGAACGTCGGGCTGTGTAAGCTTCTTCATTCTCTGTCAAGGGGTTCAGATTTATCTGTGGTTCGGGCTCTTCTATTTCATTCGTGTCTTGGACCTTAGCTTTCGCATCATCGATTTGCTTGTCTTCTTGTAACATTTTCAGCTTAGAAGACGATGGTTTTTCTTCAATTTTGCTAGGTTCTTCCTCCGTATTACTTTCGAAACTTCCCTCTCGGCTGGGTCCACGTCGCAAACGATCCAAAGAACAACGCAGATAATGGCCCCGATCGGACGTGCGTTTAATGCGTGACAACAGCTGGCGGCTTTCTTCCTCCAAACGCCCTAATCGTTCCGAGCGCTTACGCGTATATTCTTCTTCTCTCGGCGTAAGAGTACCAGTAACTGGGACAGAACTTGCGCGAGTCATGCGTTCAATACGTTTCTTTTTAAAGAAATCATTCAGTGGCACCGCATATTGCACCGGTGCGATCTCATCCTGAAAACTACGCAGCTGCACTTCTAACCGCTCACGATTATCAGATGTCTCAAGTACTCGCTTGATCAACGTTTTACACTGTTCCTCCAGCCTTTGTATACGTTCGGCTCGTTCTCCACGCGAGCCACCCACGTCGACAACGTCAGTTGCTTCCCTTTCCACAACATCTCTTCTGCTCTGGTGTCTATTGCGTACAACAATATTCTTTGGTATAGCGCCGCGACTGGCTGCGGTTACACCTGTCAAATCGACTGCACCTGCAAACTCACTATCACCTCCGCTAGCATTATTATCTTCATCGCAGTACACGTCGGCCACGCCATGATTGGCCTCACTGCTGTCACGCCAACCACAGGTTGGTGGTGCACTATTCCAGCGTAACACTATCTCAGCGCTACCATCACCTGCACGTCCGGGCGAAGTGCTTTGCATGCGCTTTATCTTGCGCGAATGTTCGAACATTTCCTTCAAACGTTTACGCCTACATGCTGCAGCGGCTCCTCCAACTCCACCAACACAGCCACCGCCTCCACCTGCACCATTTAAAGTTGTCGTCTCAACGTCAGAGGTTAAATTTGTAGGCGCTGCGACTACTATTTCCTCATCCGAAGCCTGACCTGAGTCACTGTAGCCGCTTTCGGCTGAATTGCTGGCATGCTCTAGTTTTCGCAATGCAAATTCGCGTCGTAAATCATTCCACTGCTCTTGACTCTCATCGTTTTTGGCACGTGCGGCCGCCCATTTGCGCCGACAATACTCCAACTCGTCTTTCAGTTCGGTGAGTAAGCGCC
Organism: Bactrocera zonata; assembly: GCA_037783105.1. Classification (NCBI taxonomy): domain Eukaryota; kingdom Metazoa; phylum Arthropoda; class Insecta; order Diptera; family Tephritidae; genus Bactrocera; species Bactrocera zonata. The sequence continues at coordinate 82,457 of JBAWJQ010002719.1, read as the reverse complement.
GCTTTTGCTGCAATTGATACCGCAATATTTGCTCTTGTGTGTGCAGCTGACGATGTTGACGCTGCATTTTGCCAACCAAATGCCAAGTTTTTGTCAACTCCAAACTAACGGCACTTAAGCGCTTCTCTTGCTCGTTCAATCGATATTCAAGATGGCAATTTAAGGTTTTCAAGCGATTCGTTTCTTTGACCAAGGATTTTTTCTCCAATATCAGATCCTATCGTTGGCAAGCGAAAAGTACAAAAAACGATATTAAAAAGTTGGTCACTTAAAGATGAGGTTAAAAATCGGTTAACAGTAGATAACTTAAATTGAATAGAAAATTGGTATAATTATCACCACTCAGTTTGATGATAAACAGCTCTTTTCGAGCGTTTAAATAATCAAAAGTAGACCTAGGCATTTCCTATATGACGTTTCAAAATTCATGAGGATAATTAAATTACTTCAAGAAAATATGGATGTCGGGAATTCACTTAAAATTCCTATAATCTAAATTATAGGAATTATTTAAGTAAATTAAAATAAGTATTTTAACCTACATAAGAAAAGTAGTTTGTCGATACTACTAAGAAATATAAATGTATTATTAATATTTTAATCTAACTTTATTCTAAGTATATACATATATTATTTCTTATTATCGAGCTCAAGTCAAAGAAAACTCCTGCTCTGCGTGTTTGATTAACTCACGGTTTATTGTCACATGTCATTGCATAAAATTTACGACCTGCTCTTGGCTGCATTTAAACATTAAGTGATCTATTAAAAGTACCAAACGTCTACTTAACAACTTCATCAACTTTTATAAAGTGCCTTTTGAGTATTCAACCGCATGTTATCGTTAATTCATTTATGTGCTATCGCAGCATGCGCAAAATGGACGAAAGTCTTCATGTAATGAAAAGAGAGCATTTGAATTTACACAAGTCTGACAAAAATAATCAACCTGAAAAGTGCAACTTTGAAGGGGTCCATAAAACTGCTTAAGTGAAAAATGTTAAAAGTTGAGCGCAACACGTCGTTAAGTGCAACGGCCACTTTACATAGCTTCACAGCGCTGCACCACAGCATTTACTAAGCGGAAGTGGCTGCTAACAAGCTTGACTGACGCGTCATGCCGCCCAAACTCAAGAATTCACAGTCCAACACAAGACGTTCGTTATACAGCCAAAGTGTGGCACGCGCATTACACTCACCTTTAACTTAATATATGTCTTGCTGACGCTCAGTTCCGCCTTTGGTCCATTGGCCGTCTCAACGGATTTGTAGCAATCCTCGCTGGCGCCATGCTCCTCAAATTGCACCCGCTCGATTTTGTGGTGACTTAAGAGCTCCATTAGCACTTTCCAAACTTTCGGCAAGTTACCAATAATTTCTTGTGTCGTTGCAACTTTACTCATAACTTCTGGTTCATGGGTTTTCAATGCAGCAGTTGCCACTGCAGTGCTGTCTGTTGCGGCAGTGGCTGCTGGTAATTTCATCCGGTTGCCGGCACTTTTACGATGATGTTTTCTACCGCAGCAAGCGCCTGCAGTGGCAGTGGCTGTGGCAACAGTAGTGGCAGCTTTTTCAGTCTTGCAGTTGGTATTGTTGTGGTCGGCTGCCGCTGCAACGTCCAGTTCCGCAGTGACAGTGGACGCCATTTCTTCACTTTCAAAGCTATGACGTGCGCCATGGTCGGGTGTATCTCTACACAGTTTGTATTCTTCCTCGTCAGCGCTGGTGTTAACAATCGACGTAGGCGTTGGGCTACGATTGTCCTCAACGGACTTGCCAGTCATTCCCGCCTCTTCAACTAATTCGAATAATAATTTCGGCAACGTTGCACCATCGGTGCAATTTGCTTCCTTGGTTGCCATGTCGTTGAGCAAGCCGCGGTTCTCCTCTAACATCGTCGTCAGTCGATCAATATCCAAGTTATTCTCGCCATTGAAGCCCATCACCATCTGGCTAAAGAGCTGCAAATGTAGAAAAGTGTGATTAATTGGTTGCAACAGCAAATACAAGCAACATAAGACAAGCGTGAGTGTGTGTGTGCGATTTTAATCGAATAGTGTGTGCACTGCTGCTGTTATCATGCTGGCTGTGGGAATATGTGCAGGCCTTTTGTAATTAAGGAAAAATATTTTCACTTCATCATTGCCAATAGATTGCCACGAAATACAGGTTGGCACCATTTATTTGCTATGAAATTTAAAATGAGTTTAAAATCATTAAAACGGTTATGAAATGCGCTGTGATCTTGGAAAACTGGAGACACCGATCTTAACTGAAACAAAGTAAGATATGAACTTGGAATAAGATCAGTTTTGCAAAAATTACTATGATAAAAGTGGAACCGACTACATCTACTAAAATGTAAGTTTAATTTAATTTTTCACAAGATTCTAAAATTAAGCTTCTATCTTTGACTCTGAATTACCATTTTTTTTTTATTAAAAACCGATACCAACTAATAAAAAAATAAAAAATTTAAATGAACAAGCTGCGTCGAGGCTATAATACCCAGGTACATTTCTTATAGCAAGCACACATATATTTAAACTAAATCTGAAAACATAACTGTTCAACAGTTTACATCCAGTCACTTTTATATAATAGCATTTAAATGGATTTAAGGTTGCTTAACAAGGAAAAAGATCTTAGTCAGTGTGCCGAGCTAAACTACTTATTCGGAATTGTATCGTTGCTTTTGACAATAATCTTTGCCAAATTTAGTCAAGATATCTTGCCAAATACAAAGGATTTCCCTATAAGGATTTATTTTTGACGAACTAGTTTGTATATTCAATATTGGCCATTCCGGTATACAGACGAGCCGCTTCTTGGAGAGAATACGACATAAGTAAAATCCAGATTGATATCTTAATTACAAGGGACTAGTTCACGTCTGTATAGGACGGATAGCCAGACATATGGATATGGTCAAATCAACTCAGCTCGCCTCGCTGATCATTTGAAATACCCATACCTTATAGGGTCTTCGGAGTTTCTGAGTGTTACAAACTTCGTTGCAATGTACCCTGTTCAGAGTATGATTATTGTTCCGCCAGATGAGATCGTCTAATAAATACCTATTTAGCTAAAGATTCGGCACACTTCTTCCTATTTAATAATCCTGTCTCGTTATATTTTAAAGACTAAAACCTCAATTACTTTGAATATTTTTCAAGTCGTCAGACAACTCTCTCCCTTTCTGGCCAAATTCGACCTAAGATATGCAGTGCTTTTAGTAATGATTTAAGTTTGAAACTCAACGTACTAAACTTGTACTAAAACGTTTGAATTCTTCGCGAAAGCACAAAGTTACACTCCATTTGTTATTAAGGCTCAAATGGGGTTTTGATCTAAATGTGACTGACAACTGTAAAGTTGAGGATCATAAACCTTTTTAACTCAATATTAGTCGACTGAGTACACTTGTTTTCTTGTGGCTTTCTATTGAACAGATATTCGTTCCCACGTGAATTTTGGGTAACTGCAAGTTTGGATTTAGTTTTGCCCCAGTGTAAATGGTAAGAAGTCTGATGAGCTGCCTGCCTCTAGCAAAGTTCATAAATCTTATCTCGTGAAACCCATTGTCTAGATTGCCCGAAAGAAGGCGAGATAGAACTATCTCAACACTTCCATTTGAACTGTTACACCTTGTTTAAGCCAAAGTTGAAGCACTCTTCCTCTGATTCTTCTTCTTTCCTGATTTGGTCAAAACATTTCATTAGTTTATGAAGATTTGTTCCGTCTTTAAGAATTTTTAGCATAATGATGTAAATCTCTAAATGTGATCTCATGATCGGAAATCTTCCACAAAACCTAATATAGGCTAATTTACAGGCGTCAAAAGAATCGTTTGCTAGCGAAACACAAACACAAAACCTTGTTTCCTTATGACTATTTTCTGTTCCTTTTACTCAAAAATTCGCTTATTCTTGCTGCAAAATAAGAATTTGCCATCTTGATAACTGCCTCAAGTGAAGCTTAGAACTAGTGTTGGGGTGATGGGAACGCCTTATTGATCTAAGGATCAAAGGCGAGAATTCGAGGCAAATTTAACTGTATTCAAAAACAGATTTCGTTTTAGAAATATTTCTTTAATATAAAAGTAAGAGAGCTAAATTTTGGTACTGAAGATTATTTTCATTATTTTCTAGAATTACTTCCTTTCTTAATTTCTATTAAATTGTCAAAGAAATAAAATTAGAATTTATTACATTTTAATTGTTCAAACACTTACGCACCCTCTATCCAAATATGATTTTAAGCAAATTCAATCAACTCAATGTGACTTTCAAGTGAAATATCGACACTTGGAAATATTCTGCTGGAAATGCAGGAATGCATCAACGCTTCCTGTCATTCCGGTTTACCAAAACTTTTTACCAATGAAAACATGAGCATACTCACATACCCCATTTGTGTGTATACATACATATGGGATATTTAAACACACTCACATGACGATGCACATTGTAATTGTGTGAGTGAAGACACAAAGCAAACAATTTCCAAGTTTACAATTGACTTGAAATCCGCTTACGAACGTTTACCATATTCGCGCATAGTTACATACAAAAGCAGCTAAACGCGTACATACGCACACACACATACAAGAAATTGTTCTACGCACCGTATTGACTGTGCCCATTTCCTCTTTGAGTGCTTTCTTCTCGAACTTGTGTTCGTTGCATTCTTCGCGCAATGTTGCCAATTCTATATTTGCGCTTTCAATTTCCTTCATCAATGTTTGATTATGCTCTTCGAAGTTTTTCGTTCTGCAAATAGAGAGAAAAAACCAAATTTCTTCAGAAATTCTGTTCAAACTCATATAAGCTCATGGAATATTTTGACAAGTTGCATTGTGTGAGGGGGAATTCGTGAATGTTTGCATTTTTCTTGCAATTAAATGGGAACAATTTGCCAAATGTAAACTTAAACGACAATTGAAAAGAGAAGTGTAAATGACAGATTATGTGTGCACACACAGGCAAATGCTCCACATGTAGTTGAAAACTCCTTCTCTAAGTATATAATCATGTATGGCTCTGATAAAACATTTCTTTACGATATTAATGGCAATATTTATGCTATCCGTTGTGTGTAGTCTTCTCCCCAAGGTTGTGCGCTGGGTTCGGGACCCACCACGGCAAAACCACTACCAAAGGAAAGAAGAAGTTGCTGCTGAGGCACTCCGATTGTGCCACACAGCGTATAAAAGGCATTTAATATAGATTCCAGTTATTATTCGATAATTATTGTATTGAAAGGCAAATAAAATTTTTCTGATATATTTTATTTGTAGTACAGTTATAAGATATTAGTTAAATACTTCGACTACTAATACATTCAATTCGCAATAGTTAAAATTCATTTAACTGAAATAAGGTGAGCTCTGCTGCAAGCAAAATGGATACTGGTATCTTCATTTCTATCTAGTTAAGAATATCTTAAATAAAAAAGTATTTATTCAAGGTAGAAGTAGAGAAGGCACATTTTCTTCAAAAGGCAGTTTAAGTTAAAAGTAATTATAAAGCGTACAATTAATATACAAGGTCTGTCGCAAAAGAAACAGGACTGTTAAAAAAACAACAAAAAAATAATATTTTTCAAAAGTTATATTTTTTCAAACTTTTTACTTCATATACCCACCAATAGGTGGCGCCACCAGAAACAGTTACATTTGAAAAGTTCTGCTTCTTTTGGGACAGACTTTGTATATAACAGAAAGTCGTGATAGTTTCACTATTTACAACTCAAGAATGGCTGAATCGATTTAGCCGGAAATCAGTGTGGCAGTTTCTTATTTTAAAAGCCAAGACAATTTATAAATAAAAAAAATAATGTTTCAAATTATAAGCATATGTTCAAATATACATATATCATGTAATTCTCATTTGAATATTTTTTATAGCTAATTAAGGAGTACAATAATTTTTACATACATGTACTATATATTAGGGGTAGGTCAAAATCCGATAGTTTTTTTCGATTGGTACTCTAAGTATTTTATTTATTTTCTAATAATATACCGCATTATGGGAAAACCAAAAACCATCAATTTGAGCTCAACCAATAATATTATTAGAATACCTCAAAGACACTATTTATGCAAAGTTTTACTGGGATACATTGGTTCTTTATTTGTATGTTTATAGGATAGTAAAAGAAACAGTTAAATCAGACTAATAGCGGGATTCTGTAACCAGTCTCTAGTCTCTATTTGAGACATTTTGAGACAAAGTATCAATTTGATACTTTAACTAAACAGTCTCTAGCGTTAGTCTCAAAATATTAAGACCTGGTAGTTAGCTGGTCACAAAACTAAAAAGAACTCTTGCTGCCATTTTCAATGTACTGAATAGAGATCATCATAGATATTAATCGATTGTCGTTTTTTACATTTTGTAAGCAATTCAAACACGAAAAGGTTAAAAATAAATAAATTTTACATAAATTTCGTAAATATTATGAAACAAAGTCAACATATATTTTTATTTTTATTGATAATTATGTTTTTTGATAATGTTATAGAAAAGTTAATATTAGTTATGGACATATTTATTATCATTCAAGTGTAACAACATCTCTGAATAATGAAATGTAATAGATTTTGAGACTGTCACTTACGGAATAGCAAAATCCTCTCAAGTCTCAAAAATTGTCTCTAACTCAAAATCTCAAATTTAGAGACTTGATACTGTCTCACGTTACAAAATCGCACGGTAGAATTGTATAATATCGGAAGTAGAGGGGTTTTTGGCTGATTTCGCTCATTTCCACACTGTAATGTAGGAATGTCAGAATAATATTGTATACCGAATTTGATTGAAATCGGTTGTGGAGGTCCAGAGATATGGTGGTACCACGCCCATCACCCAAGATTTGACATCGGCTTTTATAAAGCCCTATCGTACCTACGCGTATGTAATTTTGTGTCTCTGGTATATTTAGCTATTGATTTATTTATTCAGAGGGGGAAATGGGCAAAAGCCAACAGCTAAAAGCTAAAACTATTGTACATCGAGCGTTTTGACATTTTTGAGCTTTCTGCGATTCAGCTTTTATATCCTCAATTGAGTCAAAACGATGTCCTCGGAGTATCATGTGAATTCACTGAATAGCCAGAATTTACACGAAGGTAAATCTGGCGAATGCCGTGGTAACGGCACCTATTAGTTGAAAATGTGGCGAAATTATCGCGAATAACAAATGCAGTATGAGATGGTGCATTATCGCACTTCTTTGTTTAATAAATTCAGACATACCAAAAATCTGAGAAATCACTCTTAGAGCCTCACAAAACCACGAAATTTAACATGGATGCCACCAACAGTACTACCAACTTACGGAAAAACTACTAAAGGGTCTCAGTGTACATTGCTCTGTTGGATACAATCGGCGAATATTTGAAGACGTGATTTTCTATTGAATGTATTTCAATTGAATTATTGACTGCTTGATAGACCACGTCGTGCGACGTTTGAAACTCAAAGGTGAACTTGGCCATTTGCAGTGCCATTGGGGGCAAATGCTAAAGTCAAAAGACAACAAGTTACCGACTACTGCATTGGAAACGTTGAAGAACTGCGATGTAGACCTATACCCCATAACTCATAGTTTTCTTCGCATATTCTGCTCACTTTCTGTGACGAATGCGAGCTCTGAACGGGGTTTTCGGCACTTCGCTGCATGATAACTTGGCCGAGGACGAACATGTTTTAAGATAGATTGATCGGCCTGATGTTGCATTCCCAAAACTTGGCACACATCGTTTTGTTTTGTAAAATTTTTCTATTCAAAACCCGAACTAATTACATTATTATATATAGCAATAAAGTATGTCACCCGTACATCTTCGATTTACATATAATGTATTTTTTTCAATTTAGTAAGATTTGATATTAGAAGGTCGATTTGAAAAAATTAAACTGTATAAATGCTACTATATTTAATATAATAATGTTTGAAGAAAATCAAGTTATCTCTATCACGGATAGACGGACAGACAGTAACTTTAAATTAAACTTGTCTCGCCGTCCTGATCATTTATACAAGGTCTGTCGCAAAAGAAACAGAACTTTTTAAATATAACTGTTCCTGGTGGCGCCACTTTTTGGTGGGTATTTGAAATAAAAAGTTTGATCTCTTGTTGACATTTCGTAAAAATTTTAAGACAATTGGACAAAAAGTGGCAGAAGCTTTTGGTCATAGGTCGTAAAATGCATTTTTAACAAAGAGCAAATATTAAATTTTGTTTTAAACTTGGGAAAACGTTTACTGAAACATTTCAAATGATGAAAAAAGTTTATGGTGATCAGTGCCTATCCCGTAGTAATGTGCATGAGTGGTTTAAGCGATTTCAAGAAGGTCGTGAGGACCTCTGTGACGATCAGAAGTCACCGAAAAAAAGTCGTCTTCAGAAGTCAAAAATAAAGACAATGCTGATTTGTTTTTACGATTCCGAGGGTATTGTACACCGAGAGTTCGTCCCACCTGGCCAAAGGATTAATGGTGTGTTTTGGTATTGTGAAGCGTCTTTTGTCACGTATTGCTCGTGCTCGACCACAATACCGTGAGGCAGGGTTGCGCGATATTGCGCCGTGTCATAGGTCGACGCTTGCCACTGATTTTTTGACAAAAAATTGCATATTAACCATTAATCACTCACCCTACTCACATGATCTGGTACCCTGTGATTTTTACCAATTTGGAAAACTTCATTTGCCCATGAAAGGACACTGGTTTCAGGACATTTCAGCTATCCAAAAGGCGACGACCGATATTCTCAAGAGCATTCCGAAAAATTACCTTAAACACTCATTTAAAATGCTAATTGACCGGGCTAAACGCTGTATCGAAGCACAAGGTAACTACTTTGAATAAAAAAATATAACTTTTGAAAAATATTAATTTTTTGTTGTTTTTTTAACAGTCCTGTTTCTTTTGCGACAGACCTTGTACATATATTTAATGTTTGTATAATTTCATATCTTCCTCGATTAGTGATACAAACAATCGTTAGGTGAACCAAACTATTATGCTTTATAGCAACACAGGATAGGAAATTTCACATCTTATATTGATTTGTGCTTAATAGCAACTCAAAGAATTTTTTCCAAGTTATGTTTAAATTCTTATCCCGTGGATTTTTATACCACCTATAAAGTGTACGTCTTTATTCATAAGCTCCATTTCACCGTATTGAATAGTTTATAATATAATGTATACCTTCAGAGAGACGTGTAGGCAAGGTCTTTTAGTAGAGGTATACATTGTGACAAAAAATAAATAATACTTCAAAAAGTTGGTATGTTTGTTTACATATCGAAGAAAGAATTTGTCTCAAAATTTGTATTTCTAACCAAATTGCGTATGCAGAATCGTTGCAAATATTGAAAAAGGCTTACGGTGATTCAGTTTTATCAAAAAAACAAGCTTACAAGTGGTATAAAGTCTTCAAAGACGGTCGAAAAATCATTGACGACATTCCTCTTTCTGGACCACCTTTTCAACTGATGAGAATATTATGTATAAAATCAAGCACTATATCATGAAACTCTTTAGGCAAGTGTTCTAGAGAGATGGCAAAAGAGCTCGACATCTCTCATGAGTCCGTTAAAATGATTTGGTGGGTATTTTGGGTATGAAACCTGTTCTTGCTCGACTAGACCTGATAAAGTTGAATGGAATGGAAAAGTAGTTTAGTTGACATAAGTGTATTACATCTGGTGGGGATGATTACTTTGAAGGTGACAAAATAAATATTGATGAATAATTAAATATTTTTCGTTTTATTTACAACTTCCGGGAACTAGCTTGTCACAATTTATTTTCGAAATATTCAGTATGCAGAAGATCTCGAAGAACTTATAAATAAGCCTCGAGTATGGGGATTGTGAGCTTTGCTTTAGAAATAAAGATATCCGAGAGAGTAAAATTTTAAATGAAATTACATTTGAGAGTTTTTGTTATCTCGGTCGAAGCCCGAAAGCCCGAAATGTTAAAAGGGAAAAATAGAGTGTAATCATTTATACAAATTTTATAAAAGTAACAATTTTAACTGATTTTTGTACAAGAAATATATATTTTTTGAGTAAAAGAAAAACTGTTTTCGCAAAAGTAAAATAAGGGACTTATTCGAAACCAGTAGCTTTATATTTGAATAGCAAACAAGAAATATGTATATGTGTTAAACCGATTTTTGGAAGCACTTAAATTTTAAAAACAAAATAACAGTATACATGTATACAGTATATGGTATACACATACATACATATGTATATAAAAACGAAACTCGTGGAAAAGTTTAATATAGTAACGAGTTTTCAACAAAAGTAAGGTGTGCTAGTTCATCATGAAAAGATATATGATCCAACAACGAGTCCCAATGATTAAAATTTACTACCGACGTTCGGAGTCAGTGGCCTTAAACTTAAGGGCGGCACGTTATTGTGAATCGCTACCTCTCAATGGTAACCGATTATTTTTTCCCCGAATTGGATGATATGGACTTAAACAATATGTGGTTCCAACAGGACAGCACTACAAGCAACACAGCTAATGTCACAATCGATTTATTGAAAAGTGGCCGCCTCGGTCATGCACCGTTGAACTAGTTCCTGTGGGGTTACGTCCAGACTATAGTCTATGGCAACAAGCCAGTGACGAGTAATGAACTTCTTACAAATATCGAAAGTGAAATTGTAGCAATAACGGCCGATGCATGCTTGAAAACCGTCGAAAATATAGTTCAGCTTCTGGACTTCTGCAAGCGTGCCCGTTGTGGTCATGCAAAAGAAAACGAATGTATTTTCACTGGAATAATGTGGTTTTATTTAAAAAAAAAAAAAAACGTTTATAGCGCTCTTGTTGAAAACCCCGTTATAATTATAAGAATGTCGATTATTTCATGTGAGAAATAAGTTGTTTAATTTTTTTTAATTATAACCGCTACTTTCCAAAATAAATTTCAATTAAAAGCTGCATAACCAAGCATATTCAGCTGCTACATACATATCTACATGTATGGGTTTTTCTAATTTTTTTTTGTGATGTTTGTATAATAATGTCAAGCAAATGGCACTGGGTAAAAGACTGCCGCAAGCATATTAAAACACCAACGCGCTCACATACGAGTATGTTTATAAAGCAAATAGCAAACAGCAACAAAAAGTAAAAGGAAATAACCAAAATAGCCTGTTACCGCAAGGCTAAAGTGCACTGTGAATTTCCTAGTAGGCTATGCAGCCGAGCAAACTTGGATATGAATAGAAGCATATTCTTTTAAATTTGCACACATGCATATTTAATTTGGGGAAGGAGCATATGAGCGCATATGTTGACGAATAAAGTTGAGCAACATTCGCACTTTTATGTTGTGAGCAGAAATTTGCGAAACAAAAAGTTTGCCTACGCTCCGCTCTGCTCCATACTCCGGAACTAGTGTTGCCATACTGTGCTTGTAATTTGGGACTCACCAAACTTTGCCTATTGACGTGTGACAACTAAGCGCCGCGAAGGCGTAGCGAACAGTGGGAAATTGTGATGAATATATTATTTGATTTTTTAAATTAAAAATTTATATAAAAATATTCTTCTTCCGTAATACTTTTTTGGGTTTTCGTAGGATATAAGCTGCGAAGCAAAAAAGAAAACATTTGTCTGAATTTCTATACAGAAATAAAAAATTAATAATTACTCGTATGTGAATTATTTTTTCGTGTTATCTAGGTATTTCCCCTATATAAAGCTATAATATTTTCCCATCTTTCTGGGCTATAAGCGGATGAGACAAGACTACCCATCTGCTGTTTTCCTAATAGTTCTTAACCGGTCTTGTAACATGAAGCCAAATGTTGTCATGAAATGATGGAAATTTATTACCTCGTAATTTTCGAGGGTTTTTCGGCCATCACTCGCTTCAAATTGGTGTGTTGTTGTCAGTGATGTTCCTCATTAAGGAATTCGCCCGATTTTAAAACCGCATAATACAACGCGCTCTTCTGTACACACCTAGCACGAAACATTCCATCGACGACGTGGATATTCTGCATTAATTGTTGCATTTAAAGTTAGATTAACCTACCCACTTGTCATCACCACCCACAATCTGATGCATAAGCGTTCTTCGTCTTCGAAGCTAAAATTGCCGATTTTAAATCGTGCAAACCACTTTTGGCGTATTTGATGATCTAGCTACTTTTATCATAAACTTCCGCCAAAACATGTTGACTTTCAGACTTTTTTCCGACGAAAAGTTCGACATATTTGAGTGAAATAAATTATTGTTGATTGCGCTTCAAATTAAGAATATTCATAAACTGAAAACACGAAGAACAGTAGCTTTCCAACGTATGTTCCCGATATTGGAACAATGGAATAATATTCAAGTTACGCACGAATGTATTTATGGACCCAATGGATAAATGCAGAATAAAATAACAGTTTTGAAGGTCTTGAACGATTTAATCACTTCATAAAACCTGACATAACTTTGGTTTATTGGGTCGAGAATTATATTTCTTGTATTCAAAATTTTATCCAGACGTAAAAAGCTTTCCGGATACAATCGTATTTGCACGTTGTTAAAAACGGGATTGTTCAAAACTATAAAAATTAAAAAATAAAGGAAATATTTGGTTTTCTGCCAGTATACACATTTTTTTTGGTATCGTAGGATATGTTTAGGGTACTACATAAATTAACTGTCTGAGCTTTTAAATATCTCTAGGTAAACATTTTAACCAAAATAAATAAATTTCGAATTGTCTTGATTGATCAATTAAACTTAACACACTTAAATACATTGAGCCCTTCATTTGATGTCACATTAAGTAAAAAGTTCATAAAAATATCTTTTAACAAAATTTGTGTTATTAATTAGAATCGTCCCACTATTCGTTCTGAAAGTCAAAACACAGCGAGAAAAAAATAACTCGCTTTAGCAAATGTAAGTCAGCTAGTCTGCCAGTCAAGCTGTTGCACAGCAAATACAATATGTAAACACATTTTTTTGTTTTCCATTTGGGAGTATATTTTTCGCTCCCACATGGAACTAATAAAAAATTTTGTAATTTTTGGCTTTGTTTATGTTAGTCTGTTGTATTTAGATTTTTGCTTTTGTTTCTGTTTTCATTTCATAATTTTCTCACATACGAAAGCAGAAATGAAAGAACAAAAGATTTTCTTCTCTCTTTTGAGGTAACAACAACATTTTGTAATAGCACGTGCTCATAAAAATATGTTAGTGTGCATATAGGCGCGTACACTAATGGGTACAAAAATATCACTGTGCTTAGTTAAGCGTATGAATATACGATTTATTTAATAAGGAAATCAAATACTCATATTTTACTTATGAATTTCGAAAATCAAAATAAATTCAAGAACTTAAACTAAATGAATTTGTTGGTGCTATTCCTCCTAGTCCTGAACTCTCCTGTTCAACCTTATGGAGTTAGCCAAATTACATACCGTTTAACCAAATTTGAAAATGTTTTGAGTTTGTACGAAATCAAAATATTTTTAATAAAATTATTTCATTTTACAACCCAAATCAATATACATACATTTTTACTTTTTTTTTAAGGTTAACTGGAATATTTATTATTACCTACATAAAATATTAGTACATAATCTGGGATATGTAAGTACTATTATTTCCTTAATTTATATTAATATTTTTAGTATAATTGAAATATAAAATATTTGAGGAGACTGAAAGATCGACAAAGAAGTATTCACTTAATTGAATTAGTCAGCTGTCAGAAGAGAGAGTCTGATACAAGATTGAAGTTGGCCCTTACCTATAAAGTTATGAATTCCTTCTTCAATTTTATTGATTTTATGTGGTGTATTTAATGCGGTAGTGTCATTATTTTATAATTTTTGCAGTCAGCGACCATATATCTCATAGTTTAGTAAACGGAGCAGAACCGATGCCACTAAATATTGAAGCAGCTCTTTTGATACGCGCAATTATTTTTGGAGACTAAGTAAAAACCTAAGCTTCGTAATCAAGTTGGTATTACATCTTACAGGTTTGAATGAAAATTTATTGCTTCAGTTAAGTGTATTAAATTTGTCATAACCTTTAACTCTCGCATGTTATATATTTTTACAATGTGTACATTTGAAAAGTAGCTTGCGGATTACCGCAAGATCAGTTAAATAAATTTGGTGTCAGAATATGTTTTTAGAAATGTTTCCGTCTCTGCTCCCCATATTGGATATGTATGATACCCAATTGTAAAGTCAGATAAACCAAGCAGACAACAGTTCCGAAAACATTTTTTACAAAATTTTAGTTGCATACTCATACTTGTATACAGAAAATTATAGCAATGAAAAGTATGGTCTTCGACGGCAAACAAATTTCTTATTTTTTTTTTATTTATACCACTTACTCCATTTTTATATATAGGGTATAATATAATATTCTTGTCCTTATATTTCCATACGTTATTCTAATTTTCTGTATGAACCTTACCAATCCTCAATAATTAAATTATAAATTTAAATTCTTCTATAAATTCATCTGAGCTGTTAGCATTTTTCTACTTTTTTAGTTTTGTAAGCCTATTTATACAAATACATGCATCGTTTACGTCATTTTTAGTGAATGCGCTGCTTTCGACTTCAAATAGAATTAAATACATATTTTTAACACAAAATGTGGATTTTGTTCAAGTGCTTGTGGTTTGTTTGTTAGTGGCCTTTTGTTAGTTATTTTGTAATTGCGAAAACGTGCCTATCTCGCGAAAAAAAGGAAACAAGTATTATTAATTAATACAAAATGGTACAAATTAATTTCAGCTTAAACTTCTACTAAAGTTTTTGAGGTATTGTATATTTTATTAATTACACCGGTCAACACGATTTTTGGGTCTGACATCTACATGTTAAATTTTAGTTTCCCCCATGACAAAAATAAGGAAAATTATAGCAATTTTTCAGTATTTTTTCTTACCTTCTAAAGTATTTTTACAATTAACGCAGGCGAAGTGAGGTACCCAATTTTCATTTTGATTACTGACTTTTAGGTTAAAATAAGCTTCATAGGCTTCGCAAAGTTTCAAATTTGTTGATAAAGCAAATTTTTTACTTCTAACTTTAATAAATTCACCGCAAATAAAACAGAATAAATCAACATCATTCTTACACTGACTTGGTGCCATTTTTTAACTAAGTAACATACCAATATTGTTGTTACAGCTATAATAAACAGGTTTAACATTCACTACTGTGCCTCTTACAAATAATAATACTGTTTATTTTCGGGATAATCAAAGTGCTGTCATCTTCGATTTATTAAATAAATTAAAATATACTTATCGATGTAGATCAGCCCAAAGCAAACTTTAAGAACTAAAGATTATTATTTAAGTGGTTTTCAATGTCTAGAATCAGAATTCAAGCATGAGAACAGAAACCCAAAAAAAATAATTTTTTTTTTTGTTGACCGGTGTTATTATATATGTACATCGAAAACATAGGTAGTTCTATTTGAACTGACATAAACATACATAAATACTTATGTGTACATACATACAATGTACTATATACTGGTTGATTTATTTCACTTAAAGTATTCATGAAAGGAAAAATTATTGTGTTTTTAGTATTAATTCAGTTTTTTTATAAAGACATACAATTCTTGAGCCTATTTTAAATAGTTTCTAAGTCTACTTCAAATAAATTTGAACTCGTATTATAAAAAACTTTAATGGGCTGTAAAACATTGGATCGGTCGCTTTTTTATTGTGTGAAAGATTTTGTGAAATTACATTATATGCGTTTAAGTCCAATACTTTTTGCCATTTTTCGGTCAAGAGATTGATTCCACGCTCACACAATTTTTGACCCTTGTAGGCAAAATAACTGATACAAGGACTTCAAGTGAAGATTATCATTCCATCTTGTTTGAGGTCTCGCATGATCCTGGTGGAACACTACACCTTTGATCAATTCTAGCCTCTCTTGTTCATACAAGTTTGCATCATTGAATTTGTTCAGATAACCAGAATATATTTCAAATTTAACAACCCAGTAATAATGCGCTTCACATAATCATTATTTTGACGTTGGATAAGTAAATCGGAGCGAATGAAGCAAATTTCGTTCATGAGTAATCCATATTTCAACTTTCGAAATTAATCCTAGACGTTTTATGTGCTTATCAACGGTCATGTTTGACAAATTTGATATTTTAGCAATCTCTCGAATTGTAATTCGGCGATTTACATCGACCAAGGACTTTATTTTATTCAGATCGGAGTCCTTTCAGCACGTGTTGCATCCTCAGATAATTCTAATGATGTTCAAAACCAACTATAAATGGTGCTTACAAAATTTGGTTGAGCGATAAAAGATGTGATCTACAATTGTCAAAGCTTTAATACTTTCTAACGAATATATTGCTGATGGATGGCTTATCCGAAATAATTCAAAATCTATAGTATTAATATTTTTACATACGATTTTGATTTCAAAATTCAAATTAGCAGCCATACTATACTTCAAAGCTATGCATAACGCCATCGATCTCTCTCTATGTAAGAATTCATCAAGCGAAATCAAACGGGTAAGTAATTAATAGGAAAGTTTTATTTTCCTACAAAGTCGGCGCTAAGAAAAAACGAAGATTGATGGGAATAAAGTTTATAAGAACTTGGTCTACTTATTTTTTGGACTGCCTTTCATAATCATAATAAGGCGTGCTTTGTTTACAATTAAAGTGAAAACTTGATAGTTCGCTTCGTTTATCACGTTTCACATCGTTCTTGGACCAAAACAATTTATATTGGAATACATATAGTAAATCGTTTTTAACTAACTTTCTGTTTAGAATAATTAAAGAAACTAGGGTCTTCGTAACTCACCCTTTAAACCTGTAGGTAATTATTAGTATTCCAGAAGCCACAATTAATTTGAAATTAAGAAATGGCATATACAAGTATGTACATACGTTTCATAAATAAATGTACACTCAACCGATATTTAGGTGAATCATAGACATAACACAAAAAAATATTCTAACGAAATTCAACTAAGTGTAAAGTGTAAAATACAACTTATTTACAATTTAAACTCGTGTATTTCAATTAACATGTTATGAGTATTCAAATCGGGGAATAAAACATGCATGACCATTAAAAATATATACTGTGTGTATACAAAAAGTCGCATTAACTGTTTAAAATATATAAATATAAGAATGATATATAAATAAAAGTCATTGCAAGACGTCGTCATTGACTTTTTTCATTTTAAAGACACATGTTTTATATATGTTAGGCCAATTAATTTCATTATTTTATATTTTTCTTTTCAACTCACTTTTGCTGTTCCGCCGCCAATTCGTCTCTTTTTATCGAAATTAAACGCTGCAAATTCTCTTGCTCTGCTAAAGCGATGCGCTGCCGTTCCTCGTACAATTGACGCAGTTGTCGTATATTGCCCAGTTGCCGTTCGTATTCTTGTCTCAAATTGCTCGACATGATTTTCAATTCACGTTCTCCGAATGCCGTTTCGATTTCATCCAATTTAGTTTTAAGCTGAAAATGCAAACAAAAATAATTTCCATTTACTCTTGTATTATATAAAATCATAAATTAATTATTTTGTGGGTACGATTTGCCAAATTTTACTCTAAATCTAATATTTACACTAGAATGAAGTATCTCGGGCATTTACAAAAACGTAACTGTTGTAACTATAGACAAATTTTTATTTTAAATGAAATGTCGCTGCTGATCTCTGTTATCGTATGTTGATACAATAATTTTCAATTGACGATTCGAACCACAAATGATATGAATCATCCACACTTGTGTAATCAAATTGAAGATATGGAAAGTTGCGCATTTATACCACTTCAAGGAGTTACATTCCCTATAACTTAATTAAATTGTATAACTTTTTTTTTTTGCATTCACAGGAAAATTATTTAACAAGAGATTATAGCTCACCAGAGCTAGTGGTGAACGAAGACGGTTCATTAGAGAACTCAAGAACTGATTTTCAATATCAAAACTAATGCAAGGCCTATGGATGCTTTCACCATACTTGTAACAACTGTCTCAAATTGTATTTATTTGTTGTTAAAAAATAAAAATTAATATTGCATCACCTAAAATTAGTTTACTCAAAGAAATCGGAACAAAGTAGCTAATGTAGCAGTTGTATACTGGCTGAAGCGTGTTTTTATTTTAAGAGAAAATAATTTCGAATACCAGAAACAAGATGACGTAGCGTTAAAGCAATTATATTTGTAAAATGAAGAAGTGTGAGCGTAATGCCGCAGATGTTTTGGGACAAAATGTATGCCACTTGGTAATTCAATGACAAGGTCATTGTCCAAGTCTCATACAATTTATTAGAAAAACATTTACTTTGTGCAGGTGATGAGTAAACTATCAAGCGTATAGTGAGTAATATTTGATATTTTATTGTTTTTAAAACGTACACAGTAAATTATAAAGATCCATGTGTTACATGGCGTATGAGTGATATTTTCTTAATCAGCAATTACTTGTTGACTTTACTCTAATATTAACCATTTTCGATTCGGCACCTCTCCGCATAATTTAACGTTTTGATAGAACAAAATGACACTTGAGAGCATCAGTTATGTATCTAGTCGAATTTAGTACAATAGAGTATATACATACATACTCTTTAAATGGTACACTCATAACCACTTACTACTTCAGTACACATAGGTACTAATTCGCCTAATGTGTAATTAGCAAATCCAAGACTGCTATAGAAGAACCTACTAACAATATTTTTTAAATAAAAATATATAATATATTAAACATTGCTTAAGTGATGTCAATGATAGGTTCATATATACTTATCGAAAAATTATCCACAGAAAATTTCACCTATGCACTTAAAATGTGCATTTATTAAAAATATTTTATTTCAAAAATATTTTAAATACCAATAAACATACAAAAAAATTATAACAATATATAAAACTATTTTTGAGAAGGAAATATGCATAAAATCATATAACAATAGTTTTAAGAATGAATTTTTAAAAACACAAAAATTTCTAATTCATTGAGATCAATATTTTGATCGACAAAAAGTTCCATCGATTGGTCAATTTTCTGTCTTTACAAAAGTTGAAGTAGTGTAAGTTTTCTATACTAGTTTCACAGATGTACATACATATATTGACTTAAATTTAAATATATGTTTGAACGATCGAAAATTTATTTAAATTTAGTTCCAATGTACAAAGCTCCACAGAAAAAGCATCGATCACTTAGGGACCTTAGATGCATCTTAGTGGCTGTTATTTTGGCATTCTTTAGCTGATCCTGTAAAAAAGAAGAATTAACAAATTAAGATAATACCAAAGATGATTTACCACCCACATTCACAAAAAGAAGTATTGTTAAACTTACTTGGAAAATTGAACACAAGCGAGTCGCAACAAAATAAAATAATGTAAAGTAATTCCCAAAGTTAAGATCCCATTTTCTAGTTGGGAATCAGCACAAAACATAAGAGACAACTAAAAAGCGTTTATTATTATTAAATTCTACTTGCCCGCAGCACCGTTCAAACCAACGAAAAGGGATGGTTACATGATTTGATATACAAATAGCCAATTTTTGCCGACAAATTTACCTGCGAGATTTCACTACGATCTGTTTCTAAATAAGACATAAATTCTTTTCTAAGGCAAAACGTTAACTTAAATTCATTCCAAATAAATGTTGACATATCCTGACGAATTTATGCCGAATGGTTCCTACAGTAAATTTGGCATATATACATACCTTATTCACCTCAATGCTATGCGCGGCAGTACCAAATTAAAAATCTAAAAACTGGCTTTATCCACAACATCGGTTTAACGCCTCATTACCCGGGCGTTATCCGGGCAAAGAAAAAAGGAGCCGAGTTCACATATTCTACATGTTTCTAACAAACTCAACGAAAATGAAGAGTTCAGCACACACTTTGTTCCAAGATTCAATACGCAATAAGTTATATGTAAGGAATCAAGCAATCCCAGCTACGCAAAGAATACATTTTATTACACAAACTGTACACTCACCTGTACACACTGTTCCTCCTTTACATTCAGCATCTGCTTGCAACAGGCAATAACTTCCTTCAATGTGCCGACTTGTTTTTGTACCACACCCATTTCGGTGCGCAGTGACAGATTCTCCGCATTAGCCATTTGGAGTGCCAGCTGTGCGTTTGCTAACTCAATATTGGCATGACGTCCGCGACTTTGTGGGTCCTCATCATCGGAATCGGGTTCAGCGCTAGTGGCACCACCAATAGCACCCTCTTCATCGACGACCGTCGACACTTCCACTTCAGTACTGGACAGCTCGACAGCATTATTGCGACGTAGACGACGTGTTAGCTCCTGCTCCTCAGCCAATTGTCGGCGCAATGTGGCAATCTCATCGCGTAAGTCTTGCACAGCCGTCTGACGAGCTAACCGCTTAATGCGCAATTCCTCTTTGAATTCTTCGAGAGTTTGTTCGCGTGCACCTGCTTGGCTGGGTGCGACTGGGTCATGTGAGTCGGGTAAACGATAAGTTGTGTCGTTATTTTCTACCTCTACAGTGTCAGACTGCGTTTTCTCGGCCAACTGCTTGTTAACGCTTGCAGCTACATCAATACTTTCGGCAATCGCATTATCAGCACCGCCATCACTGTCATTTGTATTGTTCGCCAACAATGTCACGTTAGCGGTTTCGCCGCTCTTCAACAACGAGACAAAGTCTGATGACAATTCATTGGTGTTGTTGCTGTTGTTGTTGATATTTTCACTTTCACTATTCGACGTCGCGTCAATATTTGGCACGAGGTCTAAAATCAAATCACCATTCTCCACTTCCCACCACCAAGCGTCTTCGTCGTATGGCTGAGCTTGTGCCGTCGTTGTTGAAGATTGATTGACGAATGTTGTAGTGCCACTATGTTCCTGTTGTTGTTGTTGTTGTTGGGTGGGCTCTTCTCTTTGTTCATCCATCTCGTTCGAGGGAGATCTTATGTGCTCGTCAGAAGATTCTATCTCTGGTGGGTGAAGGCTTTGTTACTACTGTGTATGAGTGTATGTATAGCTCTTTCGGGGTATGCGGTTGCGACCGGCGCTTAAAATGTACCGTTTGTTAGTGCGGACGTCTTCCTACTGCAAAACGTACTGTCTGTTCAACGGCCAAGACAAGAATTTTCGTCTTTCGAGGCAAAAAACCGACTGAATGGCCTGTGTGTTTGTCCTCGGTAATGGGTTACCACACAATTATTTATGTTTCGAGTAATTGCGAACTTTGCCGTGTGCGTTCTATCCTTTAATGTATCTTCAACTGCGTTTCAGTTTTTATATCTTTTATTTTTATCTTTTATTTCAATATATTTAAATATTTATCTTGTTTAGGGAGATCAGGATTTACCCTGACTTATTGTATTCGTAAATCACTTTAAAAAGCAACAACACTAACCAATATACATATATACGTTGAGGTATGTTGATTTGCGAAAACACATCCACATATACGTTTGTATGTATTTAGACCAAATTTTCAGAGTTTTTGCCAATTTGCGGTTTCACAATCACTTCAACTTATTTTACTTCTTTATGCATACATAATATATTTATAATTCAAGAGCACATTAAATGTACCAATACACAAAATTTATATACAAGTGTATGTTTGTACATATACTACGTGTATCACTTATTAACACATATTCTGCTTTATTTCATAATTCCTGCATTCCAGATTTTTTTCGCAATTATTTTCACAGGTTTTTCACACCATTAGAACTTTACAGTTAATTATTTAACGCAGTTTTTCTTTAAAAATTCTAATTATTACGAAAACATGTAAAGGAAATCTTTAAATTTTGTATTCAATGCAACTTATCGGCAACAGTTCTCTTGTAAAACTGACAGCGCGTGCTATTTTTAAAAAATGTACGCGTACCAGAAAGAAAAATTCATGCTTTTCACTGCGAGCATGCACGATCTTGGCGAGCAAATTCATATGATTTTGTTTATTTTATTTATGTTTTTCTTTTCACATTTTCTATTCTTCTTCATTTTCACGTGAAAGCTTTCTAAACTTCGTGTTTTTGTTAGTTTTGTTGTTGGCTTTGTTTTCGAAATGTTTTCTTCTTGAAAATAGAGAAGGTGGAAATTTTAATGCATCTCAGATGTTTTTAGTGTTATAACAAAAACGCCAAAGAATAATTTTCAGAAGAAGGAGGGAGGATTCACAGACTTTCGTTGACATAGCTTGAGCAGTTTGTGAGATATGCACATTATACTTATTAGAGAGCGGAAACACTCCAAAAATATTATACAAGTATATCAGATGAATCAGACAAGTTTTTTTTGAACTTAGTACTTAACGTTTTACGACACTGCTAATTAATATAATATAAAAAATAAACTTCCTGAAATAATTTTTTTTTTGATCTGAGACATATATATATATATATAACCCTAGGCTATCTGTAGTGAGAACGTCTCATTACTATATATTGTCATTATATCTACTTTTATTTTATGCACATCTTATCAAATTTTAGTTTTATTCGTCTACAGAAGTTCCAATCACTTAAACATTTATAAATCCTTTGGCCAATGCCTATCAGTGATATCTTCAGGATACCTACAATAAAATATGTGCTGAATTAATTAAATTAAATTTAATGTACATATGTATATATGTATAATTATGTATATGACATGTGTGCATTACTCCAACTTATTTAACCAGCCTCTCACGGTTTACTTATATTTACAATATACATACTGAGGTTTGTAGTTACATATGTATAAATTTGCTGAAAATTTGTATTGTTTTTTGTTCCCTTGTACTTTTTACAATGCATTTTTCTTTTAATATGTACTTAGTATTATTGTACATTTATACTCATTTCAAAAATATATAGGTACATGCAAAAAGAACCTCAACAAAAACAAAATCAAATAAAAATGAGTGCAAGTAACAGCAACCATTAAGCAGCCATGAACTTCTTTGTCTGCAACGGAATGCCAACAGCATGCGGAACATCAAAGTGCATCTAGGAGATGACAAGCTTTCGAAATAAGGAAGCACTAATTTCAAGCGGAACCGAACATTATAAATAACGCGCACTATATGTTGGAAGTGCGTTGATTAGAAGATAAACCGAAATCGGTTACATTTTCTTTAAATTCTTTCTTATCATATTTATTACAAATACAAAGGAGGCGACAGACTTCAAGGGACATCTGTCAAATAGATTTATCAATCCGGCCTTCAGTAGCTTTAACAGAAATATTTGGTACCATTTGATAATATTAGCTCTCAACATCTTGAGTAGAGGTTTAAATGACCTAGCCAGCGCAGGCATTGTCTCTTCATTCGCTGAACCATGTCAACGTCGTCGTATATCTCATACAGCTCTTCGTTCCATCGAATGCGATATTCGCTGTTGCCAACGCACAAAGAGCGTTGAACCTTTCTCTCGAAAACTCGTAACGTAGACTCATCAGATGTTGTCATCGTCCATGCCTCTGCACCATATAGCAGGACGAGAATTATGAGCGACTTATAGAGTTTTGTTTTTTTTCGTCGAGAGATGACTTTACTTATCAATTGCCTACTCAGTCCAAAGTAGCACGTGTTGGCAAGACTTATTCTGCGTTTGATATCGAGCCTGCCATTGTTGTTACTGTTAATGCTGGTTCCAAGATAGCCGAAATTATCTACAACTTCGAAGTTATGACTGTCAACAGTGACGTGGGCGCCTAGTCGCGAGTGCGGGAGATAATACTTCCTCTCGCCCGCGTTGACTCCCAGACCCATTTGCTTTGCTTCCTTGTCCAGTCTGGAGAAAGCAGAACTAACGGCGATGGTGTTGAGGCAAATGATATCAATGTCATCACTACACTCTTGTACAAGATTTTACCTTCTCTACTCAGATCTGCAGATCGAACTTTATTCTCCAGCAGCAGGTTGAAAAAGTCACACGATAGGGAGTCGCCTTGTCTGAACCCTCATTTGGTATCGAATGGCTCGGAAAGGACCTTCTCGATCCTGATGGAGCTTTTGGGGTTGCTCAACGTCAGTATATCTCGTTTAAATCCTTTCAATTAAAAACTTTTCACATTAATTAAGTACATTTCATTTGAGAAAAAAATATATGGAGTATATTTAAAATATGTAGGCTCACTTGCTTTTATATATCAAAGAGTCACATAACAAAAGCTACCCAGGTGCAACATGTCACCCGAACATAAAAAGCGATAAACCAACGAAAAGCAACTAGTGCAATATTTCCCTAAGTATCTTGTAGACAAACAATTGGGTATATACTACAGGTAAAGTGAGCAGCAATCCATCATTTTTGGGTGACGCAAAATACCAAACAATGCACTTTGGCTGTCAGAACAGCTGCTATGCATATGATGATACTTTTTTCCTTGTTCTTCATTAATAATATAAAAGTAGTGCATAATTTAGAAGCTTCACAAACTTAACCTAGTTGGGACGAATCCGCGTTTTTGGTAGCGAAGCATGACACTAATTTTTTATGACTGCACCGAGGCTGTATTGAATAAAATTTCAAGAGTTAGATGAAATATCCTTGTATGTTTAGTCGTAACCTCTTGGGCACATAATTTCGTAAATACTATATAAATATTCAGTAACTATTCTATATTCAGAATTAGGACATGGAAGTCTATCCACAGCTCACAACAAAGCCATTGTAAGGTTCTACGACTTTTCAAAATCCTTTTTAGACAAGAAACTAAATTATATTTTAGTTCGCGGCATCATGAAAGAATAAAAATATCATTTTGTTTACAATTGCTATTAAAATCTGACAGTTCGATTTGTTAATGACGCAGCGTGTCGCAATTTTGTAAACTACCCTCTCTGATATCACCGGAAACTCTGATCACTTCACCCACATACTAAATGGGAACCTGAGTTCAGCTAAGTAAATGTCTAGTAAATTCCAAATTGCCACTAGGGTCATCACCGATAGCTTCCTTAGAGGAGATGAAATTCTATTTTACGAATTTAATACAAAAGCAACAAAAACATTTTCTTTTATGATATATACAAGATAGAACACTGTATCCGCTTAATTGTGAGTCAGCTACTTATTTCAAATGACAACAAATTACTTCGCGAAATCACCAAAAACGATTTTGCACGCCGCGCATTCTTATGCGGGGTGTAGTGGAAATCATTAAAAATTGTGATGTATCAAAACAAATATGAGTTGCCAAAACAAACGTATACAGTGTGTGCCCACTTTAAAGAATTCTTAAAATACAATACATGTAATTAAAGTAATGAGTTATTACTGTAACGTCTATTATGATTTATTACTGTGTTAAAAGAATTAACTAACTCTTTTTGACTAAATTAACGAACCAGATGTTCCAGACTCTAATTTATTGATCCCCCTTTGCCATGACTTTGAAGTATACTGTTCTTGAATTTACATATTCATATGGTTTCAATATGTAGCCTTAGCGTCATCTTAAAATATAACAAAATCGTCATCGCCTTTCAAATTAAATTCTCTTCTGCATTTAATGCATTTTTTTTTTTTTTTGATATTTGTCATGCATGTTGTGGCTGCAACCAATATATTAAATTTTACAAGGGTACGTTTTAGGCACTTACAATATTTATACTATAAAACATAAACAACATATTCGTTATGAGATGATAAATCGGTGGGTGAAAATATTTTTTAAATTTACTCATAAGAATATACCTCTAAAATATACATATTTCATATTATACATGGGGGTAATGGTTTACTTTTGTTCAGAGTTCAATCAAAGGGAAACGTGAACATTTTTTTCTATCAGAATGAAACTTTCGTGGAATCGTAGAAATTTATATCCTATGTTGATGACAATTACAAGAAAGTGAAAGAAATTTGGTGGCAAAATATATAGCTTTAAAGTGGTCACTATCTCAGTTTGGAAGCAACGCAAGTGACTAATTTTTTGTACATAAGTGAAGCCGAGAGTAGAGATCGCCAAATTGATACAGTTTTGGTTCTTTGCGAGTTTTCATGTTTGAAGTACTGAAATATCGGGTTCAGGCGTATTAGACGATTGTGCCTGTCTGGGGTTTTTCAAAAATTTAAATTTTCGCTTATTGTACACTTTAGGGTATTGTATGTATGTACGTATTTGTTTTCATTTCGAATTTCATATACACACGTATATGTACATATATTCAGGTGTGGGTATATTTTGGATTTTGCATTATTCAAAAACTATAAACCCCCACAATTTGACGTAGATGCACATTGTTGAGTTCAGTGCACTTTGATTTTGCTTTGGCATACAAACATACATATGTATGTATGTATGTACATAGACATATTTTTAACCTGCTGGCGTTTGGCCTACGGTTCCTTTGTCTGCAACAAAGAAAATTGCGCACCAAAGAATGGGTAGCATCAGCACGTGCAATAACAGACGTCTCAGAGTAAAATAATAACATAAATCAATAATCATGAGTGTGCATCCGCACTACATATTTAACAAATTTATAATTCTAGTTACATATCTCAGCTACAAGTATATGTCAAATCCGATTAGGAACTCTGAATGTTTTGTTATTGATCTTGCTCGACGTTCCTATGGTATTTCGGGTTTTACACTATAAAATCTTAACAAAACTACTAATATTGTTGCATACTTTCATATTTCGTTTTAGATGATGAGATACTTCTATGAGCAAAGAATAGTAAGGCTTTGTTCATAATTTTATTCTTCAAAATCTATGTATGTCGTTCCCTCAAAGTAATCCCCTAGGCCCAATACACTTGTGCCAACGTGTTATGACCCTTATAATATAGTTCTTGTTGTATTTCATCATGGATTCCTATAGTTGAAGATATTCACATTAAATCTGTAGAAGCTCTTTTTGATTACCTCTGGTATTCGTCAAGTTAGGATAACGAGGACCTTAGTTATACTGTCCCAACATAGTATGAAACAATTTTCTTCACCTAATGATTTTGTGTACCATAATGTTCGAGATCTGTACATATCTTTAGTTAACCCCTTTTCCCGAATCAGATACTTCTATAAGAGCATGTTTGGAATGGTCACTAGCATAACTTTTATGTTATAACTTTTTAAAATTAGTAAAGTAATTTTGTTAAGAAGGAAAAACACAATTAGAGTTATTAGTATTGCGCATGAAAAAAACCATTTTAATTCCCTAAAATCAAGCAAAACAAAGTTTTACTGATAATTAAATGGCTTTTAAAGAAGGTTTGTTGCATATTCATAAGTTGTTTCATTTAAAAAAGGAAGCAGTTATTTAACTCGATGAAGGAGTTATCTAGAATGCATTTAAAGTAAATTTAATTGTGAGCTGCCGCAGGCTACGATATCAATGGTTGTTAAGAATGGGTTTAAAAGTCATGAACACCGGCTTTGTGCATAGTGGATAAAACGCAAACAATTGTAGAGGAGCAAAACGTTTCAAAACTCTAATTTTACTTAAAAAGTATATTTCTGGGAATAGTATATTGTACCGACTCTTTAGTTCGAAACATTTTAATCTAACTTATTGTTATATTTGCTGTTTCCAAATTGTGGCTTGCCTTCGGAATTTTTCCCCAGAGGCTCAACAAAATGCATATTCCTATGTTCAACTATAACTGCTTGGTAGTAGTTGAAATTTAATTTAGTAAATCCTTCTGACGGAGGATGGAGTCATGTGTAGAAGTTCACGCAAGTGAGGAAAGTTCTCTGATCGCCATTCACTTGGAAGTGGCCCGAAACGATTCTTTTATATATATGACTCAAGCAGTTCACGACTTCCGGTCTATGACCAAGTATCCTCTGGGTAGCCTAAGAACATGCGTTTGAAGGCGAGCTAAAGTGAGAGGGCGAAAAATCCCCTCCGGAGGGTTGTGCGCTGGGTTTGGGACCCGCCACGTAAAAAAATACTCGCAATGAAAAATCAACAACAGCCTCGGATGAGAGACCCCCCTTTTGATGACGACCATGGCAAACGAAATAAAGACTACGAATTGAGGGCATGCACCTGGAATGTCCGAAACCCTTAATTGGGAAGGTGCCGCTGCCCAGCTGGTTGATGTCCTCGTGAAAATAAAGGCTGACATCAGCGCCGTCGAAGAAATGCGATGGACGGGACAAGGACAGATACGAGTTGCCTTGTGGCATTTACTACAGTAGCCATATAAAGGAGCGCAAGTTTGGTGTGGGATTCGTGGTGGGAGAAAGTCTCCGTCTCCGAGTACTATCATTCACTCCGGTGAATGAACGTCTAGCCGCAATCCGCATCAAAGCGAGGTTCTTCAACATATCGCTGATTTGCGCCCACGCCCCGACGGAAAAGAGGGACGATGTGACCAAAGATGCCTTTTATGAGTGCTGGGAGCGCACTTATGAGAGATGCCGCCACGATGTCAAAATCGTGCTTGGCGGCTTTAACGCCAGGATAGGCAAAGAAGGTATCTTTGGCACTACGGTCGGTAAATTCAGCCTCCACGAGGAAACATCCCCAAATGGGTTGAGGCTCGTCGACTTCGCCGGGGCCCGAAATATGGTTATCTGTAGTACTGGATTCCAGCATAATAAGATTAATCAAGCTACCTGGCTGTCTCCGGATCGAAAAACGACCAACCAGATCACGTCTCCAGTGTTTTAGATGTGCGTGCGTTCCGAGGTCCTAACATCTACTCGGACTACTATCTTGTTGCAGCCAAGATTCGCACCCGCCTCTGTGCAGCAAAAAACGCACGCCAACAAACACAAGTAAGGTTCGACGTCGAGAAGCTGCATTCACAACAGACAACTGAACGATTTTCTACTCGGCATGCACTCCTGCTCTCTGAGAGCACTCGTCAACAACTCGGCATAAGGGAACTGTGGGACGGCATTTCAAACTCTTTACGTACAGCTGCAACCGAAACCATTGGTTTTCGGAAAGTGCAAAAGAACAGCTGGTACGACGAGGAGTGCCGAGTTGCAGCGGAAAGAAAACAGGCTGCCTACTTCGCAACGTTACGATCGACCACAACACGTGCGGGATGGGATAGATACCGAGAGTTGAAGACGGAAGCGAGAGGCATTTGCAGACAGAAAAAGAAAGAGGCCGAAATGCGTGAGTACGAAGAGCTTGAGTACGAAGAGCTTGAGAAGCTGGCCGACAGAGGTAATGCTCGAAAATTCTACGAAAAAATGCGGCGGCTTACAGAAGGTTTCAAGACCGGAGCATACCACCTTGTAAAACCCCCAAAGGTGATCTAATCACCGATGCCCGGAGCATACTTAAATTATGGAGGGAACACTTCTGAATGGCAGTGAACACAGAACGCCAGGAGAAGGCGAACCCGATTTTCCAATCGATGACGATGGAGCAGACGTTCCATTACCCGACCATGAAGAAGTTCGAATAGCAATTACCCGCCTGAAGAACAACAAAGCGGCTGGGGCCGACGGATTGCCGGCCGAGCTATTCAAACACGGCGGTGAAGAACTGATAAGGAGCATGCATCAGCTTCTTTGTAAAATATGGTCGGACGAAAGCATGCCCAACGATTGGAATTTAAGTGTGCTATGCCCAATCCATAAAAAAGGAGACCCCACAATCTGCGCCAACTACCGTGGGATTAGCCTCCTCAACATAGCATATAAGGTTCTATCGAGCGTATTGTGTGAAAGATTAAAGGCCACCGTCAACAAATTGATTGGACCTTATCAGTGTGGCTTTAGACTTGGCAAATCAACAACCGACCAGATATTCACCATGCGAAAAATCTTGGAAAAAACCCGTGAAAGGAGAATCGACACGCATTCAACGCTGCTTTCGACAGCACAAAAAGGAGCTGTCTTAATGCCGCGATGTCTGAATTTGGTATCCCCGCAAAACTAATACGGCTGTGTAAGCAGACGTTGAGCAATACCAAAAGCTCCGTCAGAATCGAGAAGGACCTCTCCGAGCCGTTCGTTATCAAACGAGGTTTCAGACAAGGCGATTCCCTATCGTACGACTTTTTGAACCTGCTTCTGGAGAAAATAGTTCGAGCTGCAGAACTAAATAGAGAAGGTACAATCTTCTACAAGAGTGTACAGCTGCTGGCGCATGCCGATGATATTGATATCATCGGCCTCAACACCCGCGCCGTTAGTTCTGCTTTCTCCAGACTGAACAAGGAAGCAAAGCAAATGGGTCTGGCAGTGAAATTAGGACAAGACGAAATATCTCCTGTCATCAAACAAACAGTCGCCGCACTCGCGACTTGGCACTCACGTCACTGTTGACAGTCATAACTTTGAAGTTGTAGATAATTTCGTCTATCTTGGAACTAGCGTAAACACCACCAACAATGTCAGCCTAGAAATCAAAGAAACTCTATAAGTCGCTCATAACTCCCGTCCTGCTATATGGTGCAGAGGCTTGGACGATGTCAACAACAGATGAGTCGACGTTGCGAGTTTTCGAGAGAAAAGTTCTGCGAAAGATTTATGATCCTTTGCGCGTTGGCCACGGCGAATATGGCATTCTATGGAACGATGAGCTGTACGAGATATACGACGACATTGACATAGTTTAGCGAATGAAAAGTCAGCGGCTACGGTGGCTAAGTCATGTTGTCCGGATGCACGAAAACACTCCACCTCTGAAAGTATTCGACGCAGTACCCGTCGGGGGAAGCAGAGGAAGAGGAAGACTGGCGCGCGGTTGTTAACTCGGCTATAATCGCGTAAGCGGTGTATACGCCAATTAAGAAGAAGAAGAAATCCTTCTGACGTAGGATTGAAAATCATAATACCATAAAAAAGTTGAAGTTTGACAACACTGCAACAAATTTTTTTTTGACGGGTTAAGTTGATATCGATAAAACCGATTTTCGAAACTTCAACGAATATGCAGTTGGGTTAAAATCGTAATAGAGTCCATAATTTTTAAAAAATTATTGTAATATTATACATTTTCGTGGATTTAACTTGAAAAAAATTAGACACAACCATTTTATTGATAATTTTTTTAAGTTTCAATTAGAGAAACTGTTATCTCGTCTATCTACGGACATTTGATGTTTTAGCAATACTCATATTGCCGTAAATAAATTTAGAATGATATTTATTAATTCGTTTGAACAAATATAATTCCGTAGTTTTATGAAAAAAGTTTTCTGTCAAAAGCTGGTACTTTCTTGCATAAATCTGTTAATTAATGGCATTTATAATATAAAATCCAAAAGTTTAAGTAAATTTTTCAATTGATCGTTTCTTTAACCGATTGAAAACAATGCATTACACGGGTCAACACAAAATTGTACTATAACTTTAAAGCAATAAATTTCACGTTTTAGGTTGTAATTAGACGAAAAAAAATATATGTCATGAAAAAGTTGGCTTTTTTTAGGAAATTGCTTTAACGATAATTTTTAAAATATATGGTTTTAATTTTTAATTGAAAATGAAATCACTTAAATAAACATTTTTATTATTTTTATTAAGTTTTACTATCAAAATAACTTACAAAAAAGTAAAAAATAATTTTAAAGTGCATACTTTTACTTTTTCTTTTATGTTCATAGGTACTATCTCTTAATAAACCCCAAATATAGTATTATTACTATAAATTTTACAAAAGCAAACTTTATACGAAAAAAGGTATTTTCTTAAGGTTTTGTTCATAATTAATCAGAAAATCATAAGATAAACTTTAGGACAAAGAAAGAAAATTTTTTTGTAGAGTTGTGTTATAGAAAAATATAAATTAATTTTAAAATTAATTTTAAAATTTACAACCTGATAAACGTACTGCAAATTTTATTCAAGAAGACCTTGAAGACCTTACTTGAACAAATACAATTAAATTTATATTCATGTATTTATTGTTATCATTTTATATTTTGCTTTAATATTTTCTTCCCTCAAAGATCTTTTAGTTAACGACTTATGTATATAGCCTTTTAAATAATTGTTTTAGTTCCTGAACTTGTAATACATTGAATTTACATTACTTTTAAGCTTAAAGTGCATATATTTTTTCCTTCAATAACTTTGTTTGTGTTTGATTTAATAAAATAAACATTAATACTTTTTCTCAAATATACTTAATATTAAATAGTGTTTAATCACTTGTCACCAATGCTTTTATTACACCGTTTTTTCTAGAAGCAGTCTACGGTAAAAACATATTTGGTATGTGTACTTAATTTTGTCAGTAAATGAATGAATGATTATTTTGGATTTCCTGTGAGGAATCAAAAAAAGTCTCGGGTTTCATATAAATGTTATTTAACGTGAGTGCGATTGACATTAGATTAAGCTAAACAGGAACACAGGCATATGCCATTTCTATAGCAATGAACAAAAGGTATTACAGCCAAGTTCAAACACTCTTCCCGGTATCTAAATTTGTCTACGGCATATCCTACATAATGCCGAAATGCATGTCCCAAAGTCTCCAAATCGATTTGTATATCTCAAAAAAAGTTCCCCGTTCTGAACGAGGCAAAAATTAAGAAAGTATATTTCTAGGTTCATAAATGCGGCAACTGATAACGGATAATAGCTTTGAAAAAAACTGAATTGTCAGGAAAACTCGACCGTAAATCCTG
Organism: Bactrocera zonata; assembly: GCA_037783105.1. Classification (NCBI taxonomy): domain Eukaryota; kingdom Metazoa; phylum Arthropoda; class Insecta; order Diptera; family Tephritidae; genus Bactrocera; species Bactrocera zonata. The sequence goes on along the minus strand of JBAWJQ010002719.1, from coordinate 49,832 downwards.
CCATAAAAATGTGTAAATGTAATGTCATATAAAGCTTTGGGTAGTTTTATGCCTTTAAAAATACATACGCTGGACTCTCATTGGGATTTCTTTTCGGTAAATTTAGGTGATGTGAGTGCCAAACAAGATAAAAGGTTCCATCAGGAAAATGGGGGAATGGAACACAGGCATGTTAGCAGAATATTGTTGGAGACTTAAAAATTACCTTCCAGAAGCCAAATATTCAAGAAAATTTTAGGTATGTTTTCTATACTAAGCAATACTTTTTCGAAATATAGGTGACGTTTGTACTTTTAAAAAAGTCTAAATTTTTTGGACATATTGTTGTTGTAGCGGCAGAAAACATTTCTGAAGTAATTTCGAGGCATTGTGTCTGGTTGACAGTCCCTTGGCCGGATAAACATACGGATCCGTTCCAGTTACTTATACCCGACAATCGTGGGAAGTTTTTTATTCATATTATCATTATTTGTTGACCCTAGTAAATTTAAAATTTGAATTGAATTTGAATTTTCATGTGACAAAATAAATAATAATTTTGTTAACCAATGTAATTATCTTTTTTGTTAATAATTAATAATAAAATTCTTTTTATAATTATGTTAAACATTGATAATAATAGAGTTTTTTTAGGGTAAAATAAGCTTAGAAGGGGCGCAGAATTCCGATTAGCCTTGGGTAGTATTTTACATAACACTAATAATTATATATATACATATGTGTGTATGTACTATGTCCAAGGGCTTCAATATTCCCCTAACAATTTCTAAAAATAAGAAGAAAATAGTTCCCATTATTCTAAAACTGTCGTTATTAAAAATAATATAATTCTTTAGTACTATCCTAAAATTATTATATTAAATATAAGAATTTTTAAATTAAGAAAACCGAATACATTTTATACCTGTTGTTGGAGAAAACATATTTACATATGTTTCTGCAGTATTATCGAAATTGTGCATACTTCGCTGACCCAACACGTGCTAGCGAGAAACTATTTTGACATTTCTTGATAACAATTTCGTTCATTTCACGTTTGTTATTAATTTTAATTGTAGCTTTCTTGATTTGAACACTTAAATAAAGTGCTTTAAAATGAAATTATATCCGACATTAACAAATAGTCGTCCCGACTTCAAAAAATTCCCGGATAAACTAAATGAGGTATGTTTCTTTTCATTGTTTTTCATGGGACTTGTAACTACATTTCTCTTATTTTCGATTAGCATTTGGAAAATTTTGGAGCACCACATTTGAATTCATTCAATGAAATGTTAACCGATGGCTTGGCGAATTGTGCAAAGTATATGAATCCAGTTAGCTTCAAAACACCAGCGGGCGAACAAATAGAACTCCGTATAGAAAGTATACAAATTGCGCGTCCACAAGTGCCTGTGGCTGTGATAGATGTGAAAAATCGTTTAACATACCCAACCGAGTCAAGACAATTGCATACCTCGTACATGGGTATGTGCACTGTGCGTGTGGGATGGACAGTTAGCGGCTTGGAGAAGGCACCAATAGATGTCGATCTCGGTGAGGTACCTATAATGCTTAAGTCTAATGCGTGTAATATCGGCTCACTCAAGCCGGAGGAAATGGTAAAACATGGCGAACACGATACTGAATGGGGAGGAATATTTATTATAAAAGGCAATGAACGAATTATACGTATGCTGCTGATGAGTAGACGCAATTACCCGATCGCAGTAAAACGTTCCTCATGGAAGGATCGTGGTGCAGATTTTAGTGAAATTGGCATAATGGTGCGCTCAGTGCGGGAAGATGAGACTTCTTATAACAATGTATTACACTTTCTCAACAACGGAACTGCTAAACTGATGTTTTCTCAAATGAAAATGATGTCATATATACCGATATGTCTTATATTACGCTGTTTGGTGGATTTTACTGATGAACAGATTTACCGCCATCTAGTACGCGGTTACGAAAAAGACCAGTACTATGTATCATGTGTGCAGACAATGCTTAGAGATGTCCATGGTGAGGGGCTGCATACGCATCAAAATTGTAAATCATATTTAGGAAAGATTTTCCGTTCAAAATTCCCTGAAGTTCCAGAATGGAAAACCGATGCAGATGTTACTGACTTCATTCTAAATGAAAGAATACTCATACATTTGGAAACACATAGAGAAAAGTTCGATATGTTAGTATTTATGGTGCAAAAATTGTTTCAATGTGCACAAGGAAACTATAAAATTGAAAATGTAGATTCGGTAATGATGCAAGAGGTTTTAGTTTCCGGTAAATATTTTATAATTTTTCTAAATTACCATAATATTCATATTTTTTCACATTTTAGGTCACTTGTATCAGAAATTTTTAGCTGATCGTATCGAACTATGGTTACAATATGCGAAAAAATATTTACTTAGACGTTTAGAAACCCCAGACGCGCTTATAACTCCAACTCTGCTTACAAATTGTTTACGAAGTGCAAGTGGCGTTTCGCACGCCATGGAATCCTTCCTCGCTACCGGTAATGCGCCTTCGCGCTCTGGTTTGGGTCTAATGCAGAATTCTGGTTTGGTTGTAATGGCAGAAAATATCAATCGTATTCGTTACATGTCACATTTTCGTGCAGTACATCGTGGTTCATTCTTTACCACTATGCGTACAACCGAAGCACGTCAATTGCTACCGGATGCTTGGGGCTACATTTGTCCCGTCCATACGCCTGATGGTGCGCCTTGTGGTTTGCTCAATCACTTGACTGTATCTTGTCGCATATCACGCATACCGAAAAAAGAGCTAGTTATGGTTTGTATATTTTGCTGCAGATCACAATTATTATTACATGTTTTGATAACATATTTTATAGGCTATACCAAAATATCTAATAGAAATGGGCATGATACCTCTGGACTCGGAAGTCTACGATTCGAATGCTAAGTTATTTGTAGTATTCCTTGAAGGAAAACTATTAGGGTACATTCGTCAAGCAGATGCAGACAAAATAGTGAATAAGCTACGTTTGTTGAAGATAGAAGGGCATTTGCCTGAAATGATGGAAATAGGATACATACCTTATAAAGCAAAGGGTCAGTTTCCAGGTTTATTTCTTTTTGTTGGACCAGCACGCTTAATGCGTCCAGTGAAGAATTTAGCGCTTGGAAAAATTGAATACATTGGCTCTCTTGAGCAAGTGTACATGGATATTGCCATTGATTTGAAAGAGTTTTATCCAGGCTTCACAACACATATGGAATTGTCCAAGACCGAATTTCTTAGCAACTTGGCAAATCTAATACCAATGCCGGACTACAATCAATCGCCGAGGTATGTTAAAATGAAACATGATAATTAGAAAACATATAATTTATTGAAATAATTTCGCAGAAATATGTATCAGTGTCAGATGGGTAAGCAAACTATGGGCACGCCATGCCTTAACTGGCCCAAACAAGCTGCTAACAAGTTGTACCGCTTGCAAACGCCCACAACACCGCTCTTCCGACCAGTGCATCACGACAATGTTCAACTCGATGACTTTGCTATGGGCACAAACGCTATAGTGGCAGTTATTTCTTATACCGGCTACGATATGGAGGATGCCATGATAATAAACAAGTCTGCACACGAGCGTGGCTTCGCTTATGGCAGCATATATAAATCAAAATTCATCGAATTAGACGGTGCGAGTTATTTTGCGCGTAGTCCACATCTGCCAGAATTGAATAAGATGTTGGACAATGACGGTTTGCCACATGCTGGCACAAAACTTTGGCATGGTTGCCCTTTTTACTGGTAAATACAATGAAATATGCGGTATATATGCTTTTGTATAAATATTTATTTATTTATTTTTTTTTTTACTAAATGTAGTTACTTTGACGCTGACAAATCCACATATAAAGTTGTAAAATTAGACGAAAAGGAAGATTGTGTTGTGGATAGCGTACGCTATTGCGGTAGTTTTAAAGCGAACGCACGCCGTATGGTATGCGTGACACTACGTATACCACGTCCGCCCACAATAGGAGACAAATTCGCCTCACGTGCTGGACAAAAAGGCATCTGTTCACAACGTTTTCCGGCCGAAGATTTGCCATTCAGTGAAACCGGGCTTATACCAGACATTGTTTTCAACCCTCACGGTTTCCCATCGCGTATGACAATAGCTATGATGATCGAAACAATGGCGGGCAAAAGTGCTGCCTTGCATGGTCTCGTACACGATGCAACACCATTCCGCTTTTCGGAGAAACACACCGCCATCGATTATTTTGGACGTTTACTAGAGGCCGGTGGTTATAATTACTACGGCACGGAACGCCTTTACTCCGGCGTGGATGGCCGTGAAATGACTGCAGACATATTCTTTGGCGTGGTACATTATCAGCGGCTGCGTCACATGGTATTCGACAAGTGGCAGGTACGTTCAACCGGTCCCGTCGATGCCATAACACAACAGCCCATAAAGGGTCGCAAACGTGGTGGTGGTGTACGTTTCGGTGAGATGGAACGCGATGCCTTAATATCACATGGCGCCGCCTTTCTGCTTCAAGATCGGCTCTTCCACAACTCTGATAAAACGCATACATTAGTGTGTAGCAAATGTGGCAGTATATTAGCACCGCAGAAGAAGATTATTAAGCGCACAGAGACTGGTAAATTGCAATCGATGCCAGACACATGCCGCTTGTGCGGTAATGGCGCCGCTGTGGGATACATTGAAATACCATTCTCTTTCAAATATTTAGTTACCGAGCTGAGTTCGGTAAACATTAATGCGAGATTTAAGTTGATGACTATCTAATGTTTAATGATTATGTATAAAATTTAGTGTGTCCAGCAAAGTGTTATAATAAATAATACAATTTCTCAAATTTAAATAATAAAATTGCTTGTGTTTTTATCATTAGTAGAATTAGAAATAATATTAGTACGATTCCTATGTGAACTAAAAAGAATCTAGAAGAAAAAACATATTGACCATTAAGGTCACTTAACAACAACAAAGTCTTATAACAATAATATTAAATTTTTTCAATATGAATCACACATTATTTTTGTATATTCCTGGTTTGTATTTTTATTAAATTTATATATGTGTTTAAATATACAATAATATAGAATTATTTTATTACGATAATTCATAAACTGTTTCGAATTATAGGTGTGAAGTTCAACTTTATTATTTCCTAAGTTAGTTCAACATTCAATTGTTTGCCAAATTATATGCAAATTTCTCACCAACAGTTTGTATTTATTACTATTGCATTATTTTGCAAGTAGTGAATATTTATTTAATACAAATACATACATAAATTCTCTATACATACATATGTATACAATATTGTGGTATGTGTTTTAAGTGTGTCTAACTGTACATAACATGCTGCTGCTGCAATTAAATTAAATTTTAAATTTGAAGCTCCCATTATACTATGAACTGAGTAATAACTAGTCGTAATATAGCTATATATTTATGTGTATATGTACTTAAAGCGTAGTCATATAGTACAGAATAAATTCCATTTTTCATTAGAAAAAAAATATATGGGTATAGTTAATGATATTTCCCAACACGAGAAAAAGGTGGCGTAGTTGACTGGTTGACTGACTGACACTTCAGATGGTTATATGATTGTAGAGTGAAAAAATAACAGTACTATATACATATAAAGTATTAGTACGATTATTGGCGGCCTTCAGAATCTATATATGTATATATGTATGTAAATATAACTCGTGGTTGCAAATTTCTCACATACGATTTTATATACTTTATTTAATTTTATTATTCGTTTGTCTGTTAGCATAATGCTTTTAATGTCGTAGCTTAACCAGCTTTATTCAATATTGACCATTTGACAAATACTACATTTAATACTATTATGGAGTTCACAAGTCGTGCTATTTTTCGTAATTTCATAATCTGCTATTAAGTTGTGAAGCGGAACATGTGTTTTAATTAATAAAATCATTGTATTTGCAATGGTCGCTTTTGCGCACATCAGAAAAAAGTGAAAACAGAAACAGCTGATCGAACAGCAAATATAAATATTACATTAAGGCGAACTGTGAGTGGCGAGAGTACTGTAGTAAAAAATATGAAATATTTAAAAATTTCACAAGTAACCTAAACAAGTTTTTAACTGCACTAATACTATAACACCATTATAGCAGTACGATAAATAGCACTACTTGATAATACGCTATATTATGTTATTTGCATTTAACGACAATGTCAAATTGTTCATAATCCAAATCGACGACTTTACCAATTATGCATAAAAACATATAATAATACAAAACACGATAAAATTCAACTGTTCGTAAACTTACAACTATTTATCACTATGAAAACGTAATGAGTACAAAAAGCAGGATAACATTTCTTTCGTTAGGTTATAATGATTTGGATTGTGAACATTTATACTACATTAAATGCATGAAAATAATAATACATAAATATACTGTAATATCATTAAGCTGTTAGCGGCACCTTATGCATGTTTTGTATATTTCGCCACTAGGTGTTTTGAGTTCATAAGTTTATACAAAAAAAGCGGGTTGTGCGATTAAGTAATTATATTTTTTCAAACTTCTTTACAGTTGTGTTTAGTTCAAAAATAATGTATCGAAATTTTAATTAGTTTATTCGTTTTTGGAATGCTTTTTAGTAAGTTTAATCGAAATTTCAATCAAATTATATGATTTTGTTGCAAATGATCAAAATTTGGCGTATAATAAATATAACCTCTCAGACACTTACGTTTAAGGATATAGGCATCAACTACATCAAATCAATAGTAGACGAAAGAGAAAATGTATCAGTCAATATGCATTATACAAAAATCGCTTAATCGCACAACACAAACAAACAACTTTATTTTAATACTACTTAATTTTGTTCAGCAAATCCATGGTTTTCAACACGTTTGTGAGATTATTTATCTAGTATGAGATTATTTAAATTCATTTAAATTCTTTTACATTAATGCATGCATATACTACAATATCAAATAGTAGTTACTGAAGTTTATAATGATATAACGATAACAAAAGTTTTGTCCGACATTTATATATTACAACAAAACTCCTTATTTATATTAAGTATTATGAACTCATATATTTGAAAGGTATGTACAGTATATTCTTTACTCCGAACGCCATGTCGATAGAGAAATACATGCTTCCGAACTAACTTTCAATTTCATTGAATATTCTGTGCACAAAATGTACTCGAATTATCATATAGTGGCGAGCAACATGCTGACGCCCCTTTTGTATTAGAGATAAAGTTGTATTTCAATTTTTTTTTTTAAGTATTGCTATTTTTCGTGTTTCCTTTATACATTTGGTTTTCTATTGATTATTATTGTTTTCCTTCAAACATATTTTTAAGCAAACAAATGTTTATGTAAAAATAATAAATTACATATTTATTCGCATAGGTTGCAATTGTAAAACAATTGTAGGTTTCAACTTAAAATAATATGCTTGTATCGTTTTACATCTGATCGATTTCAACGAATTTTCAATATTACATTTTATGTTTCTATTATAATTCTTAACGAACAAACATTGCGATTATTATTATTTTGTGAAATTGTGGTTTGAAATAGTGTGGTTAGAATGAATGGCAAACAAACAAAAAAAATGTCAATCATTCAGTGGTGGATCTAGTTATTTAACGCGATTTTAACGATCCGCATATTTTCATATCACTTTCACACACGCACACACCGAAAACTAAATTTGTAAACAAAAACTGCTCACAATTTGTTATGCTAATGTTTTGCAAAAGGTATACAATTGTTCACACATTTCAAATTTTTATTCATATACTTCTTTTCATGTATATATTGATGAAAGGTGTTGCCTTTAGATGTTTGAATTGTGCTAAATAGGAGATAGTAATTTTTTATTATAATTTTCGTTATGTATTTTTGTATCTCTGTCTGTTTTTTGCTTAATAACAAAATAACCGGAGCCTATGCAAGCGCTCAAGTAGTGTCTTAACCAGTTTAGGTTTTTTTTTTATTGAATATTTACTTTTTAGCCTACGCATAGAAGGTTGTTCATATTTAGTTTTTAAAATTGATCTGAAAGTAGATCACATATTTCGCGGGTAACGGTTTCTTTGCTAGCGCGTATAGTGAGTCGAAACATCTGCAATTAATTCAAAATGTAGATTAAGAATATTACAAATCTATAGAAAATAATAAAACACAAACCTGCGCTTGTTTATTCGGTTCCAGTCGCAACAGACAGCCCACCTGTTGCGTTTGCGTGTGTATAATGCCCGCGCATACCATATTATCGGGGTTAGGATCCACATTGTCCAATAGTTGCATACCGAATCCCATAAGCTTATTGCGTGCACCCGGCAGATCCAATGGCTGCTGTGCCTTGAAGACCTTTTGTGCTCTTTGTTGTTCGCTGTATAATACGATCATATGGATATATAGTTGCATTTTTTTCGAAAAGTAACATACGGGCTCAACTTACCCCCCTAAATTTTTCCATCGTGCGAAAAATGACTCGCCATTCATTTCCGTGGGCTCAAAAAATTTATTTAACGTCAGTGGCAACTTTATGCTGAATTTCTGTGGCACGTTATTATAGCGGAAATTCACCTCGATAGTGGGTGCATCCGCGTAGTCCTCAATGCATTCAGCGGTGAGTAGTTGCTGAATTTGTGCGCCAGCTTCCAGTGTGGGGTCAACGGGTTTTACTTGGACATTAAGCTTCAATGCATCCTCTGCACTCCATTGGAGAACTGGCATGAAATTCTACATAACAAATCATATTAATTAAGACAAAATTAAAAATGGTCAATGTAATTACCGTTAAAGGTATTTGTGTCTTATTGCCATAAAATAAGCCTAAACGCCCAAGGTTTTGTCGAAATTCACTCTTTACACCGATTTGCAGCATTTCATTTTCAAAAAGCACACCATTATTCTTGAAGAGGAACTTCTTGGTGTTGTAAGTCGCCGCATTGTTATTGCCATAAATGTCGCCTAATACATCGATTAAAGTTCCACTGCCTCCAGTGTTATTTAAACCAGCTGGTGGTGTACTCAAACCTAACAAGTCTGCATTAGCATTGCTATTTACTCTGTGGTAAGATATAATTTTTGGAATAATGTTAAGCCTTCAACAAACGGAATCAATTATGATAAACGTACTTGTGATTTACGATTACGTTATTCTGCGCCAAAGCATTTGGTGCTGGGCTCTTTGACTCGCGTATCTCATTTTCGGGCACACGGCCGGGTTTCTTCTTCTTCAAAACGGCCAAAATCGAACTTTCTCTTTCGGGGAATGATGGCATCTCCTCTAGCACAGTCGCCAAAACATCGGTCGATGCCACAATACTCAATTGCAAGTATTCGCTTGCACGCTGTTGCAATTCAGCATCCGCGGAGCGTAGATTGCTATGTTGACGGAACACTTCCTGAATGTTGGTGCGTATCTCAGGGAACAGATTTATAAATTTAATGTAGGTGGATAGCAACAGTGCGCGTGTCATAGGTGAGCAAAGGTGATATTTCGAGTGCAATAATTTGAATTGTACGAGCGGAGCGGAGCGTGAGTCACCAGCGATCAGATTGCCAAATTCGCCTAGTATATATCCACCTACTTTAACCATATTTTCATGACAAGCTGGTGCCTGCAGAGCTTCGAAAACAGTCTTGGCAGCATAGCCTTGAACTTCTTCTCGATTAATTACAATCTGTATGACACGATACCACACTTCCTCGGAAACGTAATCGCCAGCAATACGTATAAGATTGAGAATGACATCCACATACCTATACAAAAGAGATATTTCAGTTTATTTTTTTCTATTTTCAAAATCTAAGTTTAGGGTATAAGGTATTTCGTACCAGGTGTAATCAGTAGCGTATTTCTCAGCCAATATCGCCACTTTAAGCACCATTTCTTCGCGTATGGAGTAGTCAGCTGTCTCCAAGTAATTGAGCATTTCTTGTACAATTTCCTCAGCATTGCCACGATCGCACATGGCATATAACAAATCTACAGCCATTTGGCGCACCGAAACGTCCTTTTCCATCTGTAGATAAATGAGAAAAATAGTATTAAAAATCTGTAATACTATACAACTGAGCTCACGTTGTCTTACCTTCATAGATAAAATGACAACCTCCTGATGTTTCTTTACTTCTTCATGGGAAAACTCCGACGTGGCCAAATGGCACATTGACTCTAATGCCAAATAACGCAAATTTGTCTCGCGATTACTCAAAAATTGTCCCAATTGATTGCAGGCGCGAACCAACAAATTCGGCTCACTATCACTATGGATAATTAAGTTAATAGCCTCGAACAAGACTGCATTCTTGGCATTCGAATGTTGCACTTTTTTACTCTTCGGTGGCTCCTGCGCCTTATTCAAAATAGTCTCCAGTGTTTCATTCAAACGTGCTCGTACACCAGGCTCTTCAGTAACTGGATTATAGTTTTGTAGCAAGCGCAATAACTTCACCGACAACCATGGCGCTGGCACAAAATAATATGTGTAATCTTGTAAATCCGTATAACTGGCTGTAACAATGCGTGAGAGACGTGAAACAGCTAGATTTACGCAACCTTTATACTCCTCTGGATTGCGCTTGACAAGAGCATCTATCAATGAAGTGGCCGCTGTTACCACGCCCATATGTTGATCGTTGAGCAAATGAATGATGCGCGAAGTCCACTCGCCGCCTGGTATTATATCTGGACTGGAACGGAATAAACGTAGAAGACAAAGCGCCGCCGATTGTTTTACAACATCCATTGTATCACTGCAGTGAATAAAGAAATATAATGACGCAACCACAGTTTAGAAGAGAAGAAGATACTCACCCCGATACCAATAACTTTGGTATCTCATTCGAGAATGATTCAGCCATGTCTCGACTACCAATATTAGCAATACACTGCAGTGCCAAGTTCACATGAACAGGGTTACGGGATTGCAAATCATTTTTGATCGACTGTATGATCAAACGTATTAAATCGCTATTGGTGTTCACCAAGACCGAAATGAATAGGTAGCCCTTAAAATATATTATAATATGATATTTAATTGTTAATTATACTTAGTTCATAATACATACAATTTGTTTTTCGGAATATTTGTTTGAAGAGAGTAAATTAACCGCCTCCATGTGACCAAAGTCGATGTCATGTCCCAATAGAAAAATAAACAATAGCTTACACACATATTTTTTCTTTTGGTAGCCGTCGAGCGTCTTGTCGCCTTTGAATTTGCTACGTATGTTGGCGAGCTCCTTATTGATGCGCTTCACTTCGGCCTCTTTACTTTTACCTGTTAAAATATATACATTTATTACATTATTAAAAATTTATGAGACTCTTTTTGGCAAATTAGACTTTTATTTCAAAATGAAACTCTGAAGTTACTATAAATTCATTTAAAATTTTCACAATAAATTATATTACTAGTGCGTGTGTGTGTATATTACTTTACTAAAAATTTGCCGGTATTTTGTAAGACTTTTTACGAGTTATATGACTTTCAATAAAATAATTGAAGTCAAAGTAAAGTAATTTTTGTATATGAAAGGAATTGAATTAAAATAAATGTGTACGGTTCATACGAAGACTGTATACGTATATTGGATGTAAATGTGACAAACATCATCTGTCCATTTGATATCACTCAATTAAAATGCGTCCTCTACATCGTGATATGCCAATCAATTCTTAAAAACTTGGCGCCAAGCAGTACCAGCCACTTACTACGGTCGCACAAAATTTGAACCAACAAACACACAAAAAAAGCATACGAACAATAGTTTTCCTACGGGAAATTTGTCCGACCGTTTACGACACCAAAAACACACTTGCAAATGTTACTGTAAATCAGTGATATGAAAATTAAAGCGAAACATGTCGCTGACCAGCAATTGCTGCACTGCTTCATTCTATGTTTTAGATGTATGTTTTTACGCCCCTGCGATACGAACACCATTTAAATAAAATAAATTGCTATGTGTGTACATGTATGTATGTACATGAACACATGAACATATGTATATACTTATCACTGAAAGCAATGTTCGGTTGTGTTGGAAAGTTTAAACGCTTTCAATCATACAATAACTTTATGAATTATCCACATATTGAGAAATACTTACAATTTCTTATATCCGATATAAAAACCGCTAAACCTCTCATACCGTCCCCCGCACAGGTGCCATTGTGGTTAATTTATTAATTTTCGCCGATTTACTGCAAAACCTCTGCGATAAGAAACCTTTGCTTTTGTGTTCAACAACAATATTCCGTGAATCTTGGTGATGCTGCAGAGCCCAATGCTAAGATTTGAGTTTCAATGTTATAGTGAATACGAACGAATATTTACAAAATGAATCTAATATGTAAATCGCCGGTGTTTATTTATGCAGTTGAATTCTATGTGATAATACCCTAAATGCGAAACTTACGTAGTCCGCCTGAGAATATTGGTTTCGATGAGCTCGTTAATAAACGCAGAGGCTGCCGCAATGAAGGCAGATAAGAAGCCCGCCGAGTTGCTTTTGTTTGACTTTAGTTGCACCCGTTACTAGCGATTGGCTGATTAACAAAAGCAGTGATTCGCTGTGCGTTAAATCGGTATCTTTAGAGAAATAGTAGAACAAAAACAAAGATAAATAAATATTATGTGGTGTGTTTATTATAACATAACTCATTACGTTAAATACTAAACGAAAACATTTTTTTATATATGCAAATAAATATATATAGTGTATATATTTACATAAGCGGACGACTGAGTCTGATATTAACCATATAATCACCAATATATGTATACATAATTTATAAATAAATAAAGTAAAAAGTAATGTATGCAATTCTTTGCCAAATATATATAAAACAGTTCAATTTCGCTTTATTTAAATTTGTTTTACATATGTAGTAAAAACGTATGTACATATCTTTCTAGCACATATATACTGAATGTTTTCTCAATGTTTTCGTCAAAGCTCGTTCAATACAGCAAATGTTATAACGACAACGCAGGATTATGCACTTAAATGATTTCCTCAACCAAAATATAACATTATCATTTTATAAAAAAAAAAATATTATGTTGTTTATTCTAAGTTTTCAGTTGTGCTCTAAAGCAATTATAACACCGTATCATTGGGGAAGATTATAGCATAAATATAATTTCTAAGGAATAGAAAAATGTTCGGTACTTGAGTTTTTGGTAAAAAAAAAGAAAAGTTTTTCACATAAATAATTATGTGTTAGTTACAAATATAATTTTGAAAATATATTTGTTATATACAAAATGTACTTATTGATATTTGGATTTCTTATAATTATTGAAAAAATACAGTTAATATATCTATCAACCAATATTTCCTAATTGTAATTTTCATAAAAATCTCTATGTAAACTATAAATGCAATGTGACGTTGGCACAGTTTAATATACCTTACTATCAGCCATACTTTTATGCATATAAATCTGCAAGCAAAAGAATGCAAGTTGAATCATTATTCTTTCAAATTCAGTAAAATGATAATTAACCGGCTTTTTAAGATAGAACATTTCAATTTAAATTTTTCTGATAGTTTAAATTTTTGGTTAATGGCATAAATTTTCTTCTTTTATATAGAAAGACCTATTTTATAGCTTTACTAATACGACCCTATCGACTTTTAGCTAAACGCCCCTAACTTCATTAAGCGATGACGAAGGCGAAAGAGTTGTAATAAAACCATATTTATCGGATATACACTTTCAATTAATTTATACGGCTTACTTTTGATATTATTTTTCCAATTGACGATGGCAATTTTAACAAATTGGTCTTGAATTAAGATTTATAGAAGATTGCAGCATCGAAAGACGAGACACCGATCGCGACTTCGACACGACGGCTTCTTTAACAATAAATTCAATTTCTTTCTGCGACTCTGGCGTATTCGGTCAAAATGGGCGTAGCAAAACCACTTTTCTTATAGCTTATGTATTCATATACAATTGTTTAATTAATTCACTTTAAACGCCATTAAATATTTAGCTAACTTATTTAACAAAATTTCTGCATACAATACAATACAGCACTACTGAAAATGAAAATTTTTATTGATTTTTCCTTACGTTGACTTTTTACACAGTTTTCTCTGATTTCGCTTTTCCTCAGCAGTGCTGCCCTTCTACAAATATTTGCAACTCTATATAGAAGTCACAATAGACCGGCGCCTACATCTCGAAGTGATGCCCAACTTTTGTATGTTGCATGTAAAAATTTAAATAAAGTTGTAAGAACACAAACATAAATAATTAAATGTAAAAACAGAAATACGTCACAAGTCGGATAATATTAAATACGTTTCAATTTATTTATTAGTGTTACGTATAATTACGTTTAATGCTGGAGAGTGCCATTATGTGATATCAATTATCACAGTTTCACAGCTAACTTAATGACGTAAAATAAAATCCTAATAACACGTAAAAAATGCAATAAGTTTAATTCACAGGTTTGATTTTGGCTTATGTATATTTTTAATTATGCATAAACCTAAATAAATATCTTTAAACTTTACATGATAATAACTATAATAAACGGGAGAAAAAGTTTCGAGGAAAATATTAGTAAAAGAATATTAAAAAAAGTGTAGTCTGAACATTGATCCGCAAAAATGAGTTTTTCCAGCGACGAAGTAAACTTCTTGGTTTATAGATATCTGCAAGAATCGGGTAAAACTGTTATATTTTTCACTAAATATCACAAAATTTTTAAAAATGTCAACATTAAATAGGTTTTGTACATTCTGCTTTTGTGTTTGGCGTGGAATCTCATATTTCACAAAGCAACATAAATGGCGCTTTGGTACCACCGGCTGCTCTTCTCACTATTCTTCAGAAAGGCCTAATGTATACAGAAGTTGAATGGAGCGTTGGAGAGGATGGTGAAGCTGGACGTTCAGTTGAAGGGTTAAGTTTAATTGATGCCGTTATGCCCGAAGTAAAGCCACCAAAACCAGCAGCTGTAAAATCAGAACCTGGAAAAGCCAGTGCGGACAGCAGTAGCGCACCTGCATCGTCAACGACAACAGGTGGTGTTGTAAAATCGGAAGTAAAATCCGAGGGTAATGCTCCAGGAGCTTCGGCAAACAATGAACAAAACTCGGGAGGAGCTCCATCCGCATCTGCTGATTCTAATGAAACTGATAGTAATACTAATTCAGCTACAAATAGTACAACGTCTGTTGCACCATCCGCCGGAACTAATAGTACAGCTGGGACAACTAGTGACGCATCTTCAACTGGAAATAAAAAGGCCAACCCCTCCGAAACAGCATCTGGCAGTTCTTTAGCCACGAATGATCTTACAACAAATACAAATGTCAATAACGCCATTAACGCAGGTCCTAATGCTAATGTCAATGAACCAACAACAACCACGAATTCAGTAGTAACCGGTTCAACAACTGGGGCAAATATTTCGGGAGCCGGTACTGCTACTACTTCAAGCGGAAGTGCTGCTAATAATAACCCAGCTCCAGGCAGCTCTGATATTTTGACCCAGATACAATTGGGTAATACTGCTTCAACAACTGGAACAGAACCAATGGATATCGATCAAGGAATTGAGATACCTGCCTCTAAAGCAACAGTGTTACGTGGACATGAGAGCGAAGTATTCATATGTGCCTGGAATCCCAGCAGAGACCTTCTTGCAAGTGGTTCTGGTGATAGCACTGCACGCATATGGGATATGTCTGATGCAACCAGTAGCCCTAACCAATTAGTTTTACGCCATTGCATTCAAAAGGGAGGGGCAGAAGTTCCAAGCAACAAAGACGTTACATCATTAGATTGGAATGTAGGTACACGCAAATGCTTAAAAATTATATTGTTTACAAATAAAAATGTACACATTTAAATACTTACATTTTTGTAGTGCGATGGCACCTTGCTAGCTACTGGCAGTTATGACGGGTACGCACGCATATGGAAAACTGATGGTCGATTAGCATCAACTCTCGGTCAACATAAAGGTCCAATATTTGCATTAAAATGGAATAAACGGGGTAATTACATACTCTCGGCTGGTGTTGATAAAACTACTATAATCTGGGATGCTTCTACTGGGCAATGTAACCAACAATTTTCTTTCCACAATGCACCCGCACTCGATGTCGATTGGCAAACAAATGTATCATTCGCTTCGTGCAGTACTGATCAACGTATCCATGTGTGTCGCCTTGGCTCAGATATGCCTATTAAAACATTTAAAGGTCATACTAATGAGGTGAACGCTATAAAGTGGTGCCCACAGGGTCAATTGCTTGCCTCCTGTTCAGACGATATGACACTGAAAATTTGGAGTATGAAGCAAGACAAATGCTGTCATGATTTACAAGCACATTCTAAGGAAATCTATACAATCAAATGGTCTCCCACTGGACCAGGAACACAAAATCCTAACACGAATCTGATACTTGCTTCCGCGTCATTTGACTCCACCGTACGTCTATGGGATGTTGAGCGTGGTACATGCATTCATACTCTTACGAAACATACAGAGCCTGTCTATTCGGTAGCATTTAGTCCAGACGGAAAATATTTAGCGTCAGGAAGTTTCGATAAATGTGTACATATTTGGAGTACTCAGTCGGGACAGCTAGTACACAGTTACAAAGGAACAGGTGGTATTTTTGAGGTCTGTTGGAATTCCAAGGGCACTAAAGTGGGTGCCAGCGCTTCGGATGGTAGCGTTTTTGTGTTGGATTTAAGAAAAATCTAGAATTTAGTTTAAATATTATCTGATATATTAGCAATTATTATAAGAAAGCATTTGAACATTTTATATTAAAAGAACAAACATTAAAAGTACATATAAGCATTAAAATTTTATTCATTTGCTTGATGTAGATTTCAAAGTAAAATGTTTAGTATATTTTTATAATTTTGTTAAATAATATTTAAATACAAAAATTGCACCACTGCATACAAAGCAGCATGCTTACGGAGCGGGCAGATCAACTAATGCTGTTCTGAACCTACTAATTTCGGAGATACGGAGTTCGCTGGAAAGAGGGGAAGTAATGTTATGCGCGTTCCTAGACATCGAAGATGCTTTTGACAACAAAAGAGTGTAAACCTTGCTAAGAGATTGTGCATTGGGGTTTAACTGAATGTCAACCCCTTGGAGACGCCATCGTTACGTTTAGCAGGTCCCTGCTCGGCCTCAGGAACCTAACCCTTGGGGACAGAGAGGTAGAGATGACTAATATGGAAAAATATCTTGGTCATCGTGATTCCACTCTATGATGAAAGCAGCATGTTGACCTAACCATGCTACTGAAACACTAATGGTGTGATAAGATAAGGATTGTTAGGTGGTTATACACCATGATCATTCGACCGATTATAATGGGGCGGTGGCTTGACTCTCAAAACCATCACAGACTTCGATAGAGCTTCAAAGATGGAAGTTGCAGCGATATGATTGAATCTCTGCGTCGGGTGCCATGTGCACATGCTTGACAGTAGCACTTTTAGTCATGCTTGAACTCACACAACTTCACCTAGTGATCGGTCAGGTAGCCACACACATTTCTTCAAATGGCAGCAGAAGTGTTTGGCAGAGGTATGATAAGCGACATCTGTCAAATATTAAAATACACACGTTCTTATGGACACAGTTACTTAGACAGCTGCACGACTGCAGGCTGTCAGTTGTCGCTCTCGCTAATTTAAAGAATTTTTAAATTTGTCGACGACAGTAGAGAGGAGAGGATGCCACTAATATTATTAAGCGGGAATGGGTGCTTCAGAGGCTACCTATACAAATTTCAAAATGATGTCAGTCCCTATTGTTCGATGTGTGCGGAGTCCATAGAAGACTCTGAACACGTGTTTTTTCATTGTCGTCGGTTTCGTAACATAAGGGAAAAGTTAGAAACTGCACTAGGTGGTAGCCTAACGGTGGTAAATTTGACTGTATTTACATATGTGTCAGTCCTCTGACAAATGGATAGCTGTCCGCGAAGCGGCAACTTCCATCATTAAGACAGTTACAGCAGAGTAGGCGTTAGTCCGTCCGTGTTATAGAGGAGACGTAAAATGTCTTGTCACTCCCATGAAGTAATACCTTATCTGGTGGTTCCGGTGAAGAGTCTTGAGTTGGGAGTAGGTTAGGTTTAGCGGATTAAAGTCCCGCACTCCGGCTTTCGATGCTTCCTCCTACTATAAAAAAAGACCAAAGTCGCTAAAAACACATAGCACAAAACATCAAATGTATATGTACACATGCACATACATATGTATACCAACATAAATATGACACGTGTATGTGTATGTGGCTACAAAAAGTTGTAAAATATGAATGAAGCAAAAACAGCAACATATGTACATACGTATCAACACATCTTTCCGCACAAGCGTCGCTGCCCATAAACTATTCCTCGTCACGATGGCAAAACTGCTTAGAAGAAATGTTGCAACAGTGCCGGCAGCCCACCAAAATCACAAAAGAATGAAACATTCTTATTTTACAATTTATTCTCATATAAGAATAAAAGGCAAAAATTAAAAATAAATTCTGTCGAGATTCGAACCTGTGTACTCATCGTGACTTTTCAAGCGCTTACCACCAGCACCACAACTGACACTTACATATATTGCGTTGTCTTTATCCTGTGCCGAAAGAAGCTAACAAACGATCGCCGATTGTTACCACTTCCTTTGCTGCTCGAACAGCTTCGCCTACAAGCTAGCGTAGACATACAAGTATGTATGTTTTTGTATGAGCTTCCATTCATATCGACGCTGATTTTTGCGAGCCACGGAAAAATGTTTTAGAATTGACAAATATTGTAAATCGACAACAGCTATGTTGCCACTTTTCTCACTTTATTCTTAGAACAAACACCAGAAAGATGTTCTTTGTGATTTTTAGCTTTTGCCATCGTCGCGAAATGGCGCTTGTAGGCAAAGGCATGCTCGGGGAGATGTTACGGCGTCTGTTTTTATGAATGAAGCGAGATCGCTTATGGAATATGCGCCTGCGTTTATGAATGAAATCGTTTTTGTTCTAAAATTTACTGCATTTGGGCTTCGCCAATTCGTCCATATTGACTTGGTATGCTTATGCTATTTGAGACAGTTGTTGTTTTTGTAGAACAATGTTTCTATTTTTTGTTGGTGACCAATTCACATGTGTACGCATATGTATGTTGCTTGTGCATTATTTGTTCGGAAGTGTATACAAATATATGTATGTACATATATGTAAGTATATATGAATGTATGAACATGCAGATTAATGCGCGCACATGTAATAATTGATAAGTGATAAAATCATGCTTTGAATTTGTGAACGCGCACATGCGCATACATACATTCATATGAGCAGATAATAAGATTAATATGACAGACGATGTATTTATGGTATATATCAGGGATAGGCATATTAGCACTTTGCCCGTGCGGGCACGAGTGCACATTTTGAGGGCTAGGTGAGGGGATCATCGCGGGCAAACATGAAGAGGGAAGTGAGAGCAACGTATTTTACCACACCATGTTTACAAATGAGAGCGCACGCATATATGGGAAGTTGCGCTGTGGGTAATAACTGTAAAATTGCCTAACAATTTTAAGTTTCTTTGTAACTACTATAAATTTATAAAATGTAAGACAAATAACAAAAAGTATAATAAATATTTTATTTTAGTAATAATTTTTTAATATGTCTTTATAACAGCATTTAATTTGGTTTATTTGCCATAATAAATTCTATGTTTGGTTTAATCTCATTAGCTGTAGCTACGCGCATTATTGTACCACAATTTAAATCAGATAACCTATTTCTTATTTTATGTTTGTTTAATTTCATTATTGAAAAAAATTGTTCACAAATGTAGGTGCTTCCAAACATAGATATAATTTTCGAAGCAAAGAGTTTCAAACAAGGATATTTCTTTACACAAAGATCTTTATAAAAAGTAATTCTGTCTGAAGTTTGCGCAAACTTATTTTTTAAAATAGTAGAGCACTGCAGATCTATTAGCTCAAGCTGTAACTCCTGTGGTGCATTGCGAACATCAAAGGTAAAAGGAGCTACGAAAATGTCAAAACTTTCTTGAAGTGTGTTTAATACTGTAAATCTTTCACTGAATTCAACTAATAAATTTGAAAGCTCACAACAATATTTTTCAACGTTGAGCTCTTGATTTTCATCTAATGTCCTTAGACGAGGGAAAAAATAAAAATTGCTTGCGGCCAACTGCTCTTTCCAAAGTTCAAGCTTCCTTTTAAAGTTTTTGATTGCGTCACTCATGTCGAAAATTAAATTATGCTTTCCTTGCAATATCGAATTTAAATCATTAAGGTGTTCCGTAATATCAGCTAAAAAGGCTAAATCCGCTATCCAATTCGGGTCGTGCAATATTTCAAATGATTTATTTTTGAATTCCTATAGAATAAAATCAAAACATTATATTATATATATCCGTTTACGATGTACACAAAACATTACCAGAAAGTTCGAAATTGATAACCTCAAATCGTAAAATCTTGAAAGTGCTTTCCCACGACTTAACCATCGTGTTTCTGTGTAATATGGTATGTCCCCATAATCACACTCCATACTTTCAAGAAATTCTTTAAACTGACGATGATTGAGGCCATGAGATCTCAATAAATTGACACATTTAACGACAACATCCATTACATGTGTAAAAGATAACGACTTAGCACATAGGGCTTCCTGATGTACCAAGCAATGTACAGCAATGAAGTCGCTATACTTTTCTAGACTAAATTTGCTTCTAAGCCTGCCTATAAACCCGCTTTTGTGACCCGTCATTGATTTAGCAGCATCTGTCGCCACACTATGCACTTTGCTCCAGTCTAAGCCCTTATCAGCAGCGCAATTCATAACGGCATTAAAAATGTCTTCTCCTGTTGTAGTTCCTTTCATAGGTATTAGGTCCAGCAACTCTTCTGTGATATTGAACTCAATATCTGTGCCCCGAATGAACACAGCCAACTGTGCAATATCGTTTACATCCGTTCGCTCGTCTAGAGCCAAAGATACAGAAGTAAAGGTGGAAATTCGGTTCTTTAATTGCCGTTCACTATCACTTGCCATATCCTGTATTCTTCGTGCAATGGTTCGGCGCGATAAGCAGATTTTTTGATATTTCGGAAGATGTTCTTTAGTTAAAGTTCCAGCTGCTTCCAAAATGCATTCTTTAATGAAATCTCCATCAGAAAATGGATGGTTACCTAACACCATTTTAAGTGCAATCGCATAGCTAACATAGATTGCACCATTACTATCAACAGAACACTCCTAAAAGTAGAATATTCCTGATAAGTAATACCATATTTGGAACAACTTAATAATCTACAAACCTCTTCTTTAATGTTGCCTAACGACTTTAAGTTCATAAAAAAATTTGTACGGGATTCACCTGTATACCTATCATATTCTTTGTGTTGCGCTTCATAATGCCTTTGAATATTGTATTCTTTCATCTGAACATGTTTTTTACATAGCAGACATTGTATGCTACCAGAACTTTCCTGACATAAATACTTTTCTTTCCATTCCACATTAAATGGATTAATTTTTCTTTTTAAATTTTGGGCACTGCTTTCTTCCTCTGATAACATTTCGGCAGATTTAAATTATATTAATTTCCGTTTCTGAACCACTGTCTTCAAACGCATATTCATAAATGAATCTTATGCGCAATGTAAATAATTACCCAACAGCGCTTCTACCACTCGCTTACCGTACTTAAGGTTTTCCCCGTAGAAACGATTCAGCTGATTGCTCTCTCACAACGCAGGGTTGCCAGGCTCGATATACTGTAGTAATTATAAAAATTGTCTTCAATATATTTGAAATTTTCTTACACTAACTCAAAATCAGAATCGAATGCTATTATTTATAAATATATAAACTAGTTTTACTAGCTTGATTTCAGTTTTGCTATTTTATATTATGAAAAATTATAATTGAAAAGTTAGATGTATGCAAAACTACATATGCGTATTGAGTAATGGCAACATTGTTCGAATGAAGACGAGAACAAACCGCCTGCCGTTCGTAGCGGAGGGAGAAGCGAAATACGATGCAGGAATAAAGGGATATTCAACTTATACCAGTGTGAGAGTGCTTCAAAATAAGAGTTTTTTATAACATTTTCCATTATGGCCAGATCGAACAAAATAAGAATTGTTGAGCATTTTAAATTAAAACACCCAACATTTATTACGATTGCAAATTATTATATATTGGACTTTTAATATATGGTGAAACTACTTTAATCCTTTTTTATGTTTTATGGTATATCAAAACAACTGACTTTTGATCTTTCAATACTTAATAAGGTGAATTAAGTCTGTTAATTCTCAATTAATAAATGTTTTTAATCATTTGTAATTGAAACTGAATTATACTATGCATCAAATTTGCAAACGTTTCATGAAATATATTTAAATTTCGCATTTTCTTTGATTTTCATTGTTTTACATTTTTTATTAGCAATCTTGACCGGCGGCAACAAATCCCTCCGTTTACATATTTCTTTGGTAAGATTTCAATCTGGTCATCGCTCGTTTTCAATTGCCAAACGTCAAAACCTACTGAACTCGATTAGCTGTCAAAGTTCAGTAGGTTTTGACGTTTAGCAATTGCTCTCTCACTTCCAGTGAGAGAGGAGTTAAACATCTCTTTATCTCTGTACGATGTTTCTGCCATTAGTGTTTGTATCAGAGATAAAGAGATGTTTAACTCCTCTCTCACTGGAAGTGAGAGAGCAATTGTTAAACGTCAAAACCTACTGAACTTTGACAGCTAATCGAGTTCAGTAGGTTTTGACGTTTATCAATTGGAAACGGGCGATGGCCAGATTGAAATCTTACCGAAAAAATATGTAAACGGAGGGATTTGTTGCATCGTTCAAGACCACTTATAAAATATGTAAAACAATGAAAATTAAATAAATTTGTAAAATTTAAAGGTATTTGATGAAACGTTTTGTAATTTGAAGCATCATAGTATTATTTTCAATGGAAAATGAATAAAAAAATTTAATGAATGAGAGCTAACAAGCCTAAGTCCTTGTTTTGGGTATTGAAAGGTCAAAAATCGGTTCTTCTAATGTACTTTAAAAAGATTTAAATAGTTTCTCCATACAATAAATAGCCACTACATAGTAATTTTTATTCGTACTAAATGTTGGTTGTTTTAATTTAAAATGCCCAAAAATTCTTATTTTGTTCGATCTGGCCATAATGGAAAATGTTATAAAAAACGCTTATTTTGAGGCGCTCTCACACTGGAATAAGTTGAACATCCCTTTATTCCTGGTTTGTATTCTATTTGTGTGCTTAGCCACTCTCAATCAATAATGCCATACCGCGCAAATATATTTTTATTTGATGATATCTTATATTTTTGAAAATATGTGTTCCCTTTCTATAGCACGTATTATTTTTTTTAATACATTTCCAGAGACAACTTAAATTTTTAAAATTTAACAGAACAATTATAGAAAAAAACCTAAATTCTTTGAATATTTTGATAAAACAACCAAACTGAAAATATCACAAATATTAATATATGTATATTAAATACATATATACAGAGAACGTATAATATAGAGAAGGTTCAACTACGGACAAGCGTGTGAACTGTCAAGAGCCATGAATTTTCTATTAGTGGATTTCACCACTTTTGGCTCGGCAGGAGAAAATTTAACAGAAATGAGTGAACAGAGCAGAGAATTCAATGAAAATTATGCTCAGAAATATATATTGCTTTTACAGACGCCTGTTGGCTTTTTGGCTTATATTTTTATACGTTTACATGCTATCATATCAATTGATATGAATATCATTTTGCGAATTTTTATTAATTCATGCAAAATTGATAACATTATTATTAAGATATGCAATTCTCCAAGCAATATTTGTAAATAATGTGCAAATAAAGGCTACTTTTTAAATATTTCTTATCTTTGATAATGTAATATCATTTCATATGTATGCATATACAATGCTATATACATATATGATATGTTATCATAATATCCTAAAAACATAATATATTACAATAATAAGATATGTATGTAAATCACACCTCTTATCATTTAAAACTTTCATACGCATCTATCCTGCAGATATGTGTGCAAGTACAAATCAATTTCAAATCAAAATATTATCATTTATCAGTAATATAAAAAGCGCGCGCTTCTCTATATTTACGTACACACATATGTATGCATGTATGTGCGTATGACATTCTCCCACAAATAATATATGCGTACGCATGTAAATCAAAAAATACAAACATTCTTCTTGAAAACAACAACAGTATCAAAAATCATCATACATACTTACAATATGAGTACACATGTAAATATGTGCGTATGACATTCCCACACAAACAATGCATACACAACATCCATACTTACATGCGTTCACAAGTGGATATGTCACCCGCAAAAATTACAAATATTGTTCTACAAAAACAACAATCGTTTGAAAAAGCATCAGAAACCAATATGGCAGCCAAATTGCCGACGTCAAAATTTATAGTAAATTACACAACAACAAAATTTTCATTCATGAACTCAAACGTACTTTCAAAAAGCATATTCGATTCAGTCATAAAAGCAGACGCCATTGCATCTCCCCGAGCATGCCTTGCCTACAAGCGCCTTTTCGCGACGATTTCAAAAGCTAAAAATCATAAATTGGATATATTTCTGAAGTGTATGAGAAGGGAAAAGTGTCAACCCCGCAAATATATATCTAGAATAAAATTGCTAACATAGTTTATTTGTCGATTTCCAAGTCAAGAAATATTTCAAAGAAAATATTCAATATTCCTCTGATTCATGTGTACAGTCCATCCTGGTTAAGTAGTACTCCGCTTAAATGAAAATCAAATCCCTCCCTCATCACTTTTAACAGCTTATATTATATCTTGCTGCATCTTACGATTTGTTTTTTGAAATACCTAGAAATTATTGTTTTAAGTACCACTCGTTTAAGTATCCGCAGTCGCTTATGCACCATATTATATTTATATTTTTAACGAACTACATATATTTGTATCTTTGAATGTGGCACATAACCGGGATTGACTGTATTTGTCAAGGAATGTAAAAAATATTTTGTAATTCTGAAATATTTTGACGCAGCTGCGTCGATATGTATGTAAGCTCACGCACAAACATACATATTTACGCTGGTTTGTAGGCGGAGCTGTACAGCGGCAAGGAAAGCGGTGACAATCGGCGGCCATTCGTTTATTTTTTTCGGCATAGCTTGGATTTTCTACCAACAAAACAATATTTGACTTTTTAACAAAACGTGAAGTTCGGCAATTTGTTGTCCGTGGCAACGGAGTTTTTGTATGAAACAATGGATGTATATATTTACACACAAATTGGTGTGTAGACAAATTTACAAACATAATGCGAATGATTCTTTCAAATTTGTTTACATGAACACAAAATTACATACATATGTGAACTTTATGCGGTTTTTGAAATCTGTTTACATGTACACATAATTATATGCATATGACTTTTAAGATTTTATCAAAATGGGATTTTATCAAAACAAGAAATGCGCTGTCGTGGGACACCAGGCAGGAACGAAGTTCCTTCGGATAATGTAGAATCGATACAATTTGCAAAAAAAATTGTGCTTAATTTTTATTTTTATGTAGGTTGTCCTGATTTTTATCTCAAATTTCGCTGATTAGTTGTTATTTAAGTACAGATAAGTATTAAGAAAATTTAGTATTTTAAGAAATAATGAATTACGTAAAATAAAAAAATAATTCAAATTATATCTAAATAAAAATTGGTAAATATTTTTTTGTTTTAAACTATCAATTGTTGTTACAAATGATATTATAGAGCTATTTTATGCTTTTATTTGTAAAATAACTTCAAGTTTGTTAGACCTGTGAATAATTTTACATATTAGTGACATCACCACTCTACCTCCTCTTTCTATCTTCCATTCTACTGTCAACTCTACTGTTGTCCTACTGCCGTTGGCAAATATAGGAAATATTCAAGTTAGCGGGAACGACAACTGTCGGCCTGCAGTCGTGTAGTCGTGCAGCTGTCAAAATAACAGTGTCCATAAGAACGTCTGTATTTTAATATTTGGCGGATGTAGTTTGCAGTCTGTCGCGCTCTCTGTGTTCCGCACTTCACTCAAAACTAATTTGCATACACAATAATGTTACAGATTTTCATGCCTAATTATTTTGCAAGACCTAAAAGTAGGCTATAACTAGCGATCTTACAGTCTTTTTCTTACGGGCAGAGAACGTATATTTATAGAGAAGGTTCACGATAACGAAAATTTAGGGATATTTCAATTTTGGGATATTTACTGTTTTGGATGAGCGTGTTTCACCACAGAAAATTATTAGCGTGTTTCACCACTTTACATCAGGGGACACGAAAATAGCAGAATTGAGCATTGTCAGTGTTAAATGAGAAAAACAATGATAATTCCATTGTTAAGGAATGTACGCTTACAGATTCCCTTTTTTACTATGCGCAAACGATACTGCATATAATTTATAGATCGGTATGTGTACATATATTTGTTATGAAAGCACATAAGTATGTAAATATATATTTTAAAATTGAGCTATTTTATGATGAATTCTATAAAATCTTTGCAGATGTATAATTCAATAAAATTTGTATTACCACCTAAATATGCATTTTATATAGGTTTGGTACGACATACATACATACATATGTATGTATATTTGTATACTTAAATAAAAATTTGCTTTGGTCAATAAACTTTTCGATATCATGTTAAAAGACCAAGCGGTCGCACATTTGCTCATACATATATAATTGTGTTTGCATGTAAACAAATATAAAAGAACCATACGCATAATGTTTGTAAATTTGTCTACATGCAACAAATGTATGTAAATATGTACATTCAATGCTTCATGCGAAATTTTCGTTGATGCGGACAACCAATGGCGGAGCTCATATTTTTTGCTTTCATGTCAAAGAATCAATGTGTCGAAAGACTGACGCGACACAACATTGTGTTGTTGGTAGAAAATCCGAGCTGTGCCGAAAACACAAACGAACGATCGCCAATTGCCACTGCTTCCCTTGCCGCTGAAACAGCTTCGGCTTCCAACGTGCGTAAATATATATGTATATATACGTATGAGCATGAATACATACATATCGACGCAGATTTTTGTCACGGAAAAATATTTTAGAAAAATATTATAAATCGACAACTCCTATGTTGTCAATTTTCTCACTTCTTTCTTAGAACAAACACCAGAAGATGTTCAATTTATGATTTTTAGCTTTTGCCATAAAATAAAAGGCAAAAATTAAAAACAAATTCTGTCGAGATTCGAACCCGTATACTCATCGCGGCTGTTATTCACACATTAACTACAAATATATGTATATTTTGAAAATAGAAATATTTAATTAAAATGTTATCAGTTTTGCATGTATTCATAAAAATTCGCAAAATGATAATCATATCAATTAATATGATGGCATGTAAACGTATAAGCAAAAGGCCAACATACGTCTGTAACAGCAATGTATATTTCTGAGCATAATTTTCATTAAATGCTCAGCTCTGTTCACGTGCCACTGTTAACATTTCTCCTTCTGAGCTAGCTATGGTGAAACACGCTCATCGCATTTTGTTAGCTTTTGACAGTTTACACGCTTGTCCGTTGTTGGACCTTCTCTATAAATATACGTTCTCTGAAATGTGTGCACAGTGAAAAACGTAGTAAAAATGCAGAAATCAGCCATCTTTGTTTGTTTTCATTTGAACAATGTTGCCATTGCCCAATACGCATATATAATTTTGAGCACATCTATGTTTTCAATTACAATTTTTTACAATATAAAATATTAAAACTGAAAACAAACTATTAAAAATAGTTTATATATTTATAAATAATAGCATTCGATTCTGACTTTGAGTTATTTCAAGAAAATTTCAAACATATTGAACAGATTGAATTATAAAAGTTGATAATTACTGCAGTATATCGATATTGGCAACCCTGCGTTGTGAGAGAGCAATCAGCTGCGACGTTATCTACGGCAAAATCCAAATGTCGTAGATTCTCACGTCATCCCACGTCAAAGAGAGAAGGGAGTAGCGTTTTTCACTGTGCAGTTACATTGCGCGCCCATAAGATAGGTCGTGCCAGCTGACTCGGGCCACGATTCTGCGTTTTTGACTGTTCCTGCTATTAGCGTTTGTATTCTATTTGTGTGCTTAGCCACTCTCAATCAATAATGCCATACCTCGCAAATATATTTTTATTTGATAATTTCTTATATTTTTGAAAATATGTGTTCCCTTTCTACAGCACGTATTATTATTTTAATACATTTCCAAAGGCAACTTAGATATTTAAAATTTAACAAAACAATTATAGAAAAAAACCTCAATTCTTTGAAAATTTTGATAAAACACCCAAACTGAAATTATCACAAATCATATATTTATATAAGCATTTTCATTAAATCGAACTGCAATATGTTTAAACAAAATATATATTATGGTTACAAGTATCCTTTCTTTTTTATATGCAGATATATAAAACTGCCTTCCCTATGTACGTATAAAAGCCCACAACTTGAGAAGTTTTCCTAATTGTAGCTAAAATGAATTTTTATAACTGGCATCACCACCATTAACTGTTCTATCACATGTACAGTGGTGTGAACATAATAGGAACAACCTAAGGTGTTGTGAAATTATAAAATGTGCTGTTTTCTTATTAAATAAAATTGTTTTTAGATACAAGTATAACTTATATAATTTTTCCCTAATAGTGATTAGAATTTCCCACCATGAAAAGGTAAATAAAAACAAATATTAATGCGAAATTCTGAAAACCTGCAAATTATATTTACTTCTTTTTTTTTACACAACTGTACAATTCCAATATGAAGTAATTTTCCGCTCTTTAATTTGTGTACAATGTCAGTACTGCCGCAACCATTCTGCGATGAATATTAAGTTACGGGGGGATGTAATTGATTTTTTTCGCAACTTTTTATGCCCTTCTCTCCGTAAACTGATATTCCCCTCATCTAGCCCTCGTGCGCACTTTGCTAACTTTGCGGGCTAAAAATGTGCCCATCCCTGATGAAGACGATACTATCCTGATTAAAAATGCATATAAAATAAAAATGAAACAAGATTGTGACAATAGAGAAATTGTACTCGAAGGAAATGCATTAATAAATTTTTATACTTGTAAAGTTGAGATAAAAAATAAATCATTCCAAAACCAAAAAGTTACTGTAGAAGAAAGATATATTGTCTCTGAAAAAGAAACTGATGTATTACAGTTTGAAAAAGTAATACATTTCTCAGAGATAATAATAAATCAAGAAAAAAATTAAAAATTAAAAAAAAAAAAGTTAGAAGAATTAAAAATACACAAAAAAGTAAATTATGTCATAAGCATACTAATAATATTATTAATAGCAATAGGAATATTGGTAAAATGTATAATATATAAGGGAAATAAAAATACGAATTTCAATGTAGAGCTACAAACTCAATCTCTTTCAAATGAGGAAAACACAAGAAAAATAATTGGTCCCATGTCAAGCTCAAAATTATAACTATACTTTTACAATCATAAGTAAGTTTTATAATCACTAGTAATAATAAGAAAACTTGGCAGCATTCAATGGAGACCATTGAATCTAGGGGTGGAGGAGTCACATATTGACATACACTCCCTAGAAAAAAATAATAAATAAGCATTTCAAGATAGACTTCATATACGAACTCTATCTTGAAACGAATCAAGTTTACTTACACATTCTCTGCGGATAAAACAAATTCTTCTGGCATGCATGCAGATGTGTGTATGTATATATAAGTAAATATAAACACATTTATAAGTGCCTGCGCGCTTTTCAAATTAGAATATAAGCAACAAATTTAAATAAAAGAAAAAGACAGTCGAAGATTAGACCTAAGCAAAGAAGCTCAGTGTTTTTATTTTTAGCTGTAGAGTTGACATAAAGAGCTAAGAAGAAGTTGAGCTCTTTATGACACCAAAACTATATACAGCTATGGACAGAGATTTAGCGCACTTGCATTCATAATTAGAAATATTACCGTTACTTTTAAGAGAGCGATATTTTCATGAATTTGTTATTAGTAGATCAATACTGCATCTGTCGCCTCTTTAAACCAGTGTTGTCCAACGTGACTGTGTGCAAGTTATGCTTGTGTTGGTTATTCTAGCGTCAACTGTTCGCAAAATTCTGCTTTGCTTGCCTACGAAGTTGAATACAGTAGCACAATCGTGCTTTCACAGACACTTGTTGCGACATGTGTGTGTGAGGTGTCTGGCACTGTCCGTGCCAGGGATAATGGGATGCCCAACTTATTCCAGTGTGAGAGCGCCTCAAAATAAGCGTTTTTTATAACATTTTCCATTATGGCCAGATTGAATAAAAAAAGAATTTTTGGGCATTTTAAATTAAAACACCCAACATTTATTACGATTGCAAATTATTATATATTGAACTTCTAATATTGGCGAAACAATTTAAATCTTTTTTTATGATTTTATGGTATATTAACACAACTGACTTTCGATCTTTCAGTACTTAATAAGGTGAATTAAGCCTGTTTTTAATCATTTATAATTGAAAATTAATTCTAAAGTGCATCAAATTACAAAACGCTTCAAGAAATATATTTTTTTTTTTATTTTATTAAAGCTTACATAATAACAAATTATTATACAAACTAAAGTACGCAGCGCTAGCATCATAGGCTTTCGGCTGACTGGTGGGAAAAATTAGAAGCTTGTTTTAAATACAATGAAGGAGATCTGAATCCTTCAGATAATTGTAAATTTTAGATATGTTACTAATAGTTGGGTCCATTAAAAGCTGAACAGGATCAACGTTGTTAAAGTTTTTGAGTCTGAGGCTGTCCAGAGCTGGGCAAAAAACGAGTAGGTGTAGCACACTAACCGTTGACTCACAAAAGGGACATTGGCTGATGTGACTACCATCCAGAAGGTGTGCGTTGGTAATGATAGTGTGTCCAATCCGGAGTCTGACGTACGGAGTGATGAGATTGACTGGCAGAGAGGTCGGAAAGTTAGGTTTGGTGCGATTTGGGTTAATTCTTGAGTAATGGTGATTATAAAGTACCCAATCAACAGCTAACTTGGTGTTTCTCAGTTGAGCGATGAGCCGGTAGATATCGCCTTTAACGAAAAATGATGAGGTTATAGTGGGAGAGTGATACATTTCCTTGGCTGTTGAGTCCGCAAGCATGTTTCCAATTATACCCGAGTGGCTGGGAACCCACATAATTCTGAGTTTATGTGGAAGCGAAATCAAAATGTCTCTGATGGCACAAATGATGTAATTGGAGTTATTGCAGTTTTTTAAAGCTAGGAAGCAGGATAAACTGTCAGTACAGATAATATATTTTCCTTTGTTTAGCTTTGAGTATTGAACAGCTTTAAGAATAGCGGTAGCTTCAGCTGTAAAAATTGAACAGAAAGAAAATAGCAGGCCATACGAAATAGGGTTTCTAGCTTCACTAACTGCAGCGAAGGAGGTGTGAGTTCCTTTTGATCCGTCTGTGAATAAAAGTTTCCAACCAGCTGATTTGAGAGGAGCTGTTACTTTCAGGAAGTGGGCTTTATAAACATTGCAAGGAGTATTGTTCTTTCGTAGATGAGCTAAATCAGAAACAAATGAGGCTTCACTCACGCGCCACGGGGGGTGTTTAGTACTCCAAGGTAAAGCTATTTTATGCGGTAACTCATTTACTTTCACAAACATGGCGCATTTGTATAACGATGATTGAATCTTTGGCGATCGTATACGTGTCAGAGCTGAGTGGAAATCCTTCTTCAGAAAAAAACTGGGATTGATTAAGAGCTTAGGATAGAGTTTAAATAAGCTGTCTTCCATATTGTCTTTTAAAGAAGGTAGTCCAGATTCAGGCAATATGTTTTTTATCGGAGATGTAGGAAACGCACGAATAGAACGACGAGCAGCAACATGATAAGGTGCAGCAAGCATCTTGATATGATTTTTAGAATGGTGTCCATATATTTCAAGGCCATAATTAATTATTGATAAAATGAGAGCTTTGGTGACCTTAACCAGTAGAGCCGGGCCAATGAGTGAGCGCTTACATGAAAGATACTTGATTATGTTTAAGTTAACAAATAGTCTTTTTCTTACATATTGACAATGTTGCTTAAATGAGTACTTAGAGTCTAATATTAATCCTAGGAACTTAAAACTATCTGTACAGATTAAATTTATATTATTAACGGTAAGTGTGAGTGGATTACAATGATGTTTCTTACAAATATGTAATAACTTAGATTTAGAGGAAGAAATTGACGTGCCCGAAGAACCGGACCAGTGGAATAAGAGGGATAAGATTTTAGAAAAGGAGGACGTGGCAACGGACAGATCGGAGGAATTAGAAAATAATACTAAATCATCAGCATAGATTTGGTGACTGATGTTAGGGAAGTCAGATAAAATTGTACTGATTTCATCAAATGCTATAATAAAAAGTATGACTGAAAGGGGGGAACCTTGGGGTGTTCCATTATCAAGAGGTATTATAGAGGATCGGACATTAGAAACAAGTACAGTAATTTTGCGTTTAGAGAGAAAAGATTTAACAAAGTTATATATATGTGAGCCGACTTTCCATTTACTAAGCTGCCTTAATACCACGTGTATACCAATACGATCAAAAGCTTTTAAAAAATCAAGTGAAAGTATCGACACATGATTTTTGTGGGATAATGCATCAGAGACAAATTGGTCAAGATGCAGAAGAGCGTCTAACGTCCCCTGCCCCTTCTTAAATGCAAACTGGTTATGGTGAATAAGATTGTGAGATTGAGCATACCAGGATAGCCTGATTGCAATGATTTTCTCCATTAGTTTTCCAAGGCAAGGAAGGAGGGATATAGGCCGATAACTATTGACTTCGCTGGGAGGCTTACCAGGTTTTAAAATGGGAATGACAGCGCTGGTCTTCCAAAGTAGAGGATAGTTACCTGACCGAAGGATGTTATTATAAAGGTTAATTTGATGGGATAGCAGGAAGGGAGGGAGATGTTTAATGATAGGGTAGGATATTTTATCAATCCCAGGGGTTTTGCCTTTAACTGCAGAGAGTGCAGAGAGGAGTTCAAGAATGGATATATCAGAATCTAAAAACCTAGCTGAAGAAGATAAGTTCGAGGGAGGCCGGTAAGGGGAGGAAAGAACGGACAGTTTGCTGGAGGAAAATTCAGGAGAAAAACTGGAATCTGAGGAAACGTTGGAAAAATGAAGCGCAAATTCTAAGGCTATATCCTGCGGATATAGTAGATTACCACGAGGAGAATTGAGGAGAGAAATCGGTGAAAAGGAGGTTAAGCCAGACAGTCTCCTGATATCAGCCCAGATCTTTTTGGGTTAGATGAGGAATTGATTTCGCTAGTGAACTTTTGAAAGCAGAGTACTTTAGCAGCTTTCGCCTTACGACGAAAAATCGCATTAGCTTTTTTGTATTGCATTAAATTAACATTTGAGCGAGTGCGCTTGAATTTGTGCCAAGCAAATTGTTTTTGTTGCCTAAACGCAAAAAGTTCACTATTCCACCAACGAGGTGCAGGTTTGGCTGATTTAGAGGAGGACTGAGGTATGGAATAATTGGCTGCAGAACGGATAATTTTTTGAATACGTGAGGACTCCTGATGGACGTTGGACGAAATGGGGAGACGACGGGAATGCAATTCGCAGAAATGTTCAAACTTATCCCAATCAGCCAAGTCTGTTTTAAAGCATACTCTAGTCTTAAACTGGGATGTATGATGGGGAGAGGAAATTTTAGAAAGGATGGGGAAGTGATCGCTACCATGAAGGTCATCGATCCGGAGCCATTCGGTTTTGGTGAGGAGGGATGGGGAGCAAAGCGAAAGGTCAATATGAGTAAAGGAAGAGTGAGTGGAAAAGTGGGTGGGGGAACCGTCATTAAGAACAATGTAGTTAGAACTAAGTATGACATCTTCAATAATTCGACCTTTTGGATTAGCTGAGGAAGACCCCCAAAGGGGGCTCCAAGCGTTAAAATCACCGGCCAGTAAGAAAGGAGTGGTTCCAGACGGGAAGAGATGACGGATATCACTTAAAGTGAAAGGTTCATTAGGAGGGGAATAGGCACAAGTAATGATGAGATTAATAGGAGAAAGAATTTCTATGGATAGGGAGGAGATGTTAGAAGGAGTAGGGGGGAGGGTGTTATGTGGTATTTTACTATTGATCAGAATGGCTATTCACTGTTTGCTGGTGGTATTGCTGGGGAGGTTATAAAAATAACCTATAAATGCCTTGGGGGTATGAGCTACAATATTGTTGGCAAGATGAGTTTCATTTAATAATATTGCTGAGGGGTTGAAAGTTTTAATTAAAAGTTCGAGTTCGATGTAATTATTTAAGTATCCGTTGATATTCCACTGAAGGATGGATAACATGGATAGAAAAAATAAAGTAAAAATAATAATATGAGGTTATGGGAACTTATTGTTCCATCGACGAGGGTGACGGAGATGAAAGGGAGGATGAGGCTGGAAGGGTGTTATGAGCAAGAGGAGAGATGGCAAAAGATGCCAGGGGAGATAAGGTGTGTGAGGAGGGAGATGAGACGTGAGAAAGTGGGGAGAAAGATGGGGAGGGGGAAGAATTCAAGGGTGAGGGGTATAGAAGAGGGGAGTTCTTTGAAGTTTCTGGAAGTTCAATGTGATGCAATGGATTGTTGGTGGAGGATGAATCGTTGTTAGCTTTTGTTGTTGTTGCGTTAGTATTGAGGTTAGAATTTTTAGATATTGAAGTATTATCTTTGTTATTAGGATTTTTTGAGTTTGAATTTATATCGCTGTTAGTTTGAATTTTTGCCACGTTGGCGAAGGAGAAGGGGGATGGGGTGGAAGGATGTTGATTTTTATACATGGTAATGGCGTCCCGCATGGTGCATTTGTGTATAGTTTTAATCTTTAATATTTCTTTAGATTGAATAAATTTAGGGCAAGCATTTGAGGACGAGGGATGTTCACCTGCGCAGTTAGCGCAGTAAACTCTGGTGCAATCAGAAGGAGGAGAGTGGTTAGGAGGAAGGTTGCAAATGACACAGGAAGGAGTTTTTACGCAGTGTTTAGCGGTGTGTCCTAATAGCTGACAAGTTTTGCAGCGCATAGGATTAGGGTAGTACGGACGGACATCTAGGGTTCTCCAGGCTACATCAATTCTGTTAGGAAGTGTATATTTATTGAATGTTAATAATACGGCACCAGTAGGTACACGAACGCCATTAACTATTTTGTTAAACTTGTGGACTGCAGAGACACCTTGTTCCTTGAGACCTTCGATTATTTCTTCGTCGCTAAGTTGGCAAATAAAGGGGGCATAAATTGTGCCCTTGACTGAGTTAAGGGTGCTGTGAAGAGCAACTTCAACAGCACCTGCACCGGGTAGATTCTTAGTGAAAAGGAATTTATCAGCAATTTTTTGATTTTTTACCAGGAGGAGTAGGCTGCCATCGCGAAGTGACGAGATGTTGTTAATATCTTTACTGATAGCTTGAATACCTTTATAAGTCGCGAAGCAGGAGATGGATGTAATTGGTTTACTGGCATCCCGCGACTTAATGACGAGGTATTTGGGGTCATCCTTCTTAGTTATGGGGAGTTCCGGAAATAGTTCCAACGTTGTATGCTCAGGTTTTTTTCTTTTTGTCTTCTGGACTGGGGATAATAGGGCAAACCTATTATCACCCAGATTGTTGGCCCCGGGGGCATTGTGAAAATATTACTTTTTGTGAATTCAAAAATGTAAGAATGTAGCACAAGTTAATAATAAGAAATAAACACAACGATTAATTAACCGTAAAAAAGTTATTTGTGCACAACTGTAAAGTAGCGTTATAACACAGACACTGCTAGAATGACCGCGAGAGAAAAAGAAAAATGCGACCGTACGGTTTGACAACTCGGTTGCGACTGAGAAATATATTTAAATTTCGCATTTTGTTTGATTTTCATTGTTTTAAATTTTTATTAGCGATCTTGAACGGCGGCAACAAATTCCTCCGTTCACATATATTTTTGGTATAATTTCAATCTGGCCGTTCCAGTCATTCCAATTACAAACGTCAAAACCTCCTCAATCCAGTCAACTGTCAAAGTTTAGGTGGTTTTGACGTTTAGCAATTGTTCTCTCACTTCCAGTGAGAGAAGAGTTGGACATCTCTTTATCTCTGGTCCGTGCGCTATTGTGCGCATAGGCCGTGGACAACGCTGCTTTAAACGAATGGAAAATAACTGTTACCATTTCCCCTCAGATACCGTTGATTTGTTTTTGTTAAATTTCGTCATAAATTCGTTGCACAAGGATTTAGCGCACTTATAGTTTTCGGTCATTAGTTGTATTTGGTCCAACAAAAAATTAATCTCAGTTGTGAACTTGTATTCAATGGTTTTTTTTTTATTTTAATAAAATGGTTAGAGCGAAATACTGTTCGATTGAAAAAAAGAAAAATTATTTGGGACCTTTACAAAAACGCTATAAATCAATTAAAAATTGCTCAAATAGTAAAATGTTAAGAGTGATCCAAATTTGTTAAAACAAAACAAAAGATAAGAAACAAAGAAGTTTCAGTTTTGTTGTTTTTACGAAGTCACTAGAATCGTTCCTTTTAAAACCCCGCCGCGTAGGTATAAACTTCAGGGACTCATCTAAGCTCTCCACTTTCTAGAATGTAAGATAAAGCTTTGCATTTAGGCTTAAAAAATAATTGAATAAAAGGATAAGAAATATGAAGTTTCAGTTTTGTAGTCACTACAATCACGCGTTTCGGTCCTTTTAAAACGCCTCCGCGTAGGTACAAAATATAATGGATTGTCAAAAAAGTCTTGCGGTATTTTTATTGAATCAATTCGTGTGGCACCCATACATCGAGCTTCTTAGTGACTCCAAGCTTCTTCAAATGCTTTATAACGGTTTGATAACTACTATGCCGGTCTCTTTCGACCAATTCAGCGATTTTATCGCAATTTTCGCCGATAGGCCTTCCGGAGCGTGGCGCATCTTCGACCACCTCTAGACCAGAACGAAAACGTTGAAACCATCATTGTGCGGTGGAAATGGAAACTGTATTGGGTCCATAAACTGCACAAATTTTATTGGCGGCTTGAGATGCATTTTTGCCTTTATCGTAGTAGTACTGTAAAATATCCCGTATTTTCTCTTTATTTTGCTCCATGTTTGCGACGCTATAACTCACGAACGACTTAAAAGAAACGACAATCACTCAAACACGTGTTAGCGCGTGAAATGAGCTTTCCAAAAAGGTATAGCATGACCCAACTAGCGAAAATACCGCAAGACTTTTTTGACAATCTAATATTTTGAATAGGCACGGAATTTGTGAATGTATTCATGAATAAACAATGAGCCACTTATTAGTGAATGTATTCATTAGCCTTTCAACTCATCTAATAGCATGCAACGAATAGCTCAGACAATTGTATGCAGAGAAGCAAGCCAAGCCAAGTGTGAGCGATAAGTGATTGTGAGACATATTCACACTCATTATTACACAAGCAAGCCATGTGATTGTGAGAAGATAATATTTTTAGTGAGAGCAAGTATAAGTGAACCATGGGGAAGATTCATGAATATGAGAGTATACTCATAAGCCAAGTATTCACTGCAGATCACTGGTCTGCTCCATCGTCATCGATTGGGGAATCGGGTTCGCCTTCTTATGGCATTGTACTTTCACTGCCATTCAGCAGGTTGGAGAAGTGTTCTCTACATAATTTTAGTATGCTTTGGGCATCGGTCGCTAGATCACCTTTGGGGTTCTACAAGAGTATGCTCCGGTCTTGAAACCTTCTGTTAACCGCGGCATCTTTTCGTTGTCTTACCACGGGTAATTCCAGCTTCTACCCGTAGGGGGGCACTGTTGACAGAAATAACTTCGAAGTTGTAGATAATTTCGTCTATCTTAGGACCAGTGTAATCACCACCAACAATGCCAGCCTGGAAATCCAACGCAGGATAACTCTTGCCAACAGGTACTACTTTGGACTGAGTAGGCAGTTGAGAAGTAAAGTCCTCTCTCGACTAACAAAAACCAAACTCTATAAGTCACCCATAATTCCCGTCCTGCTATATGGTGCTGAGGCTTAGACGATGACAACAACTGATGAGTCGACGTTGGGAGTTTCCGAGAGAAACGTTCTGCGAAAAATGTATGGTCCTTTGCGTGTTGGCCACGTCGAATACCGCATTCGATGAAACGATGAGCTGGCTAGGTCATATTGTCCGAATGGACGAAAACTCTCCAGCTCTTAAAGTATTCGACGAAGTACCCACCGGGGATGCAGAGGAAGAGGAAGACCTTCACTCCGTTGGAAGGACCAAGTGGAGAAGAACCTGGCTTCGCTTGGAATATCCAATTGGCGCCACGTAACGAAAAGAAGAAACGACTGGCGCGCTGTTGTTAACTCGGCTATAATCGCGTAAGGGATGTCTACACCAATAAAGAAGAAGTTGAGGACCGGCCGGCCAATTGACTTGTAAGTTCCCAACTACGTTTCTTTGCCTTTTCACCATGTGCTGCCAGGTAGCGACTAGAGGATTTTGTTGCGGCTATATCTGTTGGCTATAATCGTGGTCATATGAGGAGTGAAGGAGCATAGATTATCAAAAGTTACACTTAAAATCTTATGGTTACTGACAGTCGGAATCTTGACGCCATCGATTGCAATATTAAGCTAAAGTCTGTACTCTTTCGTCCAGTTCGTAAATATGGTCGCTGTGGATTTGGTAGGGGAGAGTGTTAGGTTTCGTGCAGAAAAGAAGCAAGAATGGTCGGACAGATAGCTGTTTACCTTTGAACACATGCCATAGATTACATTTCCCGACGTCAATATCGTGCAATCATCAGCGTACGAGGGTATCGAAACTCCCACCCTCTGGTGGCTGTGGGAGTTTCGTGATGTAGAAGTTAAACAGTAGCGGGGAGAAGACATCATCCTGCGGCAACCCTTGTTTAATTCTTCTCAGTTTATATTTTTCTACTTGAAACAGTACGGATGATTGACGGTCGCTCAGGTAGTTCATGGTCCACCTCTTCAGACCTGGAGGGAGCGTAGTTAATTCGATGTCCTGCAGTAGCGTTGTGAGAATGACTGTGTCAAAAGCTTTTGACAAGTCCAACGACGATAGTTCTTTCACAGGGTGGTTTCTGGTTGAGTCCACGAACTATCAGAGCGTTTATGGCGCTAAGTACAGTGATGGTACTGTGCACTTTTCGGATGATAGGACGCCCCTTTGTTTCCCATGTTTCAGTAGTGGGACCACTCATCCACTTTTCCGACTTTCCACACATTGGGTATTTAAAAAGTGGTTAGCGAAAGGTTGGCGAGGTAGCTTACAACCGTTGAGAAAGATGCTTTAGCATAAGCATGTTGATGTCATTCTGAACCTCCTCATCGGTGAAAGTAAGTAACATTTTTTTTCAATGAAAAACAGATTAAACGCTGTTCTGCAGAGCAAAGGTGGTCCAACTAAATATTTATTTATTGAAAATACGTTTTAATTTTTGTAAGGAGTATGTAAGTAGACTTTTCTGTGCATTGAAATTAATTTTTATAAAATATTTTTAATAAATACAAAAAATATTATAAAGAGATGATCAAAATATCTTTTTACTGTTAATTGTTATCCGTTTGGTATGAATTAAGTTTTCCATTGTGCATAAATGACTCAGAAATTCACTTTTCAAGGGTGTATATGGACAAGTCACAATAGCATAAATCTATAAGTGAAGCCAAACTTTTGTATGTTGCATGTACAAATATTAATTAAAGTTGTAAGAACACAAACATAAATAATTAAATGTAAAAATAAGAATACATACTACACAAGTTGGATAAAATTTAATAAAATGTATCTTGATTTTTTTATTAGTGCTACGTATAATTACGTTAAATGCTGTATTTTGTCGTTATGTGACATTTTGCGTTTCACAGCTAACTTAAAAACATAACATAAAAAATAACACGTCAAAAATGCGGTGAGTGTTAAAGTCGCAGAATTGATTAATTTTAGCCTTTGAATATCTTAAATTATGCATACAACTAAATAAATATTAGTAAAATATGCATGATAATAATGTAGAATAAACGGAAGAAAAAGGTCCGATGAAAATATTAGTATAAGGATACTGAAAAAAGTGTTGTCAGAACATTAAGAAGTGTAACCGCAAAATGAGATTTTGGATTAGCTGAGGAAGACCCCCAAAGGGGGCTCCAAGCGTTAAAATCACCGGCCAGTAAGAAAGGAGTGGTTCCAGACGGGAAGAGATGACGGATATCACTTAAAGTGAAAGGTTCATTAGGAGGGGAATAGGCACAAGTAATGATGAGATTAATAGGAGAAAGAATTTCTATGGATAGGGAGGAGATGTTAGAAGGAGTAGGGGGGAGGGTGTTATGTGGTATTTTACTATTGATCAGAATGGCTATTCACTGTTTGCTGGTGGTATTGCTGGGGAGGTTATAAAAATAACCTATAAATGCCTTGGGGGTATGAGCTACAATATTGTTGGCAAGATGAGTTTCATTTAATAATATTGCTGAGGGGTTGAAAGTTTTAATTAAAAGTTCGAGTTCGATGTAATTATTTAAGTATCCGTTGATATTCCACTGAAGGATGGATAACATGGATAGAAAAAATAAAGTAAAAATAATAATATGAGGTTATGGGAACTTATTGTTCCATCGACGAGGGTGACGGAGATGAAAGGGAGGATGAGGCTGGAAGGGTGTTATGAGCAAGAGGAGAGATGGCAAAAGATGCCAGGGGAGATAAGGTGTGTGAGGAGGGAGATGAGACGTGAGAAAGTGGGGAGAAAGATGGGGAGGGGGAAGAATTCAAGGGTGAGGGGTATAGAAGAGGGGAGTTCTTTGAAGTTTCTGGAAGTTCAATGTGATGCAATGGATTGTTGGTGGAGGATGAATCGTTGTTAGCTTTTGTTGTTGTTGCGTTAGTATTGAGGTTAGAATTTTTAGATATTGAAGTATTATCTTTGTTATTAGGATTTTTTGAGTTTGAATTTATATCGCTGTTAGTTTGAATTTTTGCCACGTTGGCGAAGGAGAAGGGGGATGGGGTGGAAGGATGTTGATTTTTATACATGGTAATGGCGTCCCGCATGGTGCATTTGTGTATAGTTTTAATCTTTAATATTTCTTTAGATTGAATAAATTTAGGGCAAGCATTTGAGGACGAGGGATGTTCACCTGCGCAGTTAGCGCAGTAAACTCTGGTGCAATCAGAAGGAGGAGAGTGGTTAGGAGGAAGGTTGCAAATGACACAGGAAGGAGTTTTTACGCAGTGTTTAGCGGTGTGTCCTAATAGCTGACAAGTTTTGCAGCGCATAGGATTAGGGTAGTACGGACGGACATCTAGGGTTCTCCAGGCTACATCAATTCTGTTAGGAAGTGTATATTTATTGAATGTTAATAATACGGCACCAGTAGGTACACGAACGCCATTAACTATTTTGTTAAACTTGTGGACTGCAGAGACACCTTGTTCCTTGAGACCTTCGATTATTTCTTCGTCGCTAAGTTGGCAAATAAAGGGGGCATAAATTGTGCCCTTGACTGAGTTAAGGGTGCTGTGAAGAGCAACTTCAACAGCACCTGCACCGGGTAGATTCTTAGTGAAAAGGAATTTATCAGCAATTTTTTGATTTTTTACCAGGAGGAGTAGGCTGCCATCGCGAAGTGACGAGATGTTGTTAATATCTTTACTGATAGCTTGAATACCTTTATAAGTCGCGAAGCAGGAGATGGATGTAATTGGTTTACTGGCATCCCGCGACTTAATGACGAGGTATTTGGGGTCATCCTTCTTAGTTATGGGGAGTTCCGGAAATAGTTCCAACGTTGTATGCTCAGGTTTTTTTCTTTTTGTCTTCTGGACTGGGGATAATAGGGCAAACCTATTATCACCCAGATTGTTGGCCCCGGGGGCATTGTGAAAATATTACTTTTTGTGAATTCAAAAATGTAAGAATGTAGCACAAGTTAATAATAAGAAATAAACACAACGATTAATTAACCGTAAAAAAGTTATTTGTGCACAACTGTAAAGTAGCGTTATAACACAGACACTGCTAGAATGACCGCGAGAGAAAAAGAAAAATGCGACCGTACAGTTTGACAACTCGGTTGCGACTGAGAAATATATTTAAATTTCGCATTTTGTTTGATTTTCATTGTTTTAAATTTTTATTAGCGATCTTGAACGGCGGCAACAAATTCCTCCGTTCACATATATTTTTGGTATAATTTCAATCTGGCCGTTCCAGTCATTCCAATTACAAACGTCAAAACCTCCTCAATCCAGTCAACTGTCAAAGTTTAGGTGGTTTTGACGTTTAGCAATTGTTCTCTCACTTCCAGTGAGAGAAGAGTTGGACATCTCTTTATCTCTGGTCCGTGCGCTATTGTGCGCATAGGCCGTGGACAACGCTGCTTTAAACGAATGGAAAATAACTGTTACCATTTCCCCTCAGATACCGTTGATTTGTTTTTGTTAAATTTCGTCATAAATTCGTTGCACAAGGATTTAGCGCACTTATAGTTTTCGGTCATTAGTTGTATTTGGTCCAACAAAAAATTAATCTCAGTTGTATTCAATGGTTTTTTTTTTATTTTAATAAAATGGTTAGAGCGAAATACTGTTCGATTGAAAAAAAGAAAA
Organism: Bactrocera zonata; assembly: GCA_037783105.1. Lineage (NCBI taxonomy): Eukaryota > Metazoa > Arthropoda > Insecta > Diptera > Tephritidae > Bactrocera > Bactrocera zonata. The sequence goes on along the minus strand of JBAWJQ010002719.1, from coordinate 6,936 downwards.
ATTATTTGGGACCTTCACAAAAACGCTATAAATCAATTAAAAATTGCTCAAATAGTAAAATGTTAAGAGTGATCCAAATTTGTTAAAACAAAACAAAAGATAAGAAACAAAGAAGTTTCAGTTTTGTTGTTTTTACGAAGTCACTAGAATCGTTCCTTTTAAAACCCCGCCGCGTAGGTATAAACTTCAGGGACTCATCTAAGCTCTCCACTTTCTAGAATGTAAGATAAAGCTTTGCATTTAGGCTTAAAAAATAATTGAATAAAAGGATAAGAAATATGAAGTTTCAGTTTTGTAGTCACTACAATCACGCGTTTCGGTCCTTTTAAAACGCCTCCGCGTAGGTACAAAATATAATGGATTGTCAAAAAAGTCTTGCGGTATTTTTATTGAATCAATTCGTGTGGCACCCATACATCGAGCTTCTTAGTGACTCCAAGCTTCTTCAAATGCTTTATAACGGTTTGATAACTACTATGCCGGTCTCTTTCGACCAATTCAGCGATTTTATCGCAATTTTCGCCAATAGGCCTTCCGGAGCGTGGCGCATCTTCGACCACCTCTAGACCAGAACGAAAACGTTGAAACCATCATTGTGCGGTGGAAATGGAAACTGTATTGGGTCCATAAACTGCACAAATTTTATTGGCGGCTTGAGATGCATTTTTGCCTTTATCGTAGTAGTACTGTAAAATTTCCCGTATTTTCTCTTTATTTTGCTCCATGTTTGCGACGCTATAACTCACGAACGACTTAAAAGAAACGACAATCACTCAAACACGTGTTAGCGCGTGAAATGAGCTTTCCAAAAAGGTATAGCATGACCCAACTAGCGAAAATACCGCAAGACTTTTTTGACAATCTAATATTTTGAATAGGCACGGAATTTGTGAATGTATTCATGAATAAACAATGAGCCACTTATTAGTGAATGTATTCATTAGCCTTTCAACTCATCTAATAGCATGCAACGAATAGCTCAGACAATTGTATGCAGAGAAGCAAGCCAAGCCAAGTGTGAGCGATAAGTGATTGTGAGACATATTCACACTCATTATTACACAAGCAAGCCATGTGATTGTGAGAAGATAATATTTTTAGTGAGAGCAAGTATAAGTGAACCATGGGGAAGATTCATGAATATGAGAGTATACTCATAAGCCAAGTATTCACTGCAGATCACTGGTCTGCTCCATCGTCATCGATTGGGGAATCGGGTTCGCCTTCTTATGGCATTGTACTTTCACTGCCATTCAGCAGGTTGGAGAAGTGTTCTCTACATAATTTTAGTATGCTTTGGGCATCGGTCGCTAGATCACCTTTGGGGTTCTACAAGAGTATGCTCCGGTCTTGAAACCTTCTGTTAACCGCGGCATCTTTTCGTTGTCTTACCACGGGTAATTCCAGCTTCTACCCGTAGGGGGGCACTGTTGACAGAAATAACTTCGAAGTTGTAGATAATTTCGTCTATCTTAGGACCAGTGTAATCACCACCAACAATGCCAGCCTGGAAATCCAACGCAGGATAACTCCTGCCAACAGGTACTACTTTGGACTGAGTAGGCAGTTGAGAAGTAAAGTCCTCTCTCGACTAACAAAAACCAAACTCTATAAGTCACCCATAATTCCCGTCCTGCTATATGGTGCTGAGGCTTAGACGATGACAACAACTGATGAGTCGACGTTGGGAGTTTCCGAGAGAAACGTTCTGCGAAAAATGTATGGTCCTTTGCGTGTTGGCCACGTCGAATACCGCATTCGATGAAACGATGAGCTGGCTAGGTCATATTGTCCGAATGGACGAAAACTCTCCAGCTCTTAAAGTATTCGACGAAGTACCCACCGGGGGATGCAGAGGAAGAGGAAGACCTTCACTCCGTTGGAAGGACCAAGTGGAGAAGAACCTGGCTTCGCTTGGAATATCCAATTGGCGCCACGTAACGAAAAGAAGAAACGACTGGCGCGCTGTTGTTAACTCGGCTATAATCGCGTAAGGGATGTCTACACCAATAAAGAAGAAGTTGAGGACCGGCCGGCCAATTGACTTGTAAGTTCCCAACTACGTTTCTTTGCCTTTTCACCATGTGCTGCCAGGTAGCGACTAGAGGATTTTGTTGCGGCTATATCTGTTGGCTATAATCGTGGTCATATGAGGAGTGAAGGAGCATAGATTATCAAAAGTTACACTTAAAATCTTATGGTTACTGACAGTCGGAATCTTGACGCCATCGATTGCAATATTAAGCTAAAGTCTGTACTCTTTCGTCCAGTTCGTAAATATGGTCGCTGTGGATTTGGTAGGGGAGAGTGTTAGGTTTCGTGCAGAAAAGAAGCAAGAATGGTCGGACAGATAGCTGTTTACCTTTGAACACATGCCATAGATTACATTTCCCGACGTCAATATCGTGCAATCATCAGCGTACGAGGGTATCGAAACTCCCACCCTCTGGTGGCTGTGGGAGTTTCGTGATGTAGAAGTTAAACAGTAGCGGGGAGAAGACATCATCCTGCGGCAACCCTTGTTTAATTCTTCTCAGTTTATATTTTTCTACTTGAAACAGTACGGATGATTGACGGTCGCTCAGGTAGTTCATGGTCCACCTCTTCAGACCTGGAGGGAGCGTAGTTAATTCGATGTCCTGCAGTAGCGTTGTGAGAATGACTGTGTCAAAAGCTTTTGACAAGTCCAACGACGATAGTTCTTTCACAGGGTGGTTTCTGGTTGAGTCCACGAACTATCAGAGCGTTTATGGCGCTAAGTACAGTGATGGTACTGTGCACTTTTCGGATGATAGGACGCCCCTTTGTTTCCCATGTTTCAGTAGTGGGACCACTCATCCACTTTTCCGACTTTCCACACATTGGGTATTTAAAAAGTGGTTAGCGAAAGGTTGGCGAGGTAGCTTACAACCGTTGAGAAAGATGCTTTAGCATAAGCATGTTGATGTCATTCTGAACCTCCTCATCGGTGAAAGTAAGTAACATTTTTTTCAATGAAAAACAGATTAAACGCTGTTCTGCAGAGCAAAGGTGGTCCAACTAAATATTTATTTATTGAAAATACGTTTTAATTTTTGTAAGGAGTATGTAAGTAGACTTTTCTGTGCATTGAAATTAATTTTTATAAAATATTTTTAATAAATACAAAAAATATTATAAAGAGATGATCAAAATATCTTTTTACTGTTAATTGTTATCCGTTTGGTATGAATTAAGTTTTCCATTGTGCATAAATGACTCAGAAATTCACTTTTCAAGCAAGAATGATAGAATACAAGATTACGACACTAGTTTACCGTTAGTTTTTTTCGGTTTAGCTCTTGACAATTCTTACAAAAACAAATACATTGTGCAACAATTTCGTGACGTCACACTTCTGCCTAGAGAAGAACAAGCATAGAAATGCATACAAATTGTAAACAGAAAAGTAAACACTTTTGGAAATTCCCGAAATAATATTAATTCATTCGTCTTTGCAGGAAAAATTTCAGTGGAATGTTTAGAATATTGTTGCGAGAAAAGATATAAGTAGTTTTAGGCACATCCACAATAAATAGAGTGAGGAAATTGTTCAAATGAAGAAAACCAGTGAAAGTGTACTGTTGTATTTATTTAAATTTCCAAGCATAAAAATATTAATTTTTTAAAATGAAATGTGCAGTGGCTTGTTGTAATAATTATTATGCAATTAAAGGATCGAAGACGAGTTTTTTCAGTTTTCCGGTCCATTTAAAAGTTGCAAAAAAATTGGTGTTATTTTGCAAAAGAAATGATATATTTAACACTAAATCCTCTTTAATAAAAATATGTTACAAATATATCTTCAATATAATTTCACAATTCTTTTATCATAATTTCATACATCTGATACATCTGAACTTATAATATATGTATATATTTAAATACAACACAAGAAACGTCTTCTACATTTGAATCACAACTTAATAGACAATTTTATTATTTATAGGCCGATATATTTCTTTATAAATGATTCAAATCTTTTCACTCAACAATATTCAATCGCTTCACTAAAACTTTTCATTAAAATCGAAATAATTAATAATATTTTGCGAATTTACAAAAGTGTTCACTTTTCTGTTTACAATTTGCAGGCCATTTGACAGTTTTTCACTCTTGTTCTTCTCAACACGCAACTATGACGTATCATAATGGCGGTTGTCGTAATCTTGTATTCTATCATTCTTGCTTTTCAAGGGTGTATATGGACAAGTCACAATAGCATAAATCTATAAGTGAAGCCAAACTTTTGTATGTTGCATATACAAATATTAATTAAAGTTGTAAGAACACAAACATAAATAATTAAATGTAAAAATAAGAATACATACTACACAAGTTGGATAAAATTTAATAAAATGTATCTTGATTTTTTTATTAGTGCTACGTATAATTACGTTAAATGCTGTATTTTGTCGTTATGTGACATTTTGCGTTTCACAGCTAACTTAAAAACATAACATAAAAAATAACACGTCAAAAATGCGGTGAGTGTTAAAGTCGCAGAATTGATTAATTTTAGCCTTTGAATATCTTAAATTATGCATACAACTAAATAAATATTAGTAAAATATGCATGATAATAATGTAGAATAAACGGAAGAAAAAGGTCCGATGAAAATATTAGTATAAGGATACTGAAAAAAGTGTTGTCAGAACATTAAGAAGTGTAACCGCAAAATGAGTTTTTCCAGCGACGAAGTAAACTTTTTGGTTTATAGATATCTGCAAGAATCTGGTAAAATATTATATTTTTCACTAAATATCACATAAGTTTTAAACATGTCCACATTAAATAGGTTTTGTACATTCTGCTTTTGTGTTTGGTGTGGAATCTCATATTTCACAAAGCAACATAAATGGCGCTTTGGTACCACCGGCTGCTCTTCTCACTATTCTTCAGAAAGGCCTAATGTATACAGAAGTTGAATGGAGTGTTGGAGAGGATGGTGAAGCTGGTCGTTCTGTTGAAGGGTTAAGTTTAATTGATGCCGTTATGCCCGAAGTAAAGCCACCAAAACCAGCAGCAGTAAAGTCAGAACCTGGGAAAACCAGTGCGGACAGCAGTAGCGCAGCTGCATCGTCGACGGCCACAGGTGGTGCCGTAAAATCAGAAGTAAAATCCGAGGGCAATGCTCCAGGAGCTTCGACAAACAATGAACAAAACCCGGGAGGAGCCCCATCCGCATCTGCTGATTCTAATGAAACTGATAGTAATACTAATTCAGCTACAAATAGCACAACATCTGGTGCACCATCCGTTGGAACTGCTAATTCTACAACTGGGACAACTAGTGACACATCTTCAACAGGAAATAAAAAGGCCAACCCCTCGGAAACAACATCTGGCAGTTCTTTAACGACAAATGATCTTACAACAAATACAAATGTCAACAATGGCATTACCTCAGGCACTAACGCTAATGTCAATGAACCAACAACAACCACAAATTCAGTAGTAACCGGTTCAACAACTGGAACAAATATTTCAGGAGCGGGTACTACTACTACTTCAAGCGGCAGTGGTGCTAATAATAACCCAGCCCCAGGCAGTTCTGATATTTTGACCCAGATACAATTGGGTAATACTGCTTCCACCACTGGAACAGAACCAATGGATATCGATCAAGGAATTGAGATACCCGCCTCTAAAGCAACAGTTTTACGTGGACATGAGAGCGAAGTATTCATATGTGCCTGGAATCCCAGCAGAGACCTTCTTGCAAGTGGTTCTGGTGATAGCACTGCACGCATATGGGATATGTCTGACGCAACCAGTAGCCCTAACCAATTAGTTTTACGCCATTGCATTCAAAAGGGAGGTGCAGAAGTTCCAAGCAACAAAGACGTTACATCATTAGATTGGAATGTAGGTACACGTAAATGCTTAAAAATTATATTGTTTGCAAATAAAAATGTACACATTTAAAAACTTACATTTTTGTAGTGCGATGGCACCTTGCTAGCTACTGGCAGTTATGACGGGTACGCACGCATATGGAAAACTGATGGTCGATTAGCATCAACTCTCGGTCAACATAAAGGTCCCATATTTGCATTAAAATGGAATAAACGTGGTAATTACATACTCTCGGCTGGTGTTGATAAAACTACTATAATCTGGGATGCTTCTACCGGACAATGTAACCAACAATTTTCTTTCCACAATGCACCCGCCCTCGATGTCGATTGGCAAACAAATGTATCATTCGCTTCGTGCAGTACTGATCAACGTATCCATGTGTGTCGCCTTGGCTCAGATATGCCTATTAAAACATTTAAAGGTCATACTAATGAGGTGAACGCTATAAAGTGGTGCCCTCAGGGTCAATTGCTTGCCTCCTGTTCAGACGATATGACACTGAAAATTTGGAGTATGAAGCAAGACAAATGCTGTCATGATTTACAAGCACATTCTAAGGAAATCTATACAATCAAATGGTCTCCCACTGGACCAGGAACACAAAATCCTAACACGAATCTGATACTTGCTTCCGCGTCATTTGACTCCACCGTACGTCTATGGGATGTTGAACGTGGTACATGTATTCATACTCTTACGAAACATACAGAGCCTGTCTATTCGGTAGCATTTAGTCCAGACGGAAAATATTTAGCGTCAGGAAGTTTCGATAAATGTGTACATATTTGGAGTACTCAGTCGGGACAGCTAGTACACAGTTACAAAGGAACAGGTGGTATTTTTGAGGTCTGTTGGAATTCCAAGGGCACTAAAGTGGGTGCCAGCGCTTCGGATGGTAGCGTTTTCGTGTTGGATTTAAGAAAAATCTAGTTTAGTTTAACTATTCTATGATATATGAATAATTATTATAAGATAGTATTTGAACACTACATTAAAAGAAAGAAACATTAAAAGAAAAACTGAAACATTAAAAGTATATTTACTGGGTTTGATGT